>OZ020575.1:13377808-13790071 GCA_963971525.1 Cephus spinipes | reverse complement strand
CTGTCTCTCTCTCTCTGTCTCTCTCTCTCTCTGTCTCTCTCTCTCTCTCTCTCTGTCTGTCTCTCTCTCTCTCTCTCTCTCTCTCTCTCTGTCTCTCTCTCTCTGTCTCTCTCTCTCTGTCTCTCTCTCTGTCTCTCTCTCTGTCTCTCTCTCTCTGTCTCTCTCTCTCTGTCTCTCTCTCTCTGTCTCTCTCTCTGTCTCTCTCTCTGTCTCTCTCTCTGTCTCTCTCTGTCTCTCTCTGTCTCGCTGTCTCTCTGTCTCTCTGCCCTCTTGGACTTGAAGGGCATCGTCACTGATCATGCAACCCGACTTAAGCGTTTAGAGGCGGCTGCCACTATATCAAATACATTAGATGTGCCGCAATCCTCCACAGCCAATGAACTCATAATTGCAGGGATTCCTTCAGTTATCTCTGATTCCCATGATGAGATAGCCCGCAAGGTCTTCACTGCTCTCGGTGTGCCTAATCTGGTTGGAGATATATTATCTATTCGTAGCATGACTAAGAAAAATGCTGTCACTCCTTCGCAGGTACTGACATCTAACGTCATTGGCCCTGGTACTATGACCAGACCACCACCACACTCTCTCATTGTACTACTCAAGACGCCGAGCGTGCGTGATTTTATCATCGCCAAAAAAACGGGCAAAGCGCAACCTACCTGTGAGAGAGGTCTTCTCTGTAAATATCTCAGGAAACATATTTGTTAACGAGCTTCTATCTGCTCAAAAATACGATCTCTTTCGACGCACTAAGGCCAAAGCCGCAGCAGCATCGTATAAATTCGTTTGGGTTAAGCACAACTGCATATTTGTTAAGAAAGACAATGGTCTCTCTATTACCCAGATTCAAAACGACACTGACTTGGCTAAAATCATATGACTACCTCAAGAACTCAACCCTCAGTCGCCACGAGCTCGCACAGCCAGTGTGGCTCATTTTAACGCGTGCTCTCTGTTAGGCCACATTGACTATGTTCGTCACTATTTTACAACACACAGCTTCCATATTATCTCTGTCTCCGAAACATGGTTGCATTCTAGCATCTCAGATGCATTAGTTTCAATATCGGGTTACTTCATCGTTAGGAACGACCGCGAAGGTAAGACTGGAGGAGGTGTCGCCTGCTACGTCCACACTTCACTTGCAGTCTAAGTACTCCTCACCTCTCCAAGCGTATTCTCTAACTCCCCTGAGTTCATCATGCTTGAAGTACAGTTTCCACACTCAACACCTGTACTATTCTGCAATCTCTTGCACATTGCCTGCATGCTCTCAAGCTGAATTCCTGAACGTCGCGTCCCGCATTCGTCAACCCGAACACAGCTTTTCTTTCACTCCTACGATCAGCAGCGCAATCTATGAAATTATTAGCACCATTAACACCAAGTCTCACTCGACTGGTCCAGATGGCATCTCGCTTCTCTGCATCAAAAGTGCGCTACCTCTCATTGCTCCCATTCTCTCTAAGATCTTCAATGCCTCATTTGCTCTGTCGTATTTCCCCACTACGTGGAAGAGAGCGTTCATTCGTCCACTCTCAAAAATTCCTACTCCGCTATCACCTTCTGACACTAGGCCAATCGCGAATTTAAGTGAGCTCTCCAAGATCTTTGAGCGTATTGTCCACAACCAAATCTTAACATTCCTGGCCACACATAACATCGTTGATCCTAGGCAATCGGGGTATCGGGTTAATCACAGCACGCAGACGGCCCTAATAAGGGTGTGTGATGATGTACGACGAGGAATAGATAAGGGTGAGATTACCATTTTAGTCTTGTTTGACTTTAGCAAGGCATTTGATACTGTGCCTCACGATGTCCTGCTGGGAAAGCTCAAAATGGCAGGATTTTCCCCTTCAACCCTAGCATGGTTCTTTTCCTACCTCACTGGGCGATCTCAAGCGGTTATTGACGAAAATCATATCACTTCTACTTGGCTATCTACTACAACTGGTGTACCTCAAGGCTCGGTCCTTGGTCCCATCTTGTTCTCTTTATATATTAATGATATTGCTACTCGTTTACAGCATACTCAACACATGATCTTTGCTGATGATATTCAAATCTATTTTTCCTGTCCCCCGTCTCAACTTGATCATGGTCTTGAATTAGTTCGTCAGGACACGATGAGAATCTTTGATTTCGCAACAGACAATAAATTGAAACTCAACCTTGCCAAGTCAAACATACTTTTCCTTGGTAGTAATTCTTTCATTAGAACCTTAAATTTGGACAGCTTTTCTCCGATGTTAGTCAATGGCATTCAAATACAAATCGTGAACTCAGTTCAAAATCTAGGGGTTATAATGAGTTCAGATCTGTCGTGGAATAAACATGTTGCCCTGATTTCGCAGAAAGTCCATTTAGCATTGTACAAGCTCAAGTTTCACAAAAACTCGCTGTCTCGTGAACTTAGAATTAAGCTCGTAACTACGCTTATCTTTCCTCACCTCGACTACTGTTGCAACGTCTTTCTCAACCCAACTGCATCCCTGGACCTACAACTCCAGCGGCTCGTCAATATGGGGATTCATTTCATTTTCGATCTGCGTCGTAATGAGCATATCACTCCCTACCGTCTTAGACTCAGATGGTTGGCAGTTCGAAGCAGAAGGAAGTACTTTCTCGGCATACTCACCTATCGTATTTTTTACATGGGCTCTCCTTCCTACCTCCAAGATCTCTTCTTAAGACGAAATCCTACGAGTCGCTACCCAGTAAGACACCAGTCTTCCGCCTCTGTACTAGAATTTGACATCCCTCAGCACCGAACCACCACCTACCGCAACTCTTTCCACCTTTCAGCGCTGTACTTCTGGAAATCTCTCCCGGGTCATATTACTTCTGCTCCATCTTTATCTATTTTCAAGCAGCTACTGTTCTCTCACCTTTTCGCAGTTGATGTCCAAGAGTTTGAAGCTACCTAACTTGTCTGGGTTGCCTACACTGTGTCATGCTAGTTTTCAACCTATTTATCTTATGCTAGGTCCATTTATGCTAAGTACATCTAGGTTCATTTAGGTTTATCTTAGCAACTAATTAAGAGAGTTATTATTAGTACTACATGTTATACTATATGTCATTTAATCTTTATATCTAATCTTAAGTAACTTGTATTCTTTCTAAAAGGTATTTTGGTTGTGGAATTAGTCAGTGCTTAATCTATTCATATATTGTATCGATGTATTCCATATCTTTTATTGTATCTTTTATTGTATCTTTCTCATGCTTGAAAATTTAGCTTTACTCTATCCTTCCACTCATTCTAATTTCCACAACCAAATTTGTTGTACCTATATTCAGTGTTGCCAAAAGCACTGCCACGGCATAAATAAATGTTAATCAATCAATCAATCAATCTGTCTCTCTGTCTCTCTGTCTCTCTGTCTCTCTGTCTCTCTGGAGGCGGACGAGTGAGGGGCATAGGAGAAGAGGAAGACGAGAAAAGACAGTCAAAAGATAGGAAAGTGAAGGGGGAGGGAAGGAAACTGATAAGGACGGTGGAGGAGGTAGGTTGGGAGATCTTTAACGGGAATATTCAAGGGGACGAGGAAGGTGAGTTTATGTACACAGGAGGAAAGGGGGACAGGGTGATAGATTATGTGCTAGGAGACGAAAATACAAGAAGTGGGATTGAGAGGATGATAGTGGAAGATAGGGTCGAGTCGGATGACCACCCGGTAGTGGTAACCATAAGGGAGGGGAGAGAGGAATGAAAGGAAAAAGAAGTGAAGATAAGGAAGGTGGGAAGCGGAAAGTGGTCGGAGAAAATGAAGCAGGAGTATGAGAGAGAGATGGAGGGAGTGAAGGTAGAAGGAGAGGGGATACAGGAAATTATAGTGAAGGCTGAAGAAAGAATGAAAGAAGCGATAAGACGAGGGGAGGAGAGAGGGGGAAAGGAAAAATGACAAAGAAAGGAAGGTTGGTGGGACGAAGAATGTAAGAAGAAGAAGGCGGAAGGAAGGAAAGAGCTAAGAGAATGGAGGAAAGGGAGAGGAACGAAGGATAGGTACCGTGAAAAAAGAAGGAGTACAAAGAGATATGCGATAGGAAGAAAGGGGAGGAACAGGAAAGAGCGATAAGAGAAATAGCGGAGGCTACGACCGAGAATAAGGTATGGGAGATAGTGAATAGAGGAAGGAAGGGGAGGAAAAGGGTAAAAGAGGGAATATGTCAAGAAGAATGGAAAGAGTACTTCATGAGTTTACTGGGGGGTGTCGAAGAAAAGGCTAGAATAGGGACTGGAGGAGAAGAGAGAGGGAGAAGAGGAAGAAATAAGCAGGGAGGAAATTAGAAAAACGATACGAAAGATGAAAGAAGAGAAAGCAGCAGGTAGAGATGAGATACCGAATGAAGCATGGAAATGGGGGAGAGAAAATACAGAGGAAATGGCATGGGAGATATGCAGAAGAGTTTAGCGAGGGGAAGGGTGGTCGGAAGGGTGGAAGGAAGGGATCATAGCGCCAATAGTTAAAAAAGGAGAAGGAAGGAAAGTAGAGGACTACAGAGGGGTAACTCTAATGCCATGTTTGTTCAAGCTGTACGCGACGATATTGACAAAGAGACTACAGGAAGAGGTAGAAAAGAAATGCATGATCTCGCAAAATCAGACAGGATTCAGAAAGGGAATAGGGACAATCGACAATATATACGCGCTGAACTACCTAGTGAACAGGCAGAAGAAAAAAGAGAAGGGAAAATTGGTAGCGCTATTTGTAGACCTGAAGGCGGCTTTTGACTCGGTCGATAGGCAAGTGCTCTGGGAGACGATGGAAAGGAAGGGAGTAAGAAAGGGACTCAGAGGGAGAATAGAGGAGATTTATAGAGAGACAACGAGTAGGGTGAAAGTGGGAGAGGAAAGAGGGGACGGATTTTGGACGGCAAAAGGAGTGAGGCAGGGGTGCCCGCTAAGCCCGCTGTTATTCAATATACTGACGGCAGATATGGAAGAAGAATTAAGCAAGGGGAGAAGAGGGGGAGTAAAACTTGGGGAGAGGGAAATACGTACACTAGCTTACGCGTAGTAGTTTTGGCGGAGAATGAGGAAGACATGGAAGTACTGATAAGGAGATTAGAAAGGTATTTTCACGCGAAGAAGCTCACAGTAAACGTGGGAAAAACGAAAGTAATGAGGTTCAGAAAAGAAGGAGGGAGGTAGAAGCAGGTGAACTGGAGATGGAAAGTGAAAAGAATAGAGGAGGTAAAGGAATTCAAGTACTTGGGATACACCTTTAAGAAAAACGGGAAACAGGATGGACATATTAAGGAAAGAGTGAAGAAGGCAGGGGTGATCATGAAGCAGGTGTGGTGAATAGGAAAAAGGAAGTTTGCGAAAGTGTGGGAGAGGAGGTGAAGAGGGACAAACTAATGATAAGGGCAGGGAGAAGAGCGTGGAACTACGAGTTAAAACTGAGAAAGGGGGAGGGAGCGAAATAGCAAGGGAATGCTTGAGGGAAATAAGGGCGAGAGAAAGGATAGGAGGAGAGGGTATATCGAGGTGGGAGAAGGGTAGGAAAGAGCGCCGAAAGGAGGGAAAGATAGAGCAGGAAAAAGAGGGGTACGAGAGGAGGGAGAAGGAGGAGAAGGCGGAAGAAGAAAGGGAGAGGAAAGAGAGAATAGGGCAGTCAAAGTACAACAGATGGTACAGGGAGGTGAGAACAGAGGAAATACCAAGGTACCTAAAAGCAGGATGGCGCTAGGAAAGATACAGAAGAATGGCAAGGTATAGACAAGGTTGCAAAGAACTTTGCAAATTGCTTCCTCATTATTTTACTTGGTTTTTTTCTATCACAATGATGCAAAGTAGAATCTTACACTTTGCTTCTGATGAAACAACATGCTTTTTTAAATGTGAGTCCCTTCGTCTCTTTAATTTAAATAATTAAAATTGTCGGCTGGTTCTATGTTCGGTTCGGTTCGGCTGGTTCTCCCTTCGTCTCTCTCAAATCGATTTTTTCAATCAATATACATGTATCTATATTTATATATCTAGCCGTCGTCTCAGCTTCAAAATAATATTGAAATATTGAATAGTAATCACATGGCTATAACAAACGTGCTTATACGTTATGAAATATGTGTGAACATTTTTTTTGCTTCGTGATTCTTTTCCTTCGTTCAGAAAGCCTCCACTATGAGGAAGTTCTTTGATTTATTTTGGCTATTTATATACATTGTGACGTGGCATTTTGATGCACGTCACAAAATTAGGCGAATTCGGCTACGTCGTGGGGCCGGATGAGTTACGGAGCGTTTCGCGTGGCGTTGGACTGATTTTTATTTTAAGAATTTGTATTTATTTCCCCGTGGGGAACGTTTCGTTTGTTTTTGAGTTCATTAAGCGGATCCGAGAGGATTCGACACAATTTGTATTGAGACGGGGCCCGAGAGAGAGCCAACTACGGGCCTGGCGAAGCGCTGTCAAGGAGAGGTGACGTCAGGACCGGAGCACACAACCTGGTGGCTCGACTACGCGAAGCCAGCGGCGAGCGTCTTCAGAAGCAGAGGGCATATAGGAGTTGCAGAAGCGGCGGGAAGCCGAATATCGAGGGAGAAGAAGAGGATGTGATTCCCGTCTTCCAGAAACGGCACTGCAGCCATCCTAACGTAGCAAGATGCCAGGATCTATTTTACCGGGATCGTTAAAACAATTGAAGATCGCGAGCTGGCTAGCGGAGCCCATGTAACAGCGAACCTGATTGGACCAGGGGGTGGTATTACAGCGCGCTCTCAGGAAGGTTCCCGATTTTGGAAATTTGTAGCGTCACTCACGGCGTGGCCTAAGTCAGGGATAGACGTGCTATCGTTTTCTACCGATTTCTGTATTTACTGTATCGTATCGTGATCCGTTTGAGGGGCTATAAATCAGGAGAGTGTGTTCCTGGATATAGTAGGAGCTACTGGACAACGGTGAGTGACGCTCAGGGATATTTTGGCTACTTTTCAATTCACGGGATCAACCGATCTTTTCTGTTCGACGTACTCTTACGCGTCATCCTGCGCTTTCCTGACCACTAAGGGTCCAAGGATAGCTAATCCGGTGACAAACAGGAGATCGGTCTCTCATTTAATTATTTCAATTCTTCCGGTTTTGTGTCTAACCGTTCAGTCCACGTCTCGCGGAATCGTCTCCCTAACACATGGGTGCGTGAGTCATTAACGTATCGTTTATTATCGTTACCGTATCGTTTAATATATCGTATCGTATGTTGCGTTGTTCCAGCGGGAACATTATTGTATAATATCGTTTTGGTAAATATCCCAGTGTGTTCTGCATCATCTCGATCTGTTTTCGGTACTTGTAATTTGTATTTCACCATCTTGTTCTATTTTCTATTTAAAATAAATCGGATCCGTCCCCGGATTTTGGTTCCGATAATTTGTCGTTTTCAGTAGTTTTTAGAGTGAACCTCCCTAATTTTCAGATTTTGAATATTGTCTCCCAGACCCAGGACCCCACCGCACAAGAGCTGGCCAGGGTGTCCTTAGGAGACAGCGGTGTAACTCTGGTTATACCTGGCGCCCAATAATTTAGTATTTCATTAATTATTTGACGCGGTGCCATTTATTTGTGCGTCACCGTCAAAAAGTGTCGTCACAACATATATTACCGTCTTTTAGTTCAGCTTCTGTCCGAATGTTGTAACTTTTTTTTATTGATAATACAGTTAAAAATGAGGTAAAAAAGAAACAAAAAAATAACGATAATTTTTTGAAAATTTCAAAACCACGTAAAATCTGAACCGCTTTAGCGATCTTGTCGAAATTCAATACCAAACAACATTGAACGTATTTTCAGTTATGAAGAACTATTTAACTAAATCGTCGAACCTTTACGAAAGTTAGAGCGACCACGTCCTTTTTTCAAAAAATTTTAAATGACATAAGATCTGAATGGCTGCAAATATTTCAATAAAAATCGCAACAGTTAAAGAGGGATATCTACTTTACTTGCGTGCCAAATTTCAGTCCGATCGTTCTAACGGTTACTGAGTAAGAGGCATTTGAATTTTCGAAGCCCTGCACACACACACACCACACACACACACACACACGCGCGCGCGCACACACACACACACACACACACACACACACACACACACACACTGTGACACACTTGCATTTTCAAAATGCGCGTCACAGGATCGTTGTCACGGAAAGTTGGAGTGCGAGCTGGGTTTACAGCCCGCTATTTTCAATAAACGTCCACTGGCGGGGGTCGGGGAGCCACCTAGAAAACATAAGATCTGTAAATTAATGCTATCTAATTTTAACTGATACCTATGAACGACACACTCACCAACACGGAGGATTGGAAGCTGGAGATCTACGTGGGACGACATTACCGACCCCGGCGTGACTGCTGTACCGACCGCCCAACCTGACTTGGAGCCCGCCGAATTCAAACGGCTCAACGCAGGCTGTTCATATCGCCGCTGCCACCAACACCTAAATTCCCTGCAAAGGGTTATCGTCTTACCTGCTACACGCCACGTGCCTGCTGCTACCTGCACCAAGGCTTTCCAGCTATCTGACATCGGGAGGCGAGCTCGGAGTCACCGCATACAAGTCCACTACGCCCAGGACGAACCCTCGACAGAGGCGGGTGAAGGGCCACCTCGTCTCCCGTCCTAGGGGATCCTTGTGCCTTGTGGGCACGATAAGGCTTTCCCCCGGTCAGCAACCTGTAAGGCACCGGAAGCTGTCACTCGGAGTAACATCGATGTCTAAATTACGGAGTAGAAGGAAAAACTCACTTACCTGCGGAGGAGTTGCATACGCTACCTGTGGCCGCCAATTATCTGGATCGCCTGCATCGGCCAGCAACTGCCTTGAGTTGACACAAAACCATTTCGGAGCACAACTGGGAAAAGTCGGCGAGGACGGGAGCACTCCAAAACACCGCGACAATAACAGCCGGACAGCAGCGTGGCAACGCGGGAGACGCCAGCACCGCCACACCTCGGAGCGCGGGCGAACTACAATTACCCAGAGGGCTGCGCGAACGATGCGCGCGCAACCGCTCTAACGTTTAAGGCTACCTGATAGGGTCAACGATCCTAGATCCTGGCGATACATTATCAATACGCATCAAGGATTGGCGGAAGTAATTGCGATAAGTCATTACCCAATTATAATCGGTAATTTAAGGGGTCGGGTGGGAGGAGAGCACCCCGGGTGTCGCGACAAGAATCGGAACCGTTCTCTTTCGTCGTGGACCTCCCTACCTGGTGGACGTTTTACTACACTGCTCCGGAAATACCTGCGAAAGCTTCCTTTGTGTGGAATATCTTTTCAATATCTTTTTGGTAAGCAATCTTTTCTGTAACCGGGTACGAATCTCTTCACGCTATCTACGGTGGCCATAGAATTTCACGCTACCTGTTAGCTATCTCCGGCCTAAGGGCTTAAACCAGCGTCCATTGAAGAGCTTCGTCGCCGGAGTCGTAAGTGATATATGCTAGTTCGCGAGTGTAGGGTATTTTATATAAATAGTGGTTCCCCGATTACGGCCACGGCGAAGAGCCTGTCGTGTTTCGTTCGTTCTGTGTAATTTCGTTACAGTTTCTTTTACGTCGCGGCTAACTTGTGTTAGCTTACTCCATCGGATATTTCCGTGAGTAGCACGTGGTTTTTTCCTTTTAGTTGATTGGACCGCGCGTGTAAGGTTTCCTCGTACGGGTGTGACTACGAACAGCTACCTGGGATAGTGTAAATCCCGCCGCGGCTACCTGAGTTCTCGAGACTCCCGGAATTCGCGAGAATAGGAGTTCGTCGGCACAATGTTATATGCTACCTGGGAAAACCCGAGCTCTCTGTTATAGGAGTTAATCCGAGTGTCGACCACGCGGTTGGGAATCAAATATAGTATTAGAATTTTTACGTGATGTCCTCTCGTTACCTATGACTGTGTGATTTTACCTTCGGATGATCTATTGACTTCGCTGACTTTACTGATTGTTTTGATTGTACCGCTTGCGTTATCCGTATTATTTGTGTTCCCTGGAATGCGAAAGGTCCTTGGAAAAGAGTAATATTGTAATCGGGAGATCGGCCGTAATTGGTGCGCGCGTTGCATCTACGCTCTTCGCTATCTATTTCCCGAACTTTGTAATCGCCGATCCCTACCGCGACTACCTCTGGTAGCCCTTTCGTATCTCTGTCGAGTTTTGATGGTTTGTTATATTTTGGTTGCCAGGTGCAATAAATTGTTAAGTTTTTGGTTATGTAATTCTGGCTTACGGCTCTCAATTCCCAATTACCCCGCCCCTCTCCTATACCTACCGGGGCTGAGCTAGTCAGACTTCCGCAACGCATCGGTCCTAGTATCGTTAGATTTTCGTTTCTTATTGTTATCTTGGTGCTTTTCATTATCGCTCTCTCGTGGCATCACTGGATGCCTGGCGCCCACCGGCATATCTCACAGGTTTCGTATCGCTTACGAATCAAGAGACTCGGTCGATTCTCGCGCCAAGTACAGGCAACCCGCCGTACGGGGCACGGCTCGCCGAGACTCTTTACTCGAAGCATCGCTTGTACCTGTGTTTCCACTCAAATATCTTATGAACGGCTGTATGTGAGAAAAATTTATTGATACATTCACTCTAGGAATCAAGGGTTCTGAATTGATTGCCACTAAATTCAATACGATTAGTATACGAGATCAGGGTGTATTGAGATGGCGAGCGAGATGATTTTATTTCAGGTCCGTCGTCGTCGTCGTCGTCGTCGTCGTCGTCATCGTCGTCGTCGTCTTCGCACGTCCATCGCATTTTTTACCCAACAGATGGCGCTGACTGCTGTGTCTTCATTACCTATTTGTACTCTGAATGGTGTTAGTAATTTACGAATACACAACACAGTCAAATACACTTTATACGTGAAGCTACTGTTCATACCGACTTTCCAGTTAGTATAAGGGTGCTTTCACACCGTATACAATTATTAAGTTTTTAATAGCATTCATGTGGAGCGCGCGTGTATGGGTGTATGTATACAGGGTGTCCCAAAATTACCTGACCAACGGAGTATGGCGGTGTTCGGGAGGCACCACTGATCACGAAAATGACCTTCCTTTTGTCCGGAAGGTCATAGTTTTTAAATGGGAGCAGGTCAAAGTTGACCAATCAGAACGAGGCGTCAAGAGAAACGTAGGAACCTACGAACTCTGAGTTTTCTTCCCTCGCTTTTGTTTCTCAGTGGCTTCGGGCAGAATGACGTCAGCCGAAGACATACATATTGGAAACAAGAAACAACCTACCGAGAAACAAAAGCGAGCGAAGAAAACTCAGAGTTCGCAGGTGCCTACGTTTCTCTTGACGCCTCCCTCTGATTGGTCAACTTTGACCTGCTCCCATTTAAAAACTATGACCTTCCGGACAAAAGGAAGGTAATTTTCATGATCAGTGGTGCCTCCCGAACACCGCTATACCCCGTTGGTCAGGTAGTTCTGGGACACCCTGTATGTGTGCTTCAACATAATTCCTCGTATTTTAGGTGACAGTTTTTAGAGACACAGAATGTCCAGGTGTTTCTCTCCGTAATTTCCTGTATCTAGGTGGCGGACGTGGAAGTCCAGGGTGTCCAGGCATTCCGCTTCGTAGTTTTCTATATCTAGGTGCCGGATGTGGAAGTTCAGGGTGTCCAGGTATTCCGCACCGTAGTTTCTTGTATCTAGGTGTCGGATGTGGAAGTCCAGGGTGTCCAGGTAGTCCGCTTCGTAGTTTTCTGTATCTAGGTGTCGGATGTGGAAGTCCAGGGTGTCCAGGTGTTCCGCTCCATAGTTTCTTGTATCTAGGTACTGGATGTGGAAGTCCAGGGTGTCCATGTATTCCGCTCCGTAGTTTTTTGTATCTAGGTAGTGGATGTGGAAGTCCAGGGTGTCCAGGTATTCCGCTCGGTAGTTTCCTGTGTCCAGGTGTCGGATGTGGAAGTCCAGGGTGTCCATGTATTCCGCTCCGTAGTTTCTTGTATCTAGGTAGTGAATGTGGAAGTCCAGGGTGTCCAGGTATTCCGCTCGGTAGTTTCCTGTGTCCAGGTGTTGGATGTGGAAGTCCAGGGTATCCAGGTATTCCGCTACGTAGTTTTCTGTATCTAGGTGTCGGATGTGGAAGTTCAGGGTGTTTAGGTGTTCCGCTCCGTAGTTTGCTGTATCTAGGCGTCGGATGTGGAAGTCCAGGGTCTCCAGGTATTCCGCTTCGTAGTTTTCTGTATCTAGGTGTCGGATGTGGAAGTCCAGGGTGTCCAGGTCTTCCGCTTCGTAGTTTTCTGTATCTAGGTGTCGGATGTGGAAGTTCAGTGTGTCCAGGTGTTCCGCTCCATAGTTTCTTGTATCTAGGTGTCGGACGTAGAAGTCCAGAAAAGTGTGCAACAAGCTTTGGCGCTTCGCTCAAACTATAGTATCCTCTTTGATGTTCGCACGGCCTGAGGTACAAGGCCTGAAATAATCCAGCACACTCTCCTCTCTTACGTTTACCACACGGCTTCAACAATCTGGACACCATTAACGACGCTTATATGCATTGAAGATTACATTTTCTTTAAAAATTTGTATATGTCTTTATGCATTTCTAGAAAAAGGGACTTACACATTAAATTTATATGCCATTAAACATTTTCGACACCGCTATATATTTTTCTGATTAGCAACATCATAATGCATTTACATTTTATATCTGTGACAATATAGATTTCAGTGCTTAATACTTCTATTTCCCGTTGGACAACAAAAACTTGTGATATCCCCCAAAAACACTTACGTGTAAAAAACCACGCCAAGTACAGGTGTGCTGTGTATTCCTCTAATAAAAAGTATTGATATCAGATTATTGAGGCCAAGTACTTAAGTCACTACATGTTTGCCTATTATATGATCTAGCACTGGCCCATCATTTTAATTGTATTTTCGAAATTTCCTATAACGTTTTCAGTACTCTTTTACATTACTACTGTTTCTCGTAGTTGATTATGTATTAATGGTTATTTAATAATTAATGAAACTTTAGCTGATTCCTTATCGAGTACTACTTGGCGGGTCCGTGCCAGAAATTCCAAAGTACTTACTTTGAACGTACTAATAGTATCCTAAAATTATGTTTATTATTAAGATGTTACCGTGATTATTATTAACGAGTTATCGTTAATAAACTCTATATAGAATGTTGACATTGGTTTTGAGTTTAATGACTGGCATTATGAATGCAAATTTATATCAAGAATTGCACGGAACCGCCAAGTAGTACTCGATAAGGAATCAGCTAAAGTTTCATTAATTATTAAATAACCATTAATTCATAATCAACTACGAGAAACAGTAGTAATGTAAAAGAGTACTGAAAACGTTATAGGAAATTTCGAAAATACAATTAAAATGATGGGCCAGTGCTAGATCATATAATAGGCAAACATGTAGTGACTTAAGTACTTGGCGTCAATAATCTGATATCAATACTTTTTATTAGAGGAATACACAGCACACCTGTACTTGGCGTGGTTTTTTACACGTAAGTGTTTTTGTGGGATTCGAAGATACGGGACCGATCGAGCGAAGGTACACTCTGTTTCCGAGTCTAGTTATCGTTACTCAATCTTAGGGAATCCGGGAACAGGTGTTACAATACAATAGAGTAGTGAGTGGCGAAGAGAAGAAAAGAGGGAGATAAGAGTAAAAGGAATGGAAGAATGGAAGAATGAGTATACACGGGAAGGAACGGAGGCATGTGGAGAGACCAGACACTAAGCAAGCCAGAAAATGTTAGAAATTGTAAGATACCTGTAAAGTAGATATAAGGTTAGGTTGTAAGAAGGTAAGAAGTTGTTAGGTTGTAAGAAAGTATAAGAAACTGTAAGATACATGTAAAGTAGATGTAAGATTAGGTTGTAAAAAAAACGGAACACTTGTAACCCTTCAGGGAACCAATAAATATTACATACATACATACATACACTGAATGCACAAGAAATCCTGAAGTCTTGAGAACTTATTTCGCCTGTAAACTGAGATCCCCTAAAAGCACAATGTGTAAAAACATGAGACAAGTACATTTATACAGGGTGTCCCAAAATTACCTGACCAACGGGGTATGGCGGTGTTCGGGAGGCACCACTGATTAGGAAAATGACCTTCCTTTTGTTCGGAAGGTCATAATTTTTAAATGGGAGCAGGTCAAAGTTGACCAATCAGAACGAGGCGTCAAGAGAAACGTAGGCACCTACGAACTCTGAGTTTTCTCCCCTCGCTTTTGTTTCTCGGTAGCTTGTTTCTTGTTTCCAATAGGCATGTCTTCGGCTGACGTCATCCTGCCCGAAGCCACCGAGAAACAAAAGCGAGGAAAGAAAACTCAGAGTTCGCAGGTGCATACGTTTCTCTCGACGCCTTCCTCTGATTGGTCAACTTTGACCTGCTCCCATTTAAAAACTATGACCTTCCGGACAAAAGGAAGGTCATTTTCGTGATCAGTGGTGCCTCCCGAACACCGCCATACTCCGTTGGTCAGGTAATTTTGGGACACCCTGTATAAGCGGTCTC
Source organism: Cephus spinipes (assembly GCA_963971525.1). Lineage (NCBI taxonomy): Eukaryota > Metazoa > Arthropoda > Insecta > Hymenoptera > Cephidae > Cephus > Cephus spinipes. Next base: position 13,775,538 of record OZ020575.1, on the reverse strand, counting down.
CTATATTTGCAAAATTATGTGAAGTAAACTGAAAATACTATCGTACAATATGATACGAGTGTGGAAAAACTTTTTCTTTATACTGTTATATCCCAAAGCGGATCTACTCAAGTAAATGCAATCGGTAAATTCTTTTCGGCACATCGAACTTTTCGATTGCCTCATGTAATTCCTAGAACGCTGAGTAGCAGTCCACGCGCTCACACTACATTCCAGCGCGAGGAATGAAGCAAGACTCTTTCTACAAGATCATCAATATTGCGGTACATTATCCCCAAAATTAGAGCTAACGCACCTACAGTATTCGGAGCCAATAGGCAGTCTTTCGTGAATCCTGGCAACAGACGGAACTCCTCTAAGAGTCACCGTCTAAATCATCGAGTCTTGCTTGTTCCTCAGCTGGTAGTATTTTACGTGTCTTCGGATCCTTGTGACCAAGCCTTCCCACCCGAGGGCCAGGGAAGTCATCGCGGTGAGCGTTCTATTAAATCTATCGCGAGTGTAACAACAGGCGACGGATTGCCACAGAAAGAACTCAGTGAAGTGCCACATCAACTGTTTCAACTTATCAATCATTGTAAGTCAATTTATCCTACCTGTAATAAATAATCAATCTACATACCTACACGTCGCTCTCATTCGTTGGCATTACATCCCCCAATTCCACAGGAAACAGATACGCCTAGCGTTAAATGGTAGCCCACAATTAGATATATCTACGCCCTAGCAGTTTCACTAGCTAAGGCCTAACAAATTGGTGGCAGCGGTGGGATACCATAACTGTTTTCTGCCCAATTTATATATAACCAAAAATGCCAGACGATACTACACACCCTGGCAATCTAACTAACCCTCTTGACAGTTCGGCATATCTGGACTATTTAGCAACTAAAGATGCTATTGATAAAATACCGAAATACGATGGCAAAAATTATAGATTTGGGGATTTCGATACCGAAATTAAAGCCTTACAGCAGGGCTTACCCGCCGGAGCTGAGACAAGGCTTATCAATGGAATCCTTGGCCGCCTGCGAGGACGGGCTAGGACCCATGTAGAAGGCAAATCTTTCGTCACAGTCAAATCCCTTTTAAAAAGTCTAAGAGAAAAATTTGCTTCTGACCATGACTACGAACATTATCGCAGCCGACTCCAGCTCGACCTTGAAGGATGCCTGGCAGCTCGCATTAAAGGACGAAAAACGTTCCCGCGCTCGTTCCCGGCGCAAAGAAAGTACACCTCGGGACGAAAGGATGTCGCACGCGGGTCAGCATAACGATAGTTCTTCGGAAGGCGAATATCGGTCCACATCGCGTGATAGAGTTTTCTCGCCGCGTCGACGGTTATACACGATCGGTGCTGACCGCTCTCTATGCAAGGCGTGCCGCGAATGTGCTTGTCGACCTCAACAGCGTGAGCCGCGAATCAGAGATCGAGGAGACAGTAGTTCGCGTGAAAGAAATCGCCGTAGAGATAGTTCATCTGACAGGCGGACACTGACAATCCTTCGAAACCGCGTCTAACCCCTGCAACGAAATTCCAGTCCTAACCGTCAATCTGCAGCGAATCGCCAGACAGCCCAAGGCAGTCATCGAAGCGAAATCACCGGACTTAAGGGCCGCAAAGCCCAAGCTGTTAACCGATTCCGGGGCGGTAGTAAACATGATCGAGGTTAACGCTCTTCGCGGAAACGTCATGATCAATGAGGATGAGTGCGTACGAGTCCACGGAATTTCGGACAACGAGTCATCAGTACGATTGCAAGCAATAGGGACCGCGACAATCGAGTTGTTCTCACAACCAGTGAAGTTCTATGTCTTCCAAGGGCACCCTCCCCATGCCTGGTGTGGGTCTTCTGGGAGAGGAATATCTAGAACAAGAAAAGGCCGGAATTTCCTACAACCACAATGCTCTACTTATCGCAAGTCGACCCACGCGTCCCATTCCATTCATTTGTGACAGGAGCTATTTTATCTCTGGAGGATACACTACCGGCGCCGAGAAAGGAATGACCGTGTCGACATCTGATACTGCTGCGCCAGCAGTTGATCACGTGCGCTCGGATTGTACGGTGCGAGTTCACGCTCGAACACGCCAGCCAATATCAATAAACGTAAGGAATTCCAAAATCAAAGAAGGTTATCTCCCTCGGCTTCCGATGGATGAAGGCATTTTCATAGGCGAAGCTGCCGTTACTAACCATGATGGAATCGCCTACGTCATGGCAGTCAACACTACGACGCAAGACGTGGAAATCTCCATCCCTCCTCAACAACTAATTCCGTTTGAGTATCGTGGCGAGTGATGCCCACTGGCACACAACCCGATTGCGCACACGCCCAGTTGGACACAAACCATTGGACACAACACGATTGGACACAGTGTCCATTCCGCACAGCAAGATTGGACACACTGCCGATACGACAAATTAGTTTTGGACACAGACCGTTTAGCATGCGATAACATTGGACACATTAGAACTGTGTCCAATCTTGTTGTGGCGAATTGGTTTCGTGTGCGATCTGACTACGTAAGGACGGACCGTGAAATTGGACACAGATAGTTGTAGATAAATTTCAGATAATTCATTGGACACAAAGCTAGCTGCACAAATATTATACATACGAGATCAATGGAACAGGTTCTTACGTACTTTTCTGAAATAATGTTGAAGTTATTATAGAAATGTTACATGCTAGATTATAGGGAAGTGAACGCTCATAAGTTTATCCCAACAGCATTTAAATACATATACGCTGTAACGTATTTCTTTTCGTGACCCGACACCGATAGCAAAACTTAAGAGAACGAACTATCTTCGAGAACCAACCTACGTTACCTTCGGCCGTCCACCCGTCGTTCGTGCATCCGCAAGCCAGGCGGGCGCCAGTCAATTCTTTTTTCACCGGGAACTGACGAGCCGGTATAAACTGGGAGTTGGGGTGGAACAGGCCCAACTCCACCAAGAACGAGAGCTCTGACGGAACCTATCAGACGAGGCGATAGCTTAACGGATCCTTTCGATTTTTGGGGACGCGTGAAATCGAGAAACGCAACCGTAGGTGCTGACCTTTGGGGTCGCGTAAAATCAGCAAACGCAACTGGATACACGAACGGGAGCAAACGGTTACGGAAATGCACGGCCGCTCAGGCTGCTAGGTTTGAGGTAGAGAGGGTCGGAGTAAGAGTCCGGCAAATAGTGCGAGTGATAGAGAGCGACGAACCGAGAACGTATCAGAACGAAACTAAACTATCTATCGAGATCCCTTCACCAATTAATAAATTGGAAGACTCACCGGAGCTGGTACAGCTAATCCGGGGAGGTCGAGAACGGTATCCAAAGGACACTCTGGTGAGCACTGCACTAAGGCACAGCACTACACCTCCGTAACACTCACAGGAATTCATAGAATTCCTGGATATCGCGAGAACAACGCGAGAACTATACGATCCGAGAACTTGCTATACCGGAGCGAAACACGGCAAGAAAAACTATCAACAGATAGCACGGGAGCATGAGCCAGCCCGTGACACCTCGGTCGGTGCCCCGAGACAGACTGCTTTGACAATAACCAAATCCGAGAACTAATCATTCTGATTGGTCGAGAGCCTTTTAACCGATAACACTTCTATCTCCTTCGAATCGTCCCTTTAAACCAAATCGAGAGCGTTCCTTAACGAATCGGTACGTAATTCTGGAGATCCTCCACGGCCGCTTCCCAAGGGCATCGGGCGACAGCTGGGCACCACATCCGTAACTCGGGCAGGAGGTTCCTCTCCTGCCTTTAACTGTATCAAAACTATATCTCCGCCCGCTCTACAGCCCTTTGCCCATCTCCAGCGGGGCGCCGGTATTTCACCCGGGCTTCTGCTGGTCCGTGGAGACGTCTCCGTCGGGTACTCTCCTCTGCCGGGCAACTCGGTACGTCGAGACTATCTCCACACGGCAGATTCGAGCACCTCGACCTCCACTAAACAATAACGAAATCTTCCGAGAGACTTGACATATCTATGCGAATCAATCCGAGAGCGTAGCTTCTGAGCAGGGTGGCGATCCGAAGAGAACCAGAAATCGAGAACGTTATCTGTATCGGTAACCGGAGCCGCCTTGGGACCGTGATTCGAAAAATCACGTCACAACGCATATTAAAAAGCTGCAATATCAAGGATTCAAATATGAGTGGAAAAATAGTATTGTGACGTATAACTGTTCTGTACGGTTACGGGGTAAAAATCTGGCCCATTATTACATTATTATAAAATATTCATCAATAGTCATATTCTTTACAAAACGTGTGACTTTCAACTCACGAATAAATCCCATTGGCTAGTGTAAATTATCATGTTATTATTAAGATAATAATTAAAAATATCATTAAAATGCATTACCAAGTCTTCAACAAGAAACATGTCAATTGCTAAACTTCAATAGTTTAAAGAGGCTGAAAGAAGAGTACAGTCAAACGACGAAACAAGATAGCAAAGACCACTGCCTAGATATTTAAAACGACAAAATTTATAGTATTGGCATTTAATAATTATTATCTCTCCAGTTCTCCTTACAATAAGGTATATCGATGTAACCAGAACTCTACAGGAAGTGAGGGAATGTGAACTGCTGTGGTACATATATAATAAATTTATTATATATCTTCTAAAAATGATCTTCCAATATTTGTAACTTTACAAAGTGTTCGCGTCAAATAGGTAGAGATAATCGTCATCAGGCATAAATGAATTCTATGTTCAATGTTTCTTGTTAATGACTTGGTAATGCATTTTAATAACATTTTTAATTATTATCTTAATTATAACATGATAATTTACACTAGCCAATGGGATTTATTCGTGAGTTGAAAGTCACACGTTTTGTAAAGAATACGACTATTGATGAATATTTTATAATAATGTAATAATGGGCCAGATTTTTACCCCGTAACCGTACAGAACAGTTATACGTCACAATACTATTTTTTCACTCATATTTGAATCCTTGATATTGCAGCCTTTTAATATGCATTGTAACACCTGTTCCCGAATTTCCTAAGAGGTATCGAGATAGTTAGATCCGGGAACAGAGGAGTACCTTCGCTCGATCGGTCCAGTATCTTCGAATTCGTAACCGACACGAAACCTCAGATATATGCCGGTGGGCGCCAGGCATCCAGTGATGCCACAATGTAACGATAATGAAAAGCACCAAGGTAGCGATAAGAAACGAAAATCTAACGACACTAGGACCGATGCGTTGCGGAAGTCTGACTAGCTCAGCCCCGTTAGGTATAGGAGAGGGGCGGGGTAATTGGGAAGTAAGAGCCGTAAGCCAGGATTACGTAACCAAAAACTTAACAATTTATTGCACCTGGCAACCAAAATATAACAAACCATCAAAACCCGACAGAGATACGAAAGGGCTACCAGAGGTAGTCGCGGTAAGGTTCGGCGATTACAGAGTTCGGAAAACAGGTAGCGAAAAGCGTAGATGCAACGCGCACACTAATTACGGCCGATCTGCCGATTACAATATTACTATTTTCCAAGGACCTTTCGCATTCCAGGGAACACAAATAACACGGATAACGCAAGCGGTACAATCAAGCGATAAGTAAAGTCAGCGAAGTCAAAAGATCATCCGAAGGTAAAATTACACAGTCATAAGTAACGAGAGAACATCACATAAAAATTCTACTACTAAATTCGAATCCAGACCGCGTGGTCGACACTCAGATAAACTCCTATAACCACGGTCTCGGGTGGTCCCAGGTAGCATATAACAATGTGCCGACTAACTCCTTTTCTCGCGAATTTCGGGAGTCTCGAGGACTCAGGTAGCCGCGGCGGGATTTATGCTATCCCAGGTAGCTGTTCGTATTCACACCCGTACGAGAAAATCTTACACGCGCGGTCCGATCAACTAAAAGGAAAAACCACGTCCTACTCACGGAAATATCCGATGAAGTACGCTAACACAAGGTAGCCGTGACGTAAAAGAAACTATAACGAAATTACACAAGACAGACGAAACACGACAGGCTCTTCGCCGTGGTCGCAATCGGGGAACCACTATTTATATAAAATACACTACACTCGCGAACTAGCATATATCACTTATGACTCCGGCGACGAAGCTCTTCCATGGACGCTGGTTTAAGCCCTTAGGCCGGAGATAGCTAACAGGTAGCGTGAAATTCTATGGCTACCGTAGATAGCGTGAAGAGATTCGTACCCGGTTACAGAAAAGATTGCTTACCAAAAAGATATCGAAAAATATATTCCACACAAAGGAAGCTTTCGCAGGTATTTCCGGAGCAGTGTAGTAAAACGTCCACCAGGTAGGGAGATCCACGACGAAAGAGAGCGATTACAATGTCTTTCCCGACACCCGGGGTACTATCCTCCCACCCGACCCTTAATTTTGCTGATTATAATTGGTTACTTATTCACCGCGATTACTTCCGCCAATCCTAGGTGCGTATTGACAATAGATCGTCAGGATCTAGGATTCGCAATCCTATCAGGTAGCTTTAACGTTGGAGCGGTTGCGCGCGCATCGTTCGCGCAGCCCTCTGGGCAATAGTAGTTCGCCCGAGCTCCGAGGTGAGGCGGTGCTAGCGTCTTCCGCGTTGCCATGCCGCGGTCCGAATGTTATTGTCGCGGTGTTTTGAAGTGCTCCCGTACTCTCCGACTTTTCCCACTTGTGCTTCGAAATGGTGTTGTGACCAACCCAGGCAGCTGTTGGCCGATGCAGGTAATCTAGAATATTGGCGGCCACAGGTAGCGTATACAACTCCTCCGCAGGTGAGTGAGCTTTTCCTTCTACTCCGTCATTTAGACATTGATGTTACTCCGAGTGACAGCTTCCCGCGCCTTACAGGTTGCTGACCGGGGCCTCGCTCCACGTCTTTGGGGAAAGCCTTATCGTGCCCACAGGGCACAAGGATCCCCTAGGACGGGAGACGAGGTGGCCCTTTCACCCGTCTCTGTCGAGGATTCGTCCTGGGCGTAGTGGATTGGCATGCGGTGACTCCGAACTCGCCTCCCGATGTCAGATAGCCGGAAAGTCTTGGTGCAGGTAGCAGCAGTCTCGTGGCGTGTCAGCAGGTAAGACAATAACTCCTTTACAGGAAATTCTGATGGTGAGCCGGTTGAATTTGGCGGGCTCCAGCAGTGATGATCGGGTCGAGCAGTCGGTATAGCCGTCCCGTCGGGGTCGGTAATGTCGTCCCACGTAGATCTCCAGCTTCCAATCCTCCGTGTTGGTGAGTGTGCGCTCGTCCATAGGTATCAGTTAAAATTAGATATAATTAATTTACAAATCTTATGTTTTCTAGGTGGCTCCCCGACCCCCGCCAGTGGACGTTTATGCAAATAGCGGGCTGTAAATCCAGCCGGCACTCCAACTTCCCATGACAACAACCCTGTGACGCGCATTTTGAAAATGCAACGTCACAGCATATATGTATTTAAATGCTGTTGGGATAAACTTATGAGCGTTCACTTCCCTATAATCTAGCATGTAACATTTCTATAATAACTTCAACATTATTTCAGAAAAGTACGTAAGAACCTGTTCCATTGATCTCGTATGTATAATATTTGTGCAGCTAGCTTTGTGTCCAATGAATTATCTGAAATTTATCTACAACTATCTGTGTCCAATTTCACGGTCCGTCCTTACGTAGTCAGATCGCACACGAAACCAATTCGCCACAACAAGATTGGACACAGTTCTAATGTGTCCAATATTATCGCATGCTAAACGGTCTGTGTCCAAAACTAATGTGTCGTATCGGCATTGTGTCCAATCTTGCTGTGCGGAATGGACACTGTGCCCAATCGTGTTGTGTCCAATGATTTGTGTCCAACTGGGCGTGTGCGCAATCGGGTTGTGTGCCAGTGGGTACCCCCCTATCGTGGCCCACCGGAAGAAATTTCTGACTCCGATTCAGTCGACGAAACGACTATCGCCGGGAAAGATCGGGTTTCCGCCGTGTTAGCTGTACTGAGCACTGACCACCTCAATACCGAGGAACAAGAACACGTACGCACACTAGTGACTGCGTTCCCTATCGCTTTAACTTACCAGGCCTCAAACTGGGCCGTTCAAATTTGATGCATTGCACGATTCCTACTGTCGACGACGTCCCAATTAACACCCCCAACAATATCGGTACCCCGTTGTTCACAAGGAGGAGATTAACCGACAGATGGACAAGCTCCTGAAGGACGGAAAAATCCAACCTAGCGCTTCACCTTATAACTCTCCGTTATGGATTGTTCCGAAGAAACCGGATGCCAACGGAAACCGCAAATGGCGTGTGGTCATCAACTACAGAGCGCTGAACGAAAAAACTCTTCCGGACGCATATCCTCTTCCCAATATCACTGACATCCTAGACCAGCTGGGGGGAGCGAAATATTTCAGCATCTTTGATCTTGCCAGCGGGTTTCAACAAATTGAGATGGATCCTAAAGACCGCCCAAAAACCGCGTTCTCGACACCGGAAGGGCACTACGAGTTCACCGTCCTCCCGTTTGGACTTCGCAACGGACCGCCCGTTTTCCAGCGACACATGAACATTGCACTTTCCGGACTCCATGGTATCGAACTCTTCGTTTATCTGGGCGACATCACCGTCTATGCACCAACTCTCGAAGAACATGGACGCAGAGGTAGAAATCTGCTGACGCGACTTCGGCAAGTCAACCTGACGCTCCAAACAGAGAAGTGCCAATTCCTTCGCTTGGATGTGACGTATCTCGGACACATTATATCCAGCGATGGAGTGAGACCCGACCCAATGAAACTAGAAGCTGTAAAGAAATATCCACCTCCTACCAACGTCACAGAAGTGAGGCAATTTCACGGATTCGCCAATTATTATCGACGCTTCATTAAGGACTTCGCTATTTTGGCCAAACCCCTAAGTGACCTGCTAAGGAAGGGCCGTAAATTCGAGTGGACCGAGAAAGAGCAAAAGAGCTTCGCAGACCTTCGTGATGCGCTGTGTGAGCAACCTGTTTTACAGTATCCGGATTTCAGTCAACCCTTCGTCCTCGCCACTGACGCATCAGACGCAGGACTTGGAGCTGTACTTAGCCAAACTATCAACGGAGAAGAGCGCCCTATAGCCTACGCTTCTCGTTCTCTGAAGCCAGCAGAAACCCGATACCATAGCAACGACAAGGAGTGCCTCGCCGCTGTGTGGGCAATCGGGTATTTTAAACCATACCTATATGGCCGCCCTTTTACCCTTATCACTGATAACCAGGTGCTAACATGGCTACACAATATGACGGACCAATCGAACCGTAGAGCAAGGTGGAGAACTAAAGTGGGAAATTATACTTTTGTCATCAAATATCGCCCGGGGAAGCTGAACCAGAATGCAGATGCTCTATCGCGCAACCCCGTTGGAAGTATCGCGACCGTCACCGCTTATCCCATCCTCAAGGCTACAACTACGCGTCCTCGAACCGCTTCCACTACCGCACCACCAGCCTCAATCCTTCCCCGATCCCAAAACCGGACACAGAGCATGAATAATCGCCCCAAAAAGGTAGAAAAACCACCGAAGACGATAGGTCTCGACACCAACTCCATCGGATCCAGAGTCAAGCGTCGAGAAGACATAAGACCTACAGCAAAACGAGTAACCTATAAGGAACCGGACTCTGACACCACGGGGGACGAATCATCAACAGAACAAGTACCACCTCTTCGCGTCAGTCACCGAAGTATGTTACCCAATGCTTCGGACGCACTGGAGACAAATGAACCGCCCGTCGAGGTCATCGAGGACGAAGTTTTCCAACCAGACGAAGGGCCCACAGTGGAGGCATAGCTTCAAAGACCAGAGGTGGCAGTCATAGAACATGCTCCGAAGGAATCTAGTGAGAGTGAAACCGACGTACCCGCAGAAAGGACGTTGACGCCAGAGAAACAACCGCTGGCCGCAGAAAAGCCTCGCGATCCAATGGCTCGGAATTTCTTAGAGGATCTGCGTCGTTCGTTCTCTCAATTCGACGAATCTTTGCGTCTGCGTAACGATGATATAGATGACCCTACGGAGGAACCAACATCTCCCACGCCGTTGGCCCCTTGGACATTTCGCCCGCCGGAAATCGGTACATCCTCACGATACAGGACAGTTTCTCGAAACTCTGCGCTGCCGTTCCTGTACCGAATATCAAAGCAGAAACCGTCGCGTTAGCCTTCGCGAAGCACTGGATCGCGCTTTACGGACCTCCTAAAACTATTCTCACTGATCGTGGCGCATGTTTCACTAGTAAGCTTTTTCAACAACTAGCCGAGATTTTCCGAGTTAAAACCCTTACCACTTCCGCGTACCGCCCACAATCTAACGGTTCCCTCGAACGTAGCCACATAGTACTTGCCGAATATCCGAAAGCATTCCTCTCTCGTTTCGATGATTGGGATGAGCTACTGCCATTCGCGATGCTCGCGTATAACACATCAGTTCATTCGGGAACGAATTTTAGTCCATATGAACTTATGTACGGGAAGATCTCGCGCGCGATTTCCGCGTTTCCGCCTGTCGAAAAAATCGAGACGTACACCCAATACATGGTTGATTTGGTGACCAGACTTGACGAAATCCATCGAGTAGCGACGAGCAACCTCATCTCGGCAAAGGAACGGTCAAAGCAACAATACGATCGCGACGCTCACCCCGTAAATTTCAAAATTGGAGACGACATCTATGTCCTCCAAGAACCGCGAAAGAGAAAATTTAGCCCTCAATATCATGGGCCCTACGAGGTCGGCGATATCACGGAAAAGGGAAATGTGACGTATGCAAATAAGGCTGGGCGGCTTGAAACTAAACATCCTAATAAATTAAAATTGGCCAATTAGTAATCGCAACGACGAGGTCATTTCTTGTTACAGATATGTCACGTGGCAAAATGTTAATATCATTTGGGACGACTCTGACATTAATCCTGACAACTATTGGCGCCGCGGACCATCCTGGCATCTTTTATGAGCGCCTCCCGGACATACGCGTAACCACCACCGACTGGATCTATCACTGCAGCCCTAGGGCAGCCCAGTGCATCAGCTTCCTATCCAAAACCAGGCTCGATCGCCGTGAGAAGAAGATTCAAAATTTGAAAACACAAATTCGACTCCTCGTATCACCCGAGAAGGAAGACAACGGCCCCAGACAACAGGCCACTCGCGGAGCGCCCCTGGGATTCATCTGCTCCATATCGCACGCACTATTCGGGACTCTCACGGAAGACGACGCGGAGCAATACGGCCACGAAATCACCGAACTTGAGAAAAAGGGCCAAGAATTGGCGCACCTTGTGAAGAACTCCACCCATAACATTCGAGGCGAGATAAATGTGATAGGCTCACACGTATATGCTCTCGATAGGGACATTCAACAGATCGCCAACGCTACTATCGATATCCAAAACACCTTACGTTGGAAGCTCCAAGACATCCATCGCCTCAATTATACTATGCATCTTATCAGCCTATCGAACAACATGATCGACGCTGCCGATGCTTATATCGACACCTTGCAACGCTTCGTGGACGCCATTCGCTACGCGCAACTCGGAATCCTGCACCCCGATTTACTCTCCGTCGAGCAGCTTACCACCGCAGCTCGCCATGTAAGGGAAACTACGGCATCTCTCGAGTTTCCTGTTACGATGACTGACCTGCGAGCGACAGATCTCTCAACTATCAGTCGCATCACTACCAAGTATCAGGAGGGTCGTCTCCTGGTGAGTATCACATTGCCGTTACTGGAAGCAAAACCTTTCCAACTGTATAGGCTCTACCCATGCCTTCGGCCCCAGAACTTCAACGGAACCACCAAGGGTACGGCCTACATCCAGCCTAAACAACCGTATATGGCCTGGTCTAACGAGCAAGGGAAGTACTTCACTTTTGATGAACCGTACTTGAAGAAGTGTTACCACCTTCCAAACAACTACGCATGCCCATTGCACATGGCCTTGCGAGACGTCCATGAGGACGATTCTTGTGAAGCACGCCTGCTCGTCTCACCGAACAGCGATACTCTGCGCAGGTGTGACATCAGAATAGCCCGCAATCATCAGGCCCAATGGACGTTTCTGGAGAATACTTATGGATGGCTCTACTCACTCGAGACGTCTGACAATCTGCGCATTCAATGTCGCGACGGCACTGCAGCCACAGTCACCCTTGAAGGTACCGGAGTCCTCCAGCTGAATCCAGGGTGCACAGGCTACTCCTCAACCATCACGCTCCCGTCATCCAGTATGATTCCATCGTCAATTGACCGAGTCTATCAGCCACCTACCATTCTCAACATCAGCGAGCTGTCACTCCCGATAGCCGAGACATACGGCAAGGAACTCGACCCCCTGATCCTCGCGGCACGGCAACCCTCTATAGGGGGACAATTACAGCAGGTGGACGTAAGCTTGGACGCCATCGAAAGTCATCTGGACCAATTGGCCAAGGAGCAAAAGACCATAAAATGGTATCACCGCACAGGAACCTGGGCATATGGAGGCATTGGCATATCACTAGCAACGATAACAGGACTGGCGCTATATGCACTTCGGGGCAGTATACCGGGACTGCTCCTGAGCTGCTGCACACGCCGCAGAACACGTCGAGAACCCGTCAGCAGATTAAGGCAAGATAACATCAGTTTCCCAATTGACATCCGACAACCCCTGCAGCTTGCCATAGAACCCAGCCGAATTGCACCTGCCGTCCCAGCACAACCCCCATATGACCCTACGCACGCGGTGACACTTGTTACGTAAGAGATAAAGTGCAAGCGCCTCGCCAGCAACTCAGCCAAATTCTATAAATTTTTAAGCGTTTTTTTTTTGTTGGTCTTATCGTCGATCCATTATCATTGTTGAACCGCGGAGATTACATCACCGAGCTTCAATCTAACAAGGGGGGTGTTATATCCCAAAGCGGATCTACTCAAGTAAATGCAATCGGTAAATTCATTTCGGCATATCGAACTTTTCGATTGCCTCATGTAACTCCTAGAACGCTGAGTAGCAGGCCACGCGCTCACACTACATGCCAGCGCGAGGAATGAAGCAAGACTCTTTCTGCAAGATCATCAATATTGCGGTGCATTATCCCCAATATTAGAGCTAACGCAGATACAGTATTCGGAGCTAATAGGCAGTCTTTCGTGAATCCTGGCAACAGACGGAACTCCTCTAAGAGTCACCGTCTAAATCATCGAGTCTTGCTTGTTCCTCAGCTGGTAGTATTTTACGTGTCTTCGGATCCTTGTGACCAAGCCTTCCCACCCGAGGGCCAGGGAAGTCATCGCGGTGAGCGTTCTATTAAATCTATCGCGAGTGTAACAACAGGCGACGGATTGCCACAGAAAGAACTCAGTGAAGTGCCACATCAACTGTTTCAACTTATCAATCATTGTAAGTCAATTTATCCTACCTGTAATAAATAATCAATCTACTGCGACGATATATCGCTCGTCGGCAAAACCAAACGCACTAAAACCGGAATTCGGAAACGGAAGTGGTCTCGGCAAACTCAAAAAAAACTGTTGGGCGCCAGGTACCCTCTAAGGAGCACCACGAGCACGGGGCTCGTTATCTATACCAGACAGATCGCGAGAGATTATCGATCCGGGGTAACCAATTGCCACCACGCAAACTAAACCTAAATGAGCCACCAGGCGAAATAAAACTAAAGGCACCACGGCCACGCAAAATCAGATAGGGGCACCACGGCCAAGAAAAGATACTAACGTAACTAACCTAAAGGCACCACGGCCACTCAAAACAGATAGGGGCACCACGGCCAAGAAAAATAATAGAAAACGTAACTAAACCTATCGGTTACCCGGAACTCAGAAGATTTTACTAAATTTGACCACTATCCGTCCTCGGGCACGCCGCTTCGGAGGCTAGCTCGTCGGAAGCGTCGCGGCGTTCAAGAGGTAAGGAAGGAACGACTCGGCCAAGGACTTAAAGGAAAGTAATACGCAGAACCACAAGAAAATAATCAAAAGTAATTAGGTAACGCACCAGAGCTGTATTAAGCAAAACAAAAATCCAAATAGTCAATAAACTCAATAGCAATGTTACAATAGCAGGAACTTTGGCATTAGTGAGGGTGCGAGCGAAAGCCAAGCATAGGATTACAAAAGTCTTAAGATTAATTCACAATAATCGACATTCAAAATCGGAATCTATACAATGCAAAAGAGAAATAAGAATCGCCAAATAGGATTTCGGAAATTATAGACGCAGCATCCTTATCGAAAAATAACGACCGAAGGCGCGACGACGCGTGAGCGCGCACGCGAGTAAGACGCGGACACGCGGGCTCGATACTTCTAGAAGACGAAATCCCCGGAAAATAATACGGTCGGAAGGCCCAAATTTCTCGTAATAAACTAACAAATTCGTTCTTTAAATAAAATAACGAAATAACGCGAATGACAAAAAAATCGGAACGCAAGGAACGGCAGCGGAACGAACTGCGCGGTTCCAATTCTCGCACGCGTGAGATTATAACCGCGGTCGACAATCGTAATACGAAAGAGTCACGCAAAAGAAATTATCGTTACGGAAGAACCCGAAAAAGGATAATACACGCGGATTCGTTAACACCACTACGAAAATCGCGAACACGAAAATAGCACAATAATTAGAAATGTCACAATAAATTAATACAGAATATGGCACACACAAAAATATATCACAGTCCGAAAAATATAAAATATTATAGCGAATATTTAATTATGGTTGCTCGACAAGACGTTCTCGGAACGGATAGTACAATTTCGAGACCGGCTGAAGACTCGGCGTCGAGGAACGTAAACACTAAGGTCGCCTCGAAGGGCGCCTGGCGCGTGACGTCAGAGGGACGTGCGCGACACGTAAAATTCACAAAAGGTTCTCCGCGAAAGAGGCAAAAATACGTTAAGGCTTGGCAACGATAATTAAATACGAGAACACCAGCAATAATTCACAGAAAGTCCAATAGAAAATATCGCACACAAAAACAGAATTATGAAAATCGGAAACCTAAGTCGCAAATCGAAGCGTTAGTCAAGTGAACAGATTCAGTTAATTTAGCCCAGTTAAAGAAAAGAAAATTATAGAACCAGTATTAATAGACGTAATCAGAATAACGGTGCCGTGGGCTCGCCAGTGACTCTAACGGAACTCAAAGTTCGAAAATCTCACAATAATTAGACAAAAGGAGAAAAATAACACATTTACGGTAATCGATATCTCATAACAATAGGCACAATATAATAAATCGGCCGCGAGAGAATCTGGCTGAAGAACCACCAAGCCGGTCAACCCGGGATCGAGCGTTCAAACAGGCGGATTCCCACGTTTCCGTTAGTGAAGATTCCAGAAAAGTTGTTAATTGCAGAAAAGTCGAAAGCATAAATCATATAAGAAAACGCAAGATCGGAAAACTCAAAAATATCACTACTAACGGCACTATCGTCCTTTATAATATATTCGGCGGAAAGACATTCGCCCGATAACGACAAAGAAAATTCGTCACCGGCTAAACGAACGGTTTAGCCGTGCACGTGTCTATAATCTTCAACACCAAGAATCCGAAAATATTAAGGAAAGCGAAAGATCTCACCACAAATACAATAGCAATAAAGCGTCAAACGGCAAGCTCAATAAATCCAATCGCCGGTACGGATTGTACCGCGACAATTTCTCTCCCTTGGCCTCTCTCTCTCTATCTCTATCTCGCTCTCTTTCTCTCTTAGTGGCGCTTGATAGTGGCTCAACGTGGTTTCGCTCTGATACTTCGCACGACAATGATCTATCGATCGACGATCGTTGGCGAGCGGGCGTAGGTGAGGCGGGACGGCACCGGAATCGGACGAACGTTGACGAGGATAGCCGAGGTCTCCCGAGCGTCGACGCGCAGCGACGGAAACGGCCGAACGGAATCGAGCGGCGATCCTGACGGCACGGTCCTCGAAGCACGCTGGGCCTTGCGGGTTGAGGAGGCGCAGGCGGCTTCTCAGCCGGACGGAGGCGCTGTCATGGACGATCGGCAGGCCTTAGGCGGGCCAGGGAGGAAAACCTCATCTCCCTGCCGGCCGTATCGGCGGCGGATAGGCCCAGAGGGCAGCCCTCGCCGGCCGACGGAAACGGCGGAGCCCCCTCCCGGGTGCTCCAGGGCTTCTTTCGGCGTCGTGGCAGCAGCAGGATCCCGGCGACATCCAGGTCGGCAGGACCGGCGGGCATCTCCTGGTCGGCGGAGGCGGCGTTGCATCCTGGTCGAGTTGTCCCTCGCACCAAATTCTCCAAAAGCGGCATCAAACAGCCATATGTCATCGTCACTAAATCCTCAAAAATCTCCAGGGTGGCTGTCCTGTCCTCACGCCCTTAGGCCGTTGGCGAGAGACTCGAGAGAAGAGATTGCATGTATCGTAACAAAAGCAAAATACTAATTAATCGTAAGAAACGCAATCGGAACTGACACCAAGGACGATAGTGGACGTTCACAAACGGAAGACTTAATATTAGCGTTGCATACGGAATTTCGCTGGTGGGTTGTCGTGCGGAGCTCAGGTTGCGTGGAAAAGACAATTTAGTACTTTTTTTGTGGCGAGATTCGGGAGAATCACGTCACACTACATACCTACACGTCGCTCTCATTCGTTGGCATTACATCCCCCAATTCCACAGAAAACAGATACGCCTAGCGTTAAATGGTAGCCCACAATTAGATATATCTACGCCCTAGCAGTTTCACTAGCTAAGGCCTAACAATACCATGGTCGAAAGTACATGATCTACGCGCTCACACTACATTCCAGCGCGAGGAATGAAGCAAGACTCTTTCTGCAAGATCATCAATATTGCGGTGCATTATCCCCAAAATTAGAGCTAACGCACCTACAGTATTCGGAGCCAATAGGCAGTCTTTCGTGAATCCTGGCAACAGACGGAACTCCTCTAAGAGTCACCGTCTAAATCATCGAGTCTTGCTTGTTCCTCAGCTGGTAGTATTTTACGTGTCTTCGGATCCTTGTGACCAAGCCTTCCCACCCGAGGGCCAGGGAAGTCATCGCGGTGAGCGTTCTATTAAATCTATCGCGAGTGTAACAACAGGCGACGGATTGCCACAGAAAGAACTCAGTGAAGTGCCACATCAACTGTTTCAACTTATCAATCATTGTAAGTCAATTTATCCTACCTGTAATAAATAATCAATCTACATACCTACACGTCGCTCTCATTCGTTGGCATTACATCCCCCAATTCCACAGGAAACAGATACGCCTAGCGTTAAATGGTAGCCCACAATTAGATATATCTACGCCCTAGCAGTTTCACTAGCTAAGGCCTAACAATACCATGGTCGAAAGTACATGATCTACTCATCGATTTCAGTGCAGAAAACCTTGGATTTTTGCTGTGCTCCGATAGTCGTTTATTTTTGGGTAGAGAGAACGCACTGACTGAGAGAGAAAGATAGACAGAGAAACAATACAAAGTTGGCAGTTCTCCGATAGGGGTGTCCAATAGCTACACAGCAAAAATCCAAGGCTTTCTGCACTGAAATCGATGCATCGATCATGTACTTTCAACCATGGTATAAAGAAAAATAGTATAAACCACACGGACAGTAAACTGAGCACCCGGAACTGCTCGATAGAAGGCCCTCGGCTTCGCCCCGGGCATTCTATCGAACAGTGCCGAAAGCTCAGTTTTCTGCCCTTGTAGTGTAATATACTATTTCTGACAAATGTTGCAATCGCACGCATTAAGAAAAAGTTTTTTCAACCAGTATTGTACAAAATTTTACTTCACAAGGTGTGAAATTGAGGGTTTTATGTACGCAAAGCATACGTAAAACGTCGATTCTCGCACCGACTGATGTAAAATCATATTTTTTTATGAATCTGATTATTAAAAAAAAGTCAATTGTAATACTTGTAAGCTTAATGGTAACATAAATGTTGTGCATGGAACGGTTAGTTACTAAAATGAACTAATTTAATAAACTTGCCAAGTACTACTGGCGATTTTTTTTTACAATTGTTACGTAGGCCGTAGTGGCCAGCGAGGCCTTTAAATTTGATAACAAAAATTTAGAAGTAACCAAAGAAAAGGAACGACCGGAGGTAACGTGAATAATATTTCAGTGAATTCCGAGCGGTAAGAATGCACTCAATGGTGGGTTCGCTGCTCGTTTAAGGTGTTGAAACACGCCTTGCTATTCCAACGTGGATAGATATTCTCTGAAATGTTGAGGATGGGTAATAGATATTTAAAACGCGAGTAAAATGTGAGTTTGCGATATATTGTTACAAACAATTTAGAAGTTTTAAATTAATTGTCGTGTACAGTGTTTCGATTATGAGAAATACTGGGATAAAAAATATTGTGAAATCGGATTACAAAACCTGACTGTGTGTGAGGTTAAGGCAAGAAGAAATTTGGTGGAACAGAAATATTTCTAGTGTATGCGTTATTTGGAAAGACTAGTCTATGCAGCTCAATTTTGCCCGGTAACCGATCCAGCTTGTTCCCTAGGGTATGTAATAACGAATCCGTACCTAGGCCAGATTGCGAATATTACACTGAATCTAATACTCTAACGGTTAGAGCTACGAGTGACAACGTGCAGTCCGATGTTTTACGCGTGAAACTGAATGATTTTCTGAGCGTCAGTGCCATGATTTTGGCTGCTTATATAGTCGATTTTTGCTGATGCTCTAGGTACGGTTAGGACGTTAGGAATGCACTCGGCTAACCAGCTGGGTAGGTGGCACAGGCAATGCACTGGGTAACGTGCTGAGTCTGCAATTATACTTCCTGTCGGCTACGTTATTATTCTGTTCGAAGTGAAGGTCGATATACGTAACATCTCCCCTCTTAGACAAAACATCGTCTATTTGGGCGATGCTTTTGCATAAACTTAATTTTCGTTGTGTTTCCCCGTATTTCTCATTTACTCACTTAGTTATGCATCTTCGGAGATAGTTTTCGAAAATATCTCGTTATCGATGCGCGGCCATGCTGCCCTGATACAATATGTCTTGGTCTCTTCCTTAGGGATTCCCCTGGTATGAAGTCACGGATGGTGTTGTCAGTGATGTCCTCTGGTTCTGACACATCCAGTGTGTCATAGGGTTTCCAGGTTTCCTTGGTGTTGCGGGGTTCCTCATCATCGGTGCTCGGTTCTCCAAACAGCTGTTGTGTGCGGATGGTGGTGAACAGACACTTTTCAGTCTGGGTGCATCTATTGGCTCTCCGGATTTTGGTGGTTTGAGTTCCTCGTCATATCGTTCCTTTGTCTTTTCCTTGGTCTGCACTAATGTATTGCGGGCAATATTTCTGATTTTGTCCAGATGGGTGATTAGTTCTGCTAAGTAGTCCCCGTACGTTTTTAGATCATTCGTGTCCGGATATGATGAAGGTATTCTTGCAGGTTTTCCAAAGATGAGTTCATAGGGAGTGAAGTTTGTTGCTTCGTGTACCGAGGTTTTATATGAAAACATTGCGAATGGTAGAAGTAATTCCCAGTCATCGTATGTATCCATGTAATGTTTCAGGTATTCCACGAGAACGTGATGGCTTCTTTCTAGTGCTCCGTTAGTTTGAGGTCGGTAGCCAGACGTAGTGATTAATTTTATTCGAAATATTTTTGCCAAATTTTTGAAAAGTTCGCTAGTAAAACAGGTTCCTTTATCCGTTAGGATGGCCTTAGGTGTTCCAAACTGACTTATGAAATGTCGTGCGAATGCGTCGGCAATAGTTGTAGCTCGTATATTAGGAATAGCTACTGCGAGACAATATTTGGTTAAATTATCCTGCAGAGTCAAAATGTACTTGTTCCCGTTAGGGGTTGCTGGTAAAAGACCTACTGTGTCGAGAGAGATTTTATGGAATGGTTCCACAGGTGTATCGGTGATAAGCATTGGTTCTCGCGTTTTTATGCGAACTAGCTTTTGCTTCTGACAGCTATCGCAACTCCGGATATATTCTTAAATTTGGTGGTGCATATCAGGCCAGTTAAAACGTTCTCGTATCCTTCGGTATGTCTTAGTGACGCCTTTATGTCCCCCGGTGAGACTTTCGTGATGTTCCTTTATAATTTCTTGGCGGAGATCCGGTGGCGGTGTTTCGATGATTCCCGTGCAAAGAGTGATTTTACTTGCATAATCTTGAAATGCTATCTTTATGCACTGTATTAACGTTCCCATTGGCATTTCGTCGAGTCCGTTCCCTTTTGCGGGGATTCTAACATTGTCGACTTTGGATTTTCTCATAGCGACTTTTAATGCTTCCAGAGCTAATTGAACATCTTTCGTTGTTGGTTTCTCGTAGCAATAGTTCGTGTGTATAAGAGTGTAAATTCGCTTGATCCCTTGTCGGGAAATGAAAACATGTCCCCTTCTGGGTTTTTCTACCGATATTTTGTCCTGATCAAGGTAATTTAATTCCTTGAACGTTCGGTTTACTGGGTTCATTAATTGACCGTCGGCTGGTAGGAAGTGGACCAGGTTACCTTCTTTTCCTGTAAGAGCGGTATCCGATATAGTGATCTCGCAGTCAATGTCCGAGTCATCGCTTGAGGATGATATGTCAACCAGTGGTAGCATGACTCATTTTCTTGTGGTGGTGATCCGTGGGTGTTATCTATGCAGGTGTCTATCACTGTCTCGGGGTTCTGATTTCTAGCTCCTGGTGTTGATTGCGCTGTTGGTTGTAGGCTACGTCGAGGAGTAGGCATGAAGGATACTCTTCGTTGGATGTGTTGTTTGTTCAATTTTGGCGTGCTGCCTGCAATGATTGTAGGATCCTGTAGGTTTTCGATGTTCTTCTTTGGTGGTGCTATGTTTTCCAAGGAAGGTAAAGTTTGAGATATTTCCTTAATTTTTTGCTTGGCTTCGTGCAGGGGTTAAGTCTCCTAGGTCTTCATATATTTGCCTAGCTTCGTTCTCGTCCTGTGCAAAACCTGCCCTTTTTAATTCATCTTGGGGAGATTCCATAGCCTTCCCATCCCACCAGAAAGTATCTATTTGGGTTAGGTCCGTGTCTTCGTCGGATGATGTCTCTGATGCTGAGTCTAGTTCTATTATTTTTGGATCTTTAATGAATAGATGTTTCAATCTTCCTACTGTCAATTGTTCCTTCGTAGGTTCTGATTCGTCATCGCTATAGGTCTCTTCAAACAGACTTTGGAGGTCAAAGTTCCGCGAGGGGGATGATTCTTTGTTAGCCTCTTCGGTTTCCTCTTCTTCCAGTATTGTCTCGGTCAGTAGGGAAGGTAACATGCTTCTATTTCCAGTTTCTTCATGACACGTATCGTTGTCTGTATCTAGCGAGCTAGTAGATGACTCGTTGTAATTCACAGTTGGCCGTGATCTTGTTTTTATTCGTTTCCCAATTGTACTGTCTTCTAGGCTGATTTTTCTTTGAGGTGGCAATGGCTTATATGGCCGGTCTCCTTCCTTAGGTTTTATTGGATAGGAGAGCACTGTTGGATTGCGGGATAGTGCGTCTGCATTTAGGTTGGTTTTACCCGACTTGTATGTGACCGTGTATTCGTAATCAGCTAATTTAAGTCTCCACCGCATCAGTCGTGAACTAGGGTCCTTGACGGAGTGTAGCCAGACTAGAGGACGATGATCTGTTACCAAAGTGAACTTGTGACCGTATAGATAGGGTCGGAAGTATGCTACAGCGTAGATGATAGCAAGACACTCCTTTTCAGTTGTCGAGTAGTTGGTTTCTGCAGAGTTCAGAAGTCTTGACGTGTATGCTATTGGCAGGTCTTGACCAATTTTTCCTTGACTCAGAATAGCTCCGATGGCATAGTCAGAAGCATCAGTTGTTACAATGAAGGGCTCATTGAAATTTGGGTATTGGAGTATGGGTTCTTGGCACAGCATATCTCTCAAGGTTTCAAAACCAGCTTGTTGTTCTGGTCCCCAATGAAAGGTAACTTCTTTCTTCAGTAAGCTTGTCAGAGGTTTAGCTATTTTAGAGAAATTTGCAATGAACCTTCGATAGTATCCTGCTAAACCCAGAAACTGTTTAATGTTCTTTTGATTTTTGGGTATGGGGAAATTTTTTACTGCTATCAGTTTCTTTGGGTCAGGACGAACTCCTTCTTCTGAAAGTATGTGGCCTAAATAAGTGACTTCCTTACGTAAGAACTCGCATTTATCCGGTTGAAGTGTTAATCCGTGTTCCTTCAGTCGTTGGAGCATAGCTCGGACCTTCTGTCCATGTTCTTCAAGGGATGATGCGAAGATGACGATATCATCTAGGTACACAAATAGCTCTGTTCCTTGTAGTCCAGTTAGAACTTGGTCCATTAACCTCTGGAATGTTGCTGGTGCGTTTTTGAGGCCAAAGGGCATTCGGATGTATTCGTAGTGCCCATTGGGTGTTGTAAATGCCGTCTTTGTTCTGTCCTTAGGATCCATTCCTATCTGGTGGAATCCACTGGCTAGGTCGAATACAGAGAAATATTTAGCGCTACCGACTTGGTCTAGTATCTCCGTGATGCAAGGCAGGGGATAACTATCTCCAATCGTTTTTTCGTTAAGCGCTCTGAAGTCGATGACCATTCTCCACCTTGGGTTCCCTTGTGAATCGGCCTTTTTGGGGACAATCCACAGAGGTGAATTGTATGGTGATGTCGATGATTGAATGACGTCATTTTCAAGCAAGTTGGTAATTTGACGTTTGATCTCCTTTTGATGAATTGGCGGGTACCGATACTGTTTAGTATGGGTCGGTGTTTCATCTATAGTAGGTATTGTATGAACGACTGTTTTTGAAATTCCTAGTTTGTCACCGGTAAGGTGAAATTGATCCGGAAAGTCGTTGATAATCTCAGCTACGTGTTCTTGTTCTTCCTTATTGAGGTGATCCAACCTTAAAGCCTTCTGAATTTGGTTAAAACGATCCTCGTGGTCCATGGTTGCTTCGCCATAGGAGTCTCCTGCTTCTGAGAGGAATTCGAAGGGTTCCAGTATCTGAGGATCCAATTCGAGTTCTTGATTTTTGTTGCTGATGTTTGTTGCAATAGTGTAGCAGATTCCTCGGCGATTGGTCACTAGGTTTTCTCCGATTATAATATCTCGGGGAGTTTTTATTCGAGGCAGGTATCCTTCGGTGATTTCCGTATTCGTTATCCTTATCGCAACTTGTTGTCGTGAGCGAGCCTTTATGACGTGCTTGGTTCTTTGTGCCGAATATGCTGCCGTTTTTATTTCTCCAGCTTGGGCAAATGGCTTTGGTCGTATCGGGTTGTCGTCTGTCACTATTGTTTCATGGTGGAAAGATATTTCTGCATTATCCTGCGTGAAATATGCGACTCCAAGTATTCCGCTGTATGGCCAAGAGGATCCTTTGACCACATAGAAGAATACTTTTCGATTACCGATGGTTAGTAACACGGCTCCCACAGTGGTGACGAAATGTCCTGATACACCTTCAACATCAATTATTTCCTTGTGCTCTAATTTTGCATTACCATTAAGACTTTCCTGTTGGATTAAGTTAACTGAGGATCCCGAATCGATTAGAAAGATATTTTCCTTTCCTCTTAGCTCGGGGACTTGGAGGATGATCGTCGATCGAGGAGCTTCCTTGACGTAGTATTCTGGTCTTCCTTGGGTGTTGTTCTGTCAGTGAACCTCACGGTCTTCCCTTCGTCCTTCGCTTTGGATTTCTTGTCGCTCACCGTGTGTGGAACGCGGTGAGCGCCCTGCGAGTTTAAAGAACCGGTGGATTCGGTAGAGGATGATCTATGGCGATTGGATCTTCGATGATTTCTCTTCCTACTGGGTGACGGGGATTTTTCTCGAGATTTCCGACAAGTTTTTCCGTCGTGACCCTTGCTGTCGCATTTCCAGCAAAATAATTTTTTTGTCTGCTTCCTACGTTCGGGCGTTTTCTCTCTATTCCGATCGCGAGACCTGGATGTGTCGGTGGATGCTGAGGAGGAACGATACCTCCTGACATGCATTCCGTAAGTGCGATGGTGATTGACTCTTTCGTCATCACTGGATTCAGAAGTAGAGCTCGCGCTTGAACTTGAACTAGAGACATCTCGGTAATGTTTTCTGTGATACCTATCGTAAGGGCTTGGAGAGTTTGGGTACGAAACTCGTTTGTGTGATCGCCTACTCGAGTAGTTTCTTCTGGACCTCCGATGGTCATCTGGCGAATCACTGTCATAATTATTGCAAATTTGCTATCGACCCAGTGTGCTGTGACACCCAGAAATCTCCGATTATGAGAACTCCATACATCGGCTGTGGTACAAACAACTATCGCTTCCTCCGCCATAGAATTTCGAATACTTGTCATGTTTTCTTCAAATTCAATATGGATTCGTCTACCGAGAGTACGTGCTGACATATGCCTCAAGGGTTTTCCATTTTTCGTTATGTGAAAATCTAGAAATCGTTCTAATTATCTAGGATCCTCAGTACATCAAATAGTTCTCTCCTCCGATGGTCATCTGGCGAATCACTGTCATAATTATTGCGAGCTCGCTTATGATTTTTTATTTTCCTTTCTAGTTCCATGACTAGGTCGAATCCAGCGTCTAACGATTTTGGATTTTTTATTACAACCTCCTGGCGTATCTCACGAGGTAATCCGTATAGAAAATTTTCGAGAGTGTGTTCTTCTAATTCCGCTTTCATTTCCTTATCGTTGCGATATTTGTCAAGTTGAGCAGCTCGTGCCCTTTGATATAGTTTCGTTGTTCTATTTATATATTTTCTAAGACTTTCCGTCTTTCCTATTCTCAGTCTTCCTATTTCACTAAGGAAGGAAGATAAATTCCTTCCTGGACCGTATCGCTTCTTTAGGTGTTCTACTAGATCGTCAAGTGTGGTGAAATCTTTTTCTTCTACGCAAGCTCGCGCGGCTCCACGGAGTTTGTTTAATACTTGGAGCAGGTATCGCGTTTCTTCGCCAGCTACTAACTGTTGTGCTCCGGTTTTTGCAGCGCGTACAAAATTTGTAAGTGAAGTTGTCTCACCGTCGTATTTGGGAATTTCTAATGCTGCGTTTTGTATTCTAGCTTGCGATGTTGTAAAGTTAAATGCTTCTATTAGGGATCGAGATAAATCTGCATCTGCCATGTTGGAGTAACAAGTTTGAGCAGTTCCGAAATGGTTATTTAACAAACGTCTAATATATACGACTAATATATATGTGACTGAACTCGTTCGTGGTACCAATTTGATTAGGGTAGTTTGAATTGATAGGATTTCCAAGATGACGATGGGGAAGTTGACCCGAAGTCCAACTTCCTTAGTCACGCTTAGAAAGGATGAGTTACTTCAGAAATAACAATGGGGAAGTTGACCCGAAGTCCAACTTCCTTAGTTGATTTCTGAAGGCGGTTAAGGTGCTCAAGAATAACAATGGGGAAGTTGACCCGAAGTCCAACTTCCTTAGTCGGTTCTTGAAAGACAGGACTTCAAAAATAACAATGGGGAAGTTGACCCGAAGTCCAACTTCCTTAGTCGGTTTTTGAAGAATGAGGGACTTCAAAATAACAATGGGGAAGTTGACCCGAAGTCCAACTTCCTTAGTCGGTTTTTGAAGAATGAGGGACTTCAAAATAACAATGGGGAAGTTGACCCGAAGTCCAACTTCCTTAGTCGGTTTTGAAGTATGGAGATCTTCGAAAATAACAATGGGGAAGTTGACCCGAAGTCCAACTTCCTTAGTCGGTTTTTGAAGAATGAGGGACTTCAAAATAACAATGGGGAAGTTGACCCGAAGTCCAACTTCCTTAGTCGGTTTTTGAAGAATGAGGGACTTCAAAATAACAATGGGGAAGTTGACCCGAAGTCCAACTTCCTTAGTCGGTTTTGAAGTATGGAGATCTTCGAAAATAACAATGGGGAAGTTGACCCGAAGTCCAACTTCCTTAGTCGGTTTTCGAAGTTGGATAAGATGGGTGTTGGTATTTCAGGTTGAGTTAACACTAGTTCGGAGGGTATCCCACCGCTGTCACCAATTCTGTTACGTAGGCCGTAGTGGCCAGCGAGGCCTTTAAATTTGATAACAAAAATTTAGAAGTAACCAAAGAAAAGGAACGACCGGAGGTAACGTGAATAATATTTGAGTGAATTCCGAGCGGTAAGAATGCACTCAATGGTGGGTTCGCTGCACGTTTAAGGTGTTGAAACACGCCTTGCTATTCCAACGTGGATAGATATTCTCTGAAATGTTGAGGATGGGTAATAGATATTTAAAACGCGAGTAAAATGTGAATTTGCGATATATTGTTACAAACAATTTAGAAGTTTTAAATTAATTGTCGTGTACAGTGTTTCGATTATGAGAAATACTGGGATAAAAAATATTGTGAAATCGGATTACAAAACCTGACTGTGTGTGAGGTTAAGGCAAGAAGAAATTTGGTGGAACAGAAATATTTCTAGTGTATGCGTTATTTGGAAAGACTAGTCTATGCAGCTCAATTTTGCCCGGTAACCGATCCAGCTTGTTCCCTAGGGTATGTAATAACGAATCCGTACCTAGGCCAGATTGCGAATATTACACTGAATCTAATACTCTAACGGTTAGAGCTACGAGTGACAACGTGCAGTCCGATGTTTTACGCGTGAAACTGAATGATTTTCTGAGCGTCAGTGCCATGATTTTGGCTGCTTATATAGTCGATTTTTGCTGATGCTCTAGGTACGGTTAGGACGTTAGGAATGCACTCGGCTAACCAGCTGGGTAGGTGGCACAGGCAATGCACTGGGTAACGTGCTGAGTCTGCAATTATACTTCCTGTCGGCTACGTTATTATTCTGTTCGAAGTGAAGGTCGATATGCGTAACACAATCAAAATCGTAAAATATTATGATTTTAATTTTTACAGTTATCGAGTTAATGTATACATAAATTTTCTCCAGTTGTAATGAATGAACAATATGTACTTGACAAAACACGCTTAGGGTAATATTAGTTTATTTCAGTGATTTTACGGAATTTTACTACTTTTTACAATGTTTCTGAACACAAAAATTAAACATTTTTATATTGGTTTCTAGCTTGGTTCATAAGTTTAGTTATTCTTCCATTTCAATTTGTTGCAATGTTCAGGATGCACCGATGAATCAAATTTACTGCGCAAAGTTTTGTTCTCTTTTTAACATACCATATTGAATATGTTCAACGTCTTTTAAGTTATTCCTCTTTAATTCTATGAAACGAGTGCTTATTTAAACAGTGTTCAGTGCTTAAATGTTCGCTATAATTATCAAAGTAGCTTTTGTTAACACAGAGATTACGGTGTTCCACCAATTTTTGAAAATTCAACGAATAATTAATTTTAGAAAAATAAAACAAAATAATTTACAGCTGTTTCTAAAAATACGATAACGATCATTTCGGCTACCAAATTTAAGTGGTGCCTTAATGAACTGCGTACAAGACAATCTGTTTTGTTGAGACCTCTTAATTGTGATCATTAAATTCCTCTTTTTATCGCAAGCAGCGGTATATTATTTTAATGTATACTCAAGGAGACAACATTTTATTTTTTCTGTTTCTATTAATTTTTTTTTTCAAATGTTCAAACATTGATGAAACACTCTAATAGAGATATGGTCGATTATATTAAAAATCAAATTAGTTGAATAATAAAATTTTAAATAATAAAAGGCCCTAAAGTTTGTGACCTACTATTCATCGTCTTAAGAAATCCGATACTATACATATATGATGTTTGGGCCCAATTAGCGTTTTGCATTTGCCACTGATAATACCCTCTCTTCGAAAATCCGGTTTGACAATCGATTGTACCTCGCTAGATTCATCATTGTAGCGAAACTGAATAGCCGTTCGACTGGGGCCGAAGATGGCAAAGGCGTATTATACCGAATAAATATTTGTTTCACTATGGGATAGGCATCCAGCATCGTGAGGTCAGTTCGAGAGTCTTTCGTGTACTTAAGTATCTCAATTTCGGGGTCATCTCATCGTGCTGCACAATTGGTTCTACTAAACGTACCAGTATGTTAAAAATCCCGCGATACCACGATCGCGTTGGGAGCGTGCGCGATATTGAGAACCGCGGTACGAGCGCCTCACGCGGATCGAGAGAGAGAGTGTGAGTGCGTGCGAACGAGGAGTACGTTACAGAGAGTACGAGAGAGAACGTGAGTGCGTGCGGAACGGAACGTTGAAGAGAGCGTGTGAGCGAACGAGCGAACCGAACGGCGAAAAACGGTGTACGCGTGAACGAGCGAACGCGCGTGCGATGCGAAGAAGTGAGACGATCGCTGACCGAACGCGATGATGATAATGAGTGTATGAGAACGATCGTACAATAAAGATATAGTGCATTTTCCTAGAAACTGAGTGTACGTGCATCGAGCCATACCTGATCTACGGATCCTGACGACGCGCGACCCCTAAACGTGCTAGGGCAGCCGAACGCCCAAACCACGTTTAACAAGTAGTTTGTCCAAAATCGAAGAAGGCTAGCTCTTCGTTTATAGGTTCACCTAGTGCAACCGGAGTGAGAATGTGAAAGCGATCAGCTTCAGCTTCGACAGCATAAATAACCGTAAGTCGGATTTTCTCCTGACATTCTACACTCAAGCATCCTATCCATCGTGCTTTAAAAAGTGAGTGTGTAACCGCAGCGATAGTAGCAGCTTTCCCTTCACCTTCAACTTTGAAAAAATTGGCAAAACTTTTGTCTATGCCATTAATAAGACCCTGAACCAACGAGGCGCATTGCTGAAGCACTCCTGGTAGAGTCATCGACTCCAGTTTTCTTTTCGTAGATATAATGGTCGGAAAAAGATATCCGAAGTGACAATTTTTGTCACCTTGTAATAAATCTATGGCTTCCGCAATAGGACGCATACAGTGCAGATACTCGCTAATGAAATCAAAATCGACTTCTCTAAATGGTTCTCGCAAATCGAGAATTCTACTTGCAGTAAGAAGTTTCTGTTTCAACGATAAAATTTGTGCCAAGGAATCATAAAGAGAATTCCAGCGGGTTATTATTGGCCTCAAAAGTGCAACTGCAAAGACTTCTCTAAGCAGCTCGTTGTTCTTAGGTGACCGTAGAAGCTTCCATACAGCAGTACAGCGTTCGATCGCTTCGCTATGCGCTGTAGACAAAGCCAAGTTTCCCTTAATAGCATTTAGAGCATCGGTTGTTGCAACGAGGTTTAATGTATGGCTAGCGCATTTGAGATGTCAAGGCAATTGTGTATCAATTTCTTCGAGAGGGTGCTCATACGTCACAGTATCTTCACCGATGATTACTTCGCTTTCTCGAACGAACTGCTCATCGATCTCCTCGGCTTCAGAGCTTCTTTCTATTGAAGTCGGTATTTCTGGATAACGATAGAAATATATATGCAGTAAAAAAATTGAGATATAGTTTTTTAAGTAAAGTGGAACCGTCGCTATCATAATGACTGTAAAACAATATTTATCGTCATAGATCGTACATTCGATGCGTTGGGTAAAATTTCATAAAGTTGAAGATTAAATTTCAACGTTAATGATTTTAGGTTAATTCATCATCAAATACTGCTAGCACATACTGCGAGTATATCTAATATCAATCCGCGCTAAATTTAAAATTGTACAATCTACAAATAATATAAATGAATATTATAGAAGATAAAAAAAGTTTAAGTAAATAAATGTTTAAACACTCAACGAATAGTAATTAACTTGTACGATCTTGCTCTTATTAAATATATTTCGTCAAAAAAACAGGTATCTTAATAGCACATCAGAATATTACTATCTATTTTTACCATACAAAAATCCGTCTTCGATATTAACGCCGAATTTTTGGAACGCCTTTACGAAATTCGACCCATTGTCAGTTACTGTCGCTACAAATTGGTCAGGTTCAAGACGAAGAGAATTGTGAATGTCGCTCAGATGACACGCTATTCTGTTGAAGGTGTGTGCACCAGGAAATCGACGGCAAGCAATTGCTGACGATTTTCTCTCAAGGCTCGAAGTATCGATCTGTAGATGATTAATTTTTTAAACGCACATTCAAGCAAAATGTAAATACATGTTAGTAGAATTAGAAATAATTAAAAGTCAAATTTGCTATCGACCCAGTGTGCTGTGACACCCAGAAATCTCCGATTATGAGAACTCCATACATCGGCTGTGGTACAAACAACTATCGCTTCCTCCGCCATAGAATTTCGAATACTTGTCATGTTTTCTTCAAATTCAATATGGATTCGTCTACCGAGAGTACGTGCTGACATATGCCTCAAGGGTTTTCCATTTTTCGTTATGTGAAAATCTAGAAATCGTTCTAATTATCTAGGATCCTCAGTACATCAAATAGTTCTTGCTATGTTAGTGTGCATTTTTAATCAATAAAAAATTTTTTTAACTTGAATGAATTAAAAATTATTATTTGTAACTAGTAAAAAATGATCACCAATCAAAAGTCGTTTCGAAAGGGAAAGAATAAAAAATAAAAAATGTATACCATTAAAGATTTTCCGAAATGCTGGATCTTCTACCGTTCTTAGAGGCACCATTGTGTGTAAAATGTAATTCGTTATATTCTTTTCGAATTGTCGCTGACAAAATTTACACGCTGCTCGTTGTGCACTTTTCGTGATCTCTGGTTTGGCTATTTTTTCTCTCTTATACGCTGATAAGCCTAAATATTCTACTCCGTGTGTTCGCTATAAAGATAATGAGCACATTTAATTCATTTATTTCTTAAGAATACTTTCATAACTAACAAACAATATTCTCTGAGTTCTATTATCGATTTGTCAGAAATGTTAATATTTATGGGAACTGGTGAAAAGTCATGTTGAATTTCCAAGTTAGAAAATCTCAACATATAGTAGGATCAGTATGCAGTATAATAAAATCCCCCAAAAAACACTTACGTGTAAAAAACTACGCCAAGTACAGGAGTGCTGTGTATTCCTCTAATAAAAAGTATTGATATCAGATTATTGAGGCCAAGTACATAAGTCACTACATGTTTGCCTATTATATGATCTAGCACTGGCCCATCATTTTAATTGTAATTTCAAAATTTCCTATAACGTTTTCACTACTCTTTTACATTACTACTGTTTCTCGTAGTTGATTATGAATTAATGGTTATTTAATAATTAATAAAACGTTAGCTGATTCCTTATCGAGTACTACTTGGCGGGTCCATGCATTTCTTGATATAAATTTGCGTTCATTATGCCAGTTATTAATCTCAAAACCAATGTCAACTTTCTATATAGAGCTTATTAACGATAACTCGTTAATAATAATCACGGTAAAATCTTAATAACAAACATATAATTTTAGGATACTAGTAGTACGTTCAAAGTAAGTACTTTGGAATTTCTGGCACGGACCCGCCAAGTAGTACACGATAAGGAATCAGCTAACGTTTTATTAATTATTAAATAACCATTAATTCATAATCAACTACGAGAAACAGTAGTAATGTAAAAGAGTAGTGAAAACGTTATAGGAAATTTTGAAATTACAATTAAAATGATGGGCCAGTGCTAGATCATATAATAGGCAAACATGTAGTGACTTATGTACTTGGCCTCAATAATCTGATATCAATACTTTTTATTAGAGGAATACACAGCACTCCTGTACTTGGCGTAGTTTTTTACACGTAAGTGTTTTTTGGGGGATATCACAAGTTTTTGTTGTTCAACGGGACATAGAAGTATTAAGCACTGAAATCTATATTGTCGTCACAGATATAAAATGTAAATGCATTATGATGTTGCTAATCAGAAAAATATATTGCGGTGTCGAAAATGTTTAATGGCACATAAATTTAATTTGTAAGTAAAGACATGTACAAATTTTTAAAGTAAATGTAATCTTCAATGCATATAAGCGTCGTTAATGGTGTCCAGCTTGTTGAAGCCGTGTGGTAAACGTAAGAGAGGAGAGTGTGCTGCATTATTTCAGGCCTTGTACCTCAGGCCGTGCGAACATCAAAGAGGATACTATAGTTTGAGCGAAGCGCCAAAGCTTGTTGCACACTTTTCTGGACTTCTACGTCCAACACCTAGATACAAGAAACTACGGAGCGGAACACCTGGACACCCTGAACTTTCACATCCGACACCTAGATACAGAAAACTACGTAGCGGAATACCTGGACACCCTGGACTTCCACATCCGACACCTAGATACAGAAAACTACGTAGCGGAAAACCTGGACACCCTGGAATTCCACATCCGACACCTAGATACAAAGAACTACGAAGCGGAATACCTGGACACCCTGGACTTCCACATCCGGCACCTAGATACAGAAAACTACGAAGTGGAATACCTGGACACCCTGGATTTCCACATCCGACACCTAGATACAGAAAACTACGAAGCGGAATACCTGGACACCCTGGACTTCCACATCCGACACCTAGATACAGAAAACTACGTAGCGGAAAACCTGGACACCCTGGAATTCCACATCCGACACCTAGATACAAAGAACTACGAAGCTGAATACCTGGACACCCTGGACTTCCACATCCGGCACCTAGATACAGAAAACTACGAAGCGGAATACCTGGACACCCTGGATTTCCACATCCGACACCTAGATACAGAAAACTACGAAGCGGAATACCTGGACACCCTGGACTTCCACATCCGACACCTAGATACAGAAAACTACGTAGCGGAAAACCTGGACACCCTGGAATTCCACATCCGACACCTAGATACAAAGAACTACGAAGCTGAATACCTGGACACCCTGGACTTCCACATCCGGCACCTAGATACAGAAAACTACGAAGCGGAATACCTGGACACCCTGGATTTCCACATCCGACACCTAGATACAGAAAACTACGAAGCGGAATACCTGGACACCCTGGACTTCCACATCCGACACCTAGATACAGAAAACTACGAAGCGGAATACCTGGACACCCTGAACTTCCACATCCGACACCTGGACACAGGAATCTACGGAGCGGAATGCCTGGACACCCTGGACTTCCACGTCCGCCATCTAGATACAGAAAACTACGAAGCAGAACAGTTGGACAAACTGTCACCTAAAATAGACGAACTATGCCGAAGCACACATATACATACACCCATATACGCGCGCAGCACATGACTGCTATTAAAAACTGAATAATTCTATACTGTTGTGAAAGCAGCCTTATACTAACTGGAAATTCGGTATGAACGGTAGCTTCACGTATAAAATGTATTTGATTGTGTTGTGTATTCGTAAATTACTACCACCATACAGAGTACAAATAGGTAAAGAAGGCACAGCAGTCAGCGCCATCTGTCGTGTAAAAAATGCGATGGACGTGCGAAGACGACGACGACGACGACGACGACGACGATGACGACGATGACGACGACGACGGAACTGAAATAAAATCATCTCGCTCGCCATCTCAATACGCCCTGATCTCGTATACTAATCGTATTGAACGTGGTGGCAATCAATTCAGGACCCTCAATTCCTATAGTGAATGTATCAATAACTTTTTCTCATGTATAGCGGTTAATAAGATATTTCGTTCCAAACACAGGTATAAGAGTTGACTCAAGTAAAGAGTCTCGGCGAGCTGTGCCCTGTACAGCCGGTTGCCTGTACTTGGCGCGAGACTCGACCGAGTCTCTTGATCCTAACTAGGGTATTTTATTAACCCAGAGCTTGAATAGTTCCTTAAGGATCGAATTAGACCACGTGGGCAAAGCCCCAGGTAGAAGCTAGGATTTAATACAATTTATATATCTGGAAATATGAAATGACGAAAGTTACTATACCGTCTCTTAAATAAGATATTGCTTTTAAAAAATCAATTATAGGATATGTTTATATAATCACGTATAAAGTATAGTTTGAGGACCCAGGCGATTAAGGGGCATTCACAATAGCAAGCTAACGTTTTTTTTTAGCTAAAACCCTCACACATCACAGCATTGAAATTCTAACCTATCCTAACCTAACCTAACGAAACACTTTCTAAGCTCATCACAACTTCGGATGTGTAGCAGTAAAAATAAGTAAACAAATTTGGTGTGACTGTCGCTTTATGGGCCTCAAAACATACGTTATACGGCTATCACTTTGAGACCCGACCCGAAACTATACAATTGTTCTCAAACTAGCGGCTGTATTATTGAAATTGTCCCCAAATTATACTTTAAACATGTATACAGGGTGTCCCAAAATTACCTGACCAACGGGGTATAGTGGTGTTCGGGAGGCACCACTGATCACGAAAATGACCTTCCTTTTGTCCGGAAGGTCATAGTTTTTAAATGGGAGCAGGTCAAAGTTGACCAATCAGAACGTGGCGTCAAGAGAAACGTAGGCACCTACGAACTCTGAGTTTTCTCCCCTCGCTTTTGTTTCTCGGTAGCTTGTTTCTTGTTTCCAATAGGCATGTCCTCGGCTGACGTCATTCTGCCCGAAGCCACCGAGAAACAAAAGCGAGAGAAGAAAACTCGCGGTGTTCGCAGATGCCTACGTTTCTCTTGACGCCTTCCTCTGATTAGTCAACTTTGACCTGCTCCCATTTAAAAACTATGACCTTCCGGACAAAAGGAAGGTCATTTTCGTGATCAGAGGTGCCTCCCGAACACCGCCATACCCCGTTGGTCAGGTAATTTTGGGACACACTGTATACACTGTAACACCTGTTCCCGAATTTCCTAAGAGGTATCGAGATAGTTAGATCCGGGAACAGAGGAGTACCTTCGCTCGATCGGTCCAGTATTTTCGAATTCGTAAGCGACACGAAACCTGTGAGATATGCCGGTGGGCGCCAGGCATCCAGTGATGCCACAAGGGAACGATAATGAAAAGCACCAAGGTAGCGATAAGAAACGAAAATCTAACGCCACTAGGACCGATGCGTCGCGGAAGTCTGACTAGCTCAGCCCCGTTAGGTATAGGAGAGGGGCGGGGTAATTGGGAAGTAAGAGCCGTAAGCCAGGATTACGTAACCAAAAACTTAACAATTTATTGCACCTGGCAACCAAAATATAACAAACCCTCAAAACCCGACAGAGATACGAAAGGGCTACCAGAGGTAGTCGCGGTAAGGTTCGGCGATTACAGAGTTCGGAAAACAGGTAGCGAAAAGCGTAGATGCAACGCGCACACTAATTACGGCCAATCTACCGATTACAATATTACTATTTTCCAAGGACCTTTCGCATTCCAGGGAACACAAATAACACGGATAAGGCAAGCGGTACAATCAAGCGATAAGTAAAGTCAGCGAAGTCAAAAGATCATCCGAAGGTAAAATTACACAGTCATAAGTAACGAAAGAACATCACATAAAAATTCTACTACTAAATTCGAATCCAGACCGCGTGGTCGACACTCAGATAAACTCCTATAACCACGGACTCGGGTGGTCCCAGGTAGCATATAACAATGTGCCGACTAACTCCTTTTCTCGCGAATTTCGGGAGTCTCGAGGACTCAGGTAGCCGCGGCGGGATTTATGCTATCCCAGGTAGCTGTTCGTATTCACACCCGTACGAGAAAATCTTACACGCGCGGTCCGATCAACTAAAAGGAAAAACCACGTCCTACTCACGGAAATATCCGATGAAGTACGCTAACACAAGGTAGCCGTGACGTAAAAGAAACTATAACGAAATTACACAAGACAGACGAAACACGACAGGCTCTTCGCCGTGGCCGCAATCGGGGAACCACTATTTATATGAAATACACTGCACTCGCGAACTAGCATACATCATTTACGACTCCGGCGACGAAGCTCTTCAATGGACGCTGGTTTAAGCCCTTAGGCCGGAGATAGCTAACAGGTAGCGTGAAATTCTATGGCTACCGTAGATAGCGTGAAGAGATTCGTACCCGGTTACAGAAAAGATTGCTTACCAAAAAGATATTGAAAAAGATATTCCACGCAAAGGAAGCTTTCGCAGGTATTTCTGGAGCAGTGTAGTAAAACGTCCACCAGGTAGGGAGGTCCACGACGAAAGAGAGCGATTACAATGTCTTTCCCGACACCCGGGGTACTATCCTCCCACCCGACCCTTAATTTTGCTGATTATAATTGGTTACTTATTCACCGCGATTACTTCCGCCAATCCTAGGTGCGTATTGACAATAGATCGTCAGGATCTAGGATTCGCAATCCTATCAGGTAGCTTTAACGTTGGAGCGGTTGCGCGCGCATCGTTCGCGCAGCCCTCTGGGCAATAGTAGTTCGCCCGCGCTCCGAGGTGAGGCGGTGCTAGCGTCTTCCGCGTTGCCATGCCGCGGTCCGAATGTTATTGTCGCGGTGTTTTGAAGTGCTCCCGTACTCTCCGACTTTTCCCACTTGTGCTTCGAAATGGTGTTGTGACCACTCCAGGCAGCTGTTGGCCGATGCAGGTAATCCAGAATATTGGCAGCCACAGGTAGCGTATACAACTCCTCCGCAGGTGAGTGAGCTTTTCCTTCTACTCCGTCATTTAGACATTGATGTTCTCCGAGTGACAGCTTCCCGCGCCTTACAGGTTGCTGACCAGGGCCTCGCTCCACGTCGTTGGGGAAAGCCTTATCGTGCCCACAGGGCACAAGGATCCCCTAGGACGGGAGACGAGGTGGCCCTTCACCCGTCTCTGTCGAGGATTCGTCCTGGGCGTAGTGGATTGGCATGCGGTGACTCCGAACTCGCCTCCCGATGTCAGATAGCCGGAAAGTCTTGGTGCAGGTAGCAGCAGTCTCGTGGCGTGTCAGCAGGTAAGACAATAACTCCTTTACAGGAAATTCTGATGGTGAGCCGGTTGAATTTGGCGGGCTCCAGCAGTGATGATCGGGTCGAGCAGTCGGTATAGCCGTCTCGTCGGGGTCGGTAATGTCGTCCCACGTAGATCTCCAGCTTCCAATCCTCCGTGTTGGTGAGTGTGCGCTCGTTCATAGGTATCAGTTAAAATTAGGTATAATTAATTTGCAGATCTTATGTTTTCTAGGTGGCTCCCCGACCCCCGCCAGTGGACGTTTATGCAAATAGCGGGCTGTAAATCCAGCCCGCACTCCAACTTCCCATGACAACAACCCTGTGACGCGCATTTTGAAAATGCAACGTCACAACACATATATAGAAATATAATACTCAGTTATTTGTAATCGAACCCTTTTTGACTTCAGCGTTTGGACGGAAGTGGGTATAAAAAAAAAAGATCTCGACAAGGATAATACAAAGTGTATATGAAATGAGTTTCGTCTAAATTGAGACAACCTTCAATAAGGCTTAGCGGTGCAATCCTCAATTATCAATATAATTTATATTAACATAAATATATTTATTTCTATATTTTTTTAAATTTTGTTAATTGCAAACTCAAATACGTATATAAGATATAGTTATTTACATATCCTTTTACCTTCAAATGCTTTAAGAAGTTTGATGATGCTTTAAATGTTCCTTTTACTATTTTTGCCTCCCTGCAAAATTGACACACGGCTACGACTTTGCGCTCAACTCTTGATTGTTCATAATTAACTGCAAAATATTTTCCATCTAGATGTTCACATTTTGTTTCTAGTATTCCGAGCGTGAACTCGCCATCGTCTAAAGCTAAAGTGCCGATTGAATATTTCGCACGTGAAAGTAGGACGCAATGTTGATGAGAATAAATTTATTATTTGTCTGATGGACTGGTAACGGAATCGAAGTAGTAGTTGACTTACAAATAAACATTCAAAACTTAAGATTATACAATAAAAACATACCTGTAGGTGATTCTACATTTGCGTCGTCCATGTTATACAAACGTCCGTGGATCTCACACAGTTTTTCGCTACTCTTAGCCAATGTATCAGATAAATAATAATAAAAAGACGCAGCAGTGCTTCGATTGCATTCAATCGCAAATCAAGAGACTCGGTCGAGTCTCGCGCCAAGTACAGACAACCCGCCGTACGGGGCACGACCCGCCGAGACTCTCTGCTCGAAGCATCTCTTGTACCTGTGTTTCGACTCAAATATCTTATGAACGGCTATATGTGAGAAAAATGTATTGATACTTTCAATCTAGGAATCAAGGGTTCTGAACTGATTGCCACCAAATTCAATATGATTAGTGTACAGGATCAAGACGTATTCACATGGCGAGCGAGATGATTTTATTTCAAGTCCGTCGTCGTCGTCGTCGTCGTCACCGTCGTCGTCGTCTTCGCACTTCCATCGCATTTTTTACACGACAGATGGCGCCGACTGCTGTGCCTTCTTTACCTATTTGTACTCTGTATAGTGTTAGTAATTTACGAATACACAACACAATCAAATACACTTCATACGTGAAGCTACCGTTCATACCGAATTTCCAGTTAGGATAAAGGTGCTTTCACAACAGTATAGAACTTTTCAGTTTTTAATAGCATTCATGTGCAGCGCACGGATGTGGGTGTATGTATTGTGACGTTGCATTTTCAAAATGCGCGTCACAGGGTTGTTGTCACGGGAAGTTGGAGTGCGGGCTGAATTTACAGCCTGCTATTTGCATAAACGTCCACTGGCGGGGGTCGGGGAGCCACCTAGAAAACATACGTTCTGTAAATTAATTATATCTAATTTTAATCTATACTATGAACGAGCGCACACTCACCAATACGGAGGATTGGAAGCTGGAGATCTACGTGGGAAGACATTACCGACCCCGGCGTGACTGCTGTACCGACCGCCCGACCTGACTTGGAGCCCGCCGAATTCAAGCGGCTCAACGCAGGCTGTTCATATCGCCGCTGCCGCCAACAACCGACTTCCCTGCAAAAGTGTTATTGTCTTACCTGCTGACACGCCACGTGACTGCTGCTACCTGCACCAAGACTTTCCGGCTATCTGACATCGGGAGGCGAGTTCGGAGTCACCGCATGCCAATCCACTACGCCCAGGACGAATCCTCGACAGAGACGGGTGAAGGGCCACCTCGTCTCCCGTCCTAGGGGATCCTTGTGCCCTGTGGGCACGATAAGGCTCTCCCCAAAGACGTGGAGCGAAATCCCGGTCAGCAACCTGTAAGGCACGGGAAGCTGTCACTCGGAGTAACATCGATGTCTAAATTACGGGGTAGAAGGAAAAGCTCACTTACCTGCGGGGGAGTTGCATACGCTACCTGTGGCTGCCAATTATCTGGATCACCTGCATCGATCAGCAACGGCCCGGAGTTGTCACAATACCATTTCGGAGCACAACTAGGAAAAGTCGGAGAGGACGGGAGCACTCCAAAACACCGCGACAATAACATTCGGACAGCGGCATGGCAACGCGGAAGATGCCAACACCGCCCCACCTCGGAGCGCGGCCGAACTACTATTACCTAGAGGGCTGCGCGAACGATGCGCGCGCAACCGCTCAAACGTTTAAAGCTACCTGATAGGGTTAACGCTCCTAGATCCTGGCGATACATTATCAATACGCATCGAGGATTGGCGGAAGTAGTTGCGATAAGTCATTACCCAATTATAATCGGTAATTTAAGGGGTCAGGTGGGAGGATAGCACCCCGGGTGTCGCGACAAGAATCGGAATCGTTCTCTTTCGTCGTGGACATCCCTACCTGGTGGACGTTTTACTACACTACTCTGGGAATACCTGCAAAAGCTTCCTTTGTGTGGAATATCTTTTTCAATATCTTTTTGGTAAGCAATCTTTCCTGTAACCGGGTACGAATCTCTTCACGCTATCTACGTTAGCCATAGAATTTCACACTACCTGTTAGCTATCTCCGGCCTAAGGGCTTAAACCAGCGTCCATTGGAGAGCTTCGTCGCCGGAGTCATAAGTGATATATGCTAGTTCGCGAGTGTAGTATATTTCATATAAATAGTGGTTCCCCGATTACGGCCACGACGAAGAGCCTGTCGTGTTTCGTCTGTTTTGTGTAATTTCGTTATAGTTTCTTTTACGTCGCGGCTACCTTGTGCTAGCTTACTTCATCGGATATTTCCGTGAGTAGGACGTGGTTTTTTCCTTTTAGTTGATCGGACCGCGCGTGTGAGATTTCCTCGTACGGGTGTGAATACGAACAGCTACCTGGGATAGTGTAAATCCCGCCGCGGCTACCTGAGTCCTCGAGACTCCTGGAATTCGCGAGAATAGGAGTTCGTCGGTACAATGTTATATGCTACCTGGGACAACCCGAGCTCTCTGTTATAAGAGTTAATCTGAGTGTCGACCACGCGGTCTGGATTCGAATTTAGTAGTAGAATTTTTATGTGATGTTACTTATGACTATGTGATTTTACCTTCGGATGATGTATTGACTTCGCTGACATTACTGATTGTTTTGATTGTACCGCTTGCGTTATCCGTATTATTTGTGTTCCCAGGAATGCGAAAGGTCCTTGGAAAAGAGTAATACTGGGATCGGCAGATCGGCCGTAATTGATGTGCGCGTTGCATCTACGCTCTTCGCTATCTGTTTTCCGAACTCTGTAATCGCCGATCCTTACCGCGACTACCTCTGGTAGCCCTTTCGTATCTCTGTCGGGTTTTGATGGTTTATTATATTTTAGTTGCCAGGTGCAATAAATTGTTAAGTTTTTGGTTACGTAATCCTGGCTTACGGCTCTTACTTCCCAATTACCCCGCCCCTCTCCTATACCTACCGGGGCAGAGCTAGTCAGACTTCCGCAACGCATCGGTCCTAGTATCGTTAGATTTTCGTTTCTTATCGCTACCGTGGTGCTTTTCCTTATCGTTCCCTTGTGGCATCACTGGATGCCTGGCGCCCACCGGCATATCTCACAAGTTTCGTGTCGCTTACGAATTCAAAGATACTGGACCGATCGAGCGAAGATGCTCTCTGTTTCCGAGTCTAGTTATCGTGACTCAATCTTAGGGAATCCGGGAACAGGTGTTACAGTTGTGCTTCAGCATAGTTCTTCGTATTTTAGGTGACAGTTTATCCAGATGTTCCGCTCCGTAATTTCTTGTATCTAGGTACTGGATGTGAAAGTCCAGGGTGTCCAGGAATTCCGCTCGGTAGTTTCCTGTGTCCAGGTGTCGAATGTGGAAGTTCAGGGTGTCCAGATGTTCCGCTCCGTAGTTACTTGTATCTAGGTACTGGATGTGGAAGTCCAGGGTGTCCAGATATTCCGCTCCGTAGTTTCTTGTATCTAGGTACTGGATGTGTAAGTCCAGGGTGTCCAGGTATGCCGCTCCGTAGTTTCCTGTGTCCAGGTGTTGGATGTGGAAGCCCAGGGTGGCCAGATGTTCCGCTCCGTAGTTTCTTGTATCTAGTTACTGGATGTGGACATCCAGGGTGTCCAGGTATTCCACTCGGTAGTTTCCTGTGTCCAGGTGTCGGATGTGGAAGTTCAGCGTGTCCAGGTGCTCCGCTCCGTAGTTTCTTGTATCTAGGTACTGGATGTGGAAGTCCAGGGTGTTCAGATGTTCCGCTTCGTAGTTTCTTGTATCTAGGTACTGAATGTGGAAGTCCAGGGTGTCCAAGTATTCCGCTCGGCAGTTTCCTGTGTCCTGATGTCGAATATGGAAGTTCAGGGTGTCCAGGTGTTCCGATCCGTAGTTTCTTGTGTCTAGGTACTGGATGTGGAAGTCCAGGGTGTCCAGGTATTCCGCTCGGTAGTTTCCTGTGTCCAGGTGTCGGATATGGAAGTTCAGGGTGTCCAGGTGTTCCGCTCCGTAGTTACTTGTATCTAGGTACTGGATGTGGAAGTCCAGGGTGTCCAGATGTTCCGCTCCGTAGTTTCTTGTATCTAGGTACTGGATGTGGACATCCAGGGTGTCCAGGTATGCCGCTCCGTAGTTTCCTGTGTCCAGGTGTCGGATGTGGAAGTTCAGCGTGTTCAGGTGTTCCGCTCCGTAGTTTCTTGTATCTAGGTACTGGATGTGGGAGTCCAGGGTGTCCAGGTATTCCGCTCGGCAGTTTCCTGTGTCCAGATATCGGATATGGAAGTTCAGGGTGTCCAGTTGTTCCGGTCCGTAGTTTCTTGTATCTAGGTACTGGATGTGGAAGTCCAGGGTGTCCAGGTATTCCGCTCCGTAGCTTCCTGTGTCCAAGTGTTGGATGTGGAAGTCCAGGGTGTCCAGATGTTCCGCTCCGTAGTTTCTTGTATCTAGGTACTGGATGTGGGATTCCAGGATGTCCAGGTATTCCGCTCGGTAGTTTCCTGTATTCAGGTGTTGGATGTGGAAGTCCAGGGTGTTCAGGTGTTACGCTCCGTAGATCCTGTGTCCAGGTGTTGGATGTGGACGTCCAGGGTGTCGAGGTGTTCCGCTCCGTAGTTTCTTGTATCTAGGTGTCGGACGTAGAAGTCCAGAAAAGTGTGCAGCAAGCTTTGGCGCTTCGCTCAAACTATAGTATCTTCTCTGATGTTCACACGGCCTGATGTACGTAAATAATCCAGCACACTCTCCTCTCTTACGTTTACCACACGGCTTCAACAAGCTGGACACCATTAACGATGCTTATATGCATTGAAGATTACATATTCTTTAAAAATTTGTATATGTCTTTATGCATTTCTAGAAGAAGGGACTTACAAATTAAATTTATATGCCATTAAACATTTTCGACAACGCAATATATTTTTCTGATTAGCAATATCATAATGCATTTACATTTTATATCTGTGACAATATAGATTTCAATGCTTAGAGCTTCTATGTCCCGTTGAGCAACAAAAACTTGTGATATTCCCCAAAACACACTTACGTGTAAAAAACTACGCCAAGTACAGGAGTGCTGTGTATTCCTCTAATAAAAAGTATTGATATCCGATTATTGAGGCCAAGTAGAGGTCTGTGCCAGGAATTCCAAAGTACTTACTTTGAACGTACTAATAGTATCCTAAAATTATATGTTTGTTATTAAGCTTTTACCGTGATTATTATTAACGAGTTATCGTTATCGTTATAAAGCTCTATATAGAAATTTGACATTGGTTTTGAGTTTAATTGTTACGTCCGACACGTCCTGTTTCCGAGGAGGATGTACGTGGTGCTGATCAGTGATCAGCCTCGTCGTATGGATATATGTATATATAATATGAATGATGGAAAATTTAGGTATCCAAGAAATGATTTTTGAACAATGCCAATGTGTATGTTGATAGTTAATATTTAGTATATTGTAACTGATTATAAAAATGGCGTAACGCGTTTACAATGATATGATGCACCCAAAGATGGTCGGTGCTATCTGTGTTTTCGTGTTATGGTGTTGTTTGTGTTGTTCGTGTTACAATGGTTGTTTGTAATCGGGTACGTGTAGCTGATATTCGGTACAGTGAAATGGTACGATAACGGTGAATATGTATGGGTTGTAACGCATTTCCTGACCTACGTTCTATCTCCCTGACCCCAACGTGGCATTCCGCGGATCCCTTGGGCGCCAGGTGCATCCTTGCACCAGCCCGACTCATCGGGCCTTTAATTTCTAATCCGCGGCGCATCACTTCCGGGAGTCTTCTCGACCGGATCTTCCCGCTAGCTCCTAATCCAACGTGGTAGAGGGGGACGTGAGGGCGGCGAGTATCTGCAGGAATCAGCCGGCTTCTTTGACAATAACTAACACGGTGGGATTTAATTCCAACAACGGCCTTTTATTTTGCCTAGGTAAACGAGTACAGTCGGGTGTGGTATACGAGCGCGGCTCTATACAATTCTAATCCAAACGCGGTCGCGGAGGTCATCTCTGTTGACGGCGGGCGGTTCAAATCTGCAACCGCCAGGACGCGTGGTGAGGCCCGCAGCCCCCCACTCCTCGTGCCCAGATGCACCGGCGGATGCGCTTCATCCCCGGCTGCATGGCTTCGGGGCGGTCGCCTAAAACTGCACTTACCGAATCTTCCGGCGAACCGTACCTCACTTCCTCGTCACTCGGGTGGTGGTGGCTGGCAATTTTCCTCCCCGGCTCATATTCCTCTGCATCCGACCTGGTCCACACCACAGTCTGCTCCGAATCGCCGTCCCGGAAAAAGCCATGTTGCCCAACAGGTCCTGCAAATCTCACACACTTTCACCACACTCAAACCAGAAAAATCGCGATCTCTTATCCGCCGATTTTTGGTATTCCCGTTCCGCGGTTCTCAACGAAGTGGCCCCCTTTTCGGCCCCCCGGCCCGAGGATTCCCGAAGAATCCCGAGTTCACCCGAACTCGTGCGCTTACGCTCGCCTCGGTCCGCTCTTCGCTTTTCGGCGCTCACCGCCCGCCAGTCTCCGGGCGGCGCCGATCTTCTCCGAATCCGCCCGAAGTTCGGGCTCGGCGGTGCCGGTTTCTCTTCCCGGCTTCCCCTTGCCACGAACTTTCGTCGTCACAGGCATTCTCTAGGCGGCTTTCGTCGGCGACACGGCTCCCCGTGCCCCTATGCTTTTATGTAACTGGCTGTCCCACGGACGCCACATTACAGGGTATATATGTTATGGTATGATAATATGATAAAGAACAAATAATTACGATAATGTGTTGAACTCATCAGTGAAGGCAAGAGAGATATACAATTCTAGATGGTTTGGGACGAGTCCCCGAAAATAGTATGTTATCCAAAATTTAGAAGATGGTCCTTGTCCTGGCCGCTAAGGTAGGCACTGACACTAGTGTAGTGGTTGTTGCACACAAGGACACTGAGTTCAAAAGGGGTAAAACTTGTCGTGATTCTCGATTGGTCTTTGCTGCTCGGTCCTAAGGCGAGAAAGACAAGATAGGCCCTAAGGTATCTTGACTAACACAATGGATTGGCACTAAGTTCGCCTTTGACTCAAGGTTTTAGTGAAAAGTAATGGTGTGACTAGTTTTGATGAGACTCCTAAGTAGACTGACTAATTCACTTCTCAATTCT
This sequence comes from Cephus spinipes, assembly GCA_963971525.1. Lineage (NCBI taxonomy): Eukaryota > Metazoa > Arthropoda > Insecta > Hymenoptera > Cephidae > Cephus > Cephus spinipes. The sequence continues at coordinate 13,730,705 of OZ020575.1, read as the reverse complement.
GGCTCGAGGAGTGTTAGGGTCTAGGGAAGGGATGGAAAACTGCTGATTTGGTGCATTCTGGAATCGTGGGACCAGCGCGGATTGCTCTTGGTTCCCGCGGTCTTGCCACGTTATCAGCACGTACTCTGGAGTTCATGGTCCTAAAGTTCTCTAATTCATGCAACTTATTTAACTCTCTCTCTCTCTCTCTTACACTCACTGATAGATCCCCATGGAAACATTCCGTAGAAGGACTGTTCCCATGGACTTACAATCCTATGATTATTACTATCTTATTTCTAACTTATACTAAGAAGGAGCTAGGTGCGCGTAAGACCTAATCGCAAAATAATAGGGCACGGGCGTTTGGCGGAAATTTTGGAGTGTAGTTGCGTCGGACGTAACATAATGACTGACATAATGAACGCAAATTTATATCAAGAAATGCACGGACCCGCCAAGTAGTACTCGATAGAGAATCAGCTAAAGTTTTATTAATTATTAAATAACCATTAAATCATAATCATCTATGAGAAACAGTAGTAATGTAAAAGAGTAGTGAAAACGTTATACGAAATTTTGAAAATACAATTAAAATGATGGGCCAGTGCTAGATCATATAATAGGCAAACATGTAGTGACTTATGTACTTGGCCTCAATAATGTGATATCAATACTTTTTATTAGAGGAATACACAGCACTCCTGTACTTGGCGTAGTTTTTTACACGTAAGTGTTTTTTGGGGGATAACGTACTTATTTGAATTGATGAAATTTGTCTGTGCCTGACGCGACTAACAAGGGGAGGGCGCGACGTTGGTCACACAGATTTTGGAGTCCTTGTGGGGTATGAAAGTACTTTTGTAGTAACAAACTACAGGCTAATCGGCAAGACCCAAAGCGAAGCCGTTTTCGAAAAAAACCTGTTTGAAAAACGCAGCACTGTTAATATATCTTCACCATTGCTAATGTTTTTGAGAAGGTGGCATAACTCGGTGGCAGCGCGCCTGACTACTACCCGAGCGACCAGGTTTCGATTCCCGACCACAAATAGGGTTTTTTTTTTATATTCATTAATTTTTTTTGCTACCCGACAGCCCATGTTTATCTACCAACAATTTTGTCAATTGACGTACGAATTTATTTACGAAGAAAGAGTTATATTTTTAAATGTAAACGAAGTATGCTTTCCATGCTGTGAATCTTCATAACATTTTGTAATAAATGATATAGATATACTCGTAGTATGTGCTAGCAGTATTTGATAATGTATTAACCTAAAATCATTAACGTTGAAATTTAATCTTCAACTTCATGAAATTTTACCCAACGCATCGAATGTACGATCTATGACGATAAATATTGTTTTACAGTCATTATGATAGCGACGGTTCCACTTTACTTAAAAAACTATATCTCAATTTTTTTACTACATATATATTTCTATCGTTATCCAGAAATACCGACTTCAATGGAAAGAAGCTCTGAAGCCGAGGAGATCGATGAGCAGTTCGTTCGAGAAAGCGAAGTAATCATCGGTGAAGATACTGTGACGTATGAGCACCCTCTCGAAGAAATTGATACACAATTGCCTCGACATCTCAGATGCGCTAGCCATACATTAAACCTCGTTGCAACAACCGATGCTCTAATTGCTATTAAGGGAAACTTGGCTTTGTCTACAGCGCATAGCGAAGCGATCGAACGCTGTACTGCTGTATGGAAGCTTCTACGGTCACCTAAGAAAAACGAGCTGCTTAGAGAAGTCTTTACAGTTGCACTTTTGAGGATAATAATAACCCGCTGGAATTCTCTTTATGATTCCTTGGCACAAATTTTTTCGTTGAAAGAGAAACTTCTTACTGCAAGTAAAATTCTCGATTTGCGAGAACCATTTAGAGAAGTCGATTTTGATTTCATTAGCGAGTATCTGCACTGTAACGTGACAAAATGATCAGCCTCTTAGTACTCCTGTACTGAGAGCGCACTTGTTACAAAGGGACGACAAGGACACGCGGCTAGTATCAACACGCGCCGATAGATGGAGAACGTCTCCCGAAAGTCAAAACGCAGAAAGTTAGTATCAAAATAATTCGATAGATGATTAGCGCTTCCCGCTAATAAATATCAGATTACGATCAGTCAAATACGACATTTCAAGTCAATCGAATCAAGTTAGTCACAAATCCGAATCCTTAGAGTGGATAAACGGAGGTTAGTCAGAAATCCGGGTAACTAGAATCAGGGATCGCAACCGTAACCGAAACCGGAATCGAAAACCGATAAAAACCGAAAAAAATTAGGAACCGAAACCATTACCTTTAACCAAAATTTCGAAATTGTTATATCCCACACCGTAATCGATATTCGAAATAATTGAATTGAAAAACCGAAACCAAAACTGTTAACCGAAATGTAATGTTTCGAGAAAAAAATAATTTAAAAAATTTCCATATTCATTATGTATATAGAGGAAAGTGACCAAATATGAAATACCAGTTGTTTTTGTGACATAAAAAAAAACATTATCATGAATTAAAGACTTTTAATTATAAACACAGTCAGTCATACATTTTGGCTTATCTTACAAGGGGAGTACACCAACTGGGGGTCACGGATTCGGATGAAATTTATCAGGAATGTAGTATAGCATCCCGAGAGAAGGGTGCTCAAGCCATACGACCCAACGTTGAGTTATAAGCCGAAAAAGGCGATTTAAAATATGTGGCGTGTCATGTGTACTAGTTGCGTTACGTTAAAATTTTAAGTAGTGCCGCAGCGCAAGGCTAGAGTGCCAGACTACCACGCTGACGACACGCGTTCGATCCCTGTCCGTGGACAATTAATTTTTTTTTTTTTCATTCATACACAACATAAAATACTTTGTCATAGTATATATTTTTTAAAAATGATTGATCACGAAATGAGTAATAACAACAAAAATTGTGTATAAAGCATTTATTATCGCATAACTTATAATTATTATTTTACATATCATCAGCATCATCATTTTCATCACTCTTTAGAGATACACAATTTTTGTTGTTATTACTCATTTCGTGATCAATTATTTTTAAAAAATATATACTATGACAAAGTATTTTATGTTGTGCATGAATGAAAAAAAAAAATCAATAGTCCACGGACAGGGATCGAACGCCTGTCGTCAGCGTGGTAGTCTGAAACTCTAGCCTTGCGCTGCGGCACTACTTGAAATTTTAACGTAACACAACTAGTACACATGACACGCCACATTTTAAATCGCTTTTTTCGGCTTATAACTCAACGTTGGGTCGTATGGCTTGAGCACCCTTCTCTCGGGATGCTATACTACATTCCTCATAAATTTCATCCGAATCCGTGACCCCCAGTTGGTGTTCTCCCCTTGTTAGTCATAGTCTTGTGTTTTAATATTAAACAACATATTTTTTTTAATTGATAAATGTAAGTAACATAATAATAGCTATTTATGGAATAGATACCCAAATATGGAATATGGAAATAAGACAAAGTTTCTTAAAAAAAATAAAAATAAAAAAAACAGTAACGTCTTTTTATAAGAGATCTTGAGACTTTGGTCAAAAATAAAAGTAACTTATTCGGTTAAAATTAACTTATACTACTTGCAGAAATCACAAACCCAAGTCTCAATCTCTGGACCAGCGCAGTCATTATGTGCCCAGAGCCGACACGTTAAACAGTTGATCCATGTTTCTCCTTGAATAGTTTCAGAAAACAGTCCTGACAGAACATACATTCAGCGTCTGCTGTCGGGAGTTTGTTGTCCTATTGTGGCATCAGGCTCACTGTATTCCATAATTCCATATTCCATAATTAGACACCTATGGACTGTCCATATTTGGAATTTTAGGCAAGCTAAACTTGTCGTCGTGTTTCACAAATAACAATAGCTACGCAATGAAACGTAGCAAATTATCAAAACAGACATCGATACAATATGTTAAATGTATAATATAAGTGCAAGCTCGTGATTGTACATTGAGCATTAAATTTGATCTACTGCTTCGAGATTTTTTTGCTACAATGTATCGTCTGCTTTCGTGAAACATGTAGAGGCATGATTTTCGTTAGTAGCTCGCAAAGCATGTAACACAAGTGTGCTATTATTTCTTTTGCTTAAATTGGATTGTGTGTGATCGATTGCAATGGTGATACGGTTCGTAGATTTGTTCAAACTAGGTGAGAAACCTTCTATTGAGATAATCACCTTTGCACAAAGATACGAACTCATAGCTCGGACTTTCAAGTGTCCAGTGTGCGATAAGGACATGATTCTATGCACTGTTGAATTGCTTTCGGACAAATATAGTTGGCAATGTCGTAGTTGCAAAACAACGAGATCAGTGAGAACTGGTTCGTTTTTTGGCAAATCGAAGTTATCAATTATCGAAATTTTACAATTGACATATTTTTGGATTCATAAGTACACCCAGATTCAGGCTCAGTGGGAATTTCAATGTTCCCCGCACGCGATGGTCGACTGGTACTATTTCTGTCGGTTATGGTTAATTTTTTTTCTAATAGGCGGCGTGACTATTTCATGCGATTCACGTTATATCCGGCAGATGGCGTTCCCTCAAAAAACCTAAGTCACTAGCAGCCAACTTCAGTTCGGATTCGTATACTGCAGTTTTACCCCGGGAGGATCACTCCATCTCTGTCCTATTCACCGTCTTACATACAAGTCTTGCAACTCTTCATTTCGCCTCATGACCACAAGAGGCGTTGCGATCAAATGATCCGTACCTATTTCTCTCTCCCACAGCCGATTGTAGAGTGAGATAGATAAGGGGTAACTCGATCACAGCGACGCTGTTTGAAACTAAATTCAACCTCAGTAAGCGACCATATCCCCACCACTGAAATTCAAGGAAGTTTCAAGACCTGTATCAGGGGGTGGCAACTCCCACGATATTTTGACGACATTCGTATAGTTCGTTCGACTCAAGGTAGAGCAGATGGCGCTCTTGAAGCAAACGTAATAGACCAATCATGAACGAGGACGCCACAGCGTACCGCGACGCGTCGCCATTTTGTATTTTTCTGTTTCCTGAGCATTCCAGACAATTCCTCAGCACTCGTGAGAAGCTGAATTTCGATTTGGTGAGGAAATATTAATTTTGACATCTAGTTTACAGGTAAGTGATACAAATAACTGCACAGACAGTTAGTATATCAATAGTGTTGTTTAATTTAAGTTTATGTTGCTTGCAGAAACTTCCTTATGGTTCGAGCTTGTTGTGTTTTGAGATGCCATGTCAGTTTCCAAAAAATCAAATTAATATGTGATGCAGAACAATAAATAATATTTTATGCGGTAAAGTGAGGTTTAGCACAGATCGCAGCTTCATTGTAAAACAGGCATTTTGCAAGTGTAATGCTATACATAATAAAGCCCATAAAACCTAGATTTTACTATTGTGTTAAAACGTTATTTCCTAATTTTCTATACATTAAGAATAAAGATCTTTAAGCTTCAATAATGCAAAGCCGGTAGCCTAGTGCTTTTTGAATAACCCGCTACGGACAGCCATATTGATTTTTAGTTTCCCTTTGGGTGCGTTCCACTTAACGCTCGCAACGCTCGCGCCCACGACCGCAAGATTTCGTGTTCCACTAGCTTGTGGACTGTTGCGGACGTCGTGGTCGAAAACTTAAGTGGAACGACTTATCGGACTTGTGAACGATACAAAGATGGCTGGTGTTGTAGAGAATAAAGTCCGTATTCACAACTCGCTCTTAAGGTCACTAACAGAGTCGCTTGTAGTTAAAACTCACTAAGAAAAAACTTAAAAGCGCACTATTAGCACTAAAAGCGAGTTCTGAATACGGGCTTATATGTTGTGACGTATTTTTCACGCGATCGAACCTCACCGGAAAATATGAGGATGACCGGTGCACAACTTACGCGATTCCTTCGCGTTCCAGGCAACCCAGGGGCTAACAAACTTTACTCTCGAAATACCTACGGTATTGTTGGGCGCCAGGTTCCAAACGGGAACCACGTATCTGCTTCAAGTCGATTCTTTCCTTCCGGCCTTCCTTGGCTAACTCAGTACCGCGGAGGCGGCGGGGTTCGGAACAATAGGTCGGATGGGTCAGACGATCACGCGACACACAAAATCATTCGGACACTCCGATTTAAATAAATGTTTCGGTTTATTGAAGAAAATCGGCGGCGCGAAGCGCGACGATTTGGTACAAGACCGAATTCAGGAGTTACAAAAACAATTAATAATTCAAAGTAAATCGAAATGACAAAACAAAAGTTCACAAGAAAATGGTGACGGGTACTTCGCGTACCATACGAATTCAAAACTACAATCGTAACACGAATAAGCCGCGTTTCTCAAAAGATACGATAACCGACCGTCAAGGACCTGTCCGCGTGTTACGCGTTACCAAAATAAAAAAAAAGGTATGAATGCCTGACGGGCGGACGACAAGAACACAATTCGGATAACTGACAAACTTCGAATCCAAAAATAATATCAAACCAAAATTTCTAACAGTGAACCCTGCCGGTCGACGGACCTTCGTGCCTTGGCCCAATTCGAGGTGAGGGATCGTCCCTCCGCGTGTCCGTTACACGCGCGGTCAAAACTTACGAAAACAAACAAAATCCGGTGCCAAGATTCGCACGAAGTTACGTCGCTCACAAAAGTCAGTTAGACTCGCTTACCGTGTTGTTCCCTGGTCGCGTAATCCCAGAAAACCAAATCGACAGCCCAGTGGCACTTTGTGCACTCGCGTACTCACAATTCAATTCCGATACAATCAAAACGTCTAACGTCTACGCGTGTCCAAGCAGGAATCTCTCGATCCTCACGCGCTTTGTCTTCGCGTGAAGGATAGCACCCCCTCCCTTTAGGCTAATGGGCGGCGATTCGCCCTGCGGACGAATCCTTCAACCCAGCGTCTTCGCCACGCGCCAGTTTCGAACATGTCATCGTGACAATTTACAATTTCCAGAATATCTCGTGGACAAGGTGTACAGATCGGGTCCCACGGAGAATATCAGTCGTTCTCGCGCGAGGGTGCACCAGGCGTTCCCTGGATTCCCAACTCGCGGAAATATAATTATGTGCACTGGCGATGGGCGCTATGCCATAGGGGTCGGTGGTGGTGCTCATTCGGGTGGCGCTGTGGGCGCCGCTTCCAGTCGTGGTTGAGTACCAGCTGAGTAGAGCGCGTTGCTGCCGCGTGACGTCAAGCTGTCCCGCGTTGCGCGCGCCTCCGGGGCCAGTAGAGCTGCTCTCCGCAGATAGCGCGAGTGTCGACCCTCGCGTGTCGCAGCTCCCTCCCTCCTGGGACTCCAGCTGGCTCTCCCTCTCTCTTCCTCCTACGCATCTTCACGGGCACGGCGAGCGAGCACCTAGTCGAACTCCGGCAGAGTACACGCCAAACAAAAGAAAATAATAAAATATTCTATCGAATTTTTCATTAGGCCCTTGCGGTCGGTGGATCCTGCCTGGACTTTGCAATGGCCTTTTAGGCCCGTATCGCGTTTCAGCGTGATTTTCCGCCGAGGACAAGACGGGTGAAATCCACCACGTCACAACAGCCCTCCCCCAGGCGGGAACTCACGCGGTAAACGATTGTGAGCGATTCTCGACAGTCATGTTGCTGTCGTACTACTCGAATCTACCGCGAGTCCAGGCACGTCAATCCACCTTCCGGCCGAGCTCTTCGGCCCTATCAGGGCGATTCAGTCAGTTTCTTTCCTTGATCAAGGACCTTCACCAGACATACAAGGAAATTCAGCACAACAACAATTACTAAACTCATTAGCTTTACTACATCCCGCGTAACGTAGCGCGGGTTACTCATCGTCATCTTCGGGTTCATTTTCGCGAGACCTTTCGTCGCGGCATGCAATCAGGTCTTTGATATGGTATCTACCGGACGGTTTGCCTTTTTCGTTTTCGAGCTCATACATCACCGGGGAGATCCTTTTACTAATCCGATAACGTTCAGTCGTATATTTCTTCGCCAATTTCGCGGTAAAACCTTTCGCTGCGGAGGACAGCACGCGTACTTTCCGACGAACGAGATCGCCTTCGACGAATCGCACATCCCGATGGTGGCGATCGTAATAACGCGCCTGCCTCTCGAAAGCTTTACTCAAATTATCGGTAACTAAATCGTATAACTCCGATAACCGTTCTAAACGCGCTTTCCACTTGTCGGTGTTCGGTACGGGAATTTCGACGTCTCCTTCAAGCAGCCGCCGCTGATATTTCGGCGCGCGCGGTTGTCGCCCGAAATTCAAGAACGCGGGGGATACATGCAACGAGCTGTGTACTGCCGTGTTGTACGCGAACCTAAATTCATGCAAGTGCACATCCCATTCCCGATGGTCCGAATTAATGAAAGCAATAATCATTGACTTTAACACACGATTCACGCGTTCCACGGGATTCGCCTGCGCGTGATATGGTGGCGTGGTCGCGTGGTATACCCCGGCGGTTCGTGCAAGTTCTTCGATCGTTCGATTCACAAATTCTGTTCCATTATCGGTTAATAAAACTTCCGGTGTTCCCCATCGACAAACAATTTTCTCCTCGAAGCGCGCGACAATCGATTTTCCGTCGGCCTTTCTGAGAGGACATATCTCGATCCACTTTGTGAACAGGTCTTGGAATACGAGTAAGTACGCGTGTCCCGACTTACTCGGGGGAAATGGTCCCATGATGTCCGCGGCCACGACAGTCCACGGGGTTTCAACTACGCGTTGACTCATCAACCCGGCGGGTGCTTGCTGCGAGACTTTACTCGTCTGGCACACCTCGCACTTTCGGACATACTGTTCTACGTCTTCGTGTATTCCTGGCCAATAATAATCTAATGCCACACGATCATAAGTCTTTTCGACTCCTTGGTGGCCTGCTTGCGGATCATCGTGGTTTTCCCGTATTATCCCCTCACGCGACGATTTCGCTGGAACTAACTTCCATGCGTCGAGATCCTGAGTCACTCGGGTCACTAACGCGTTCGGTCGGAATCGATACAAACAGTCATTTTCTACCGTCCAGCCTTTCCATTTCGCTGGATTTTTGGCTACGTCGGTCTTTCGTCGAGCATACCATTCGTCAGTCACTTCAGCTATCGACATGATCGGGACTGCCTTATGCGCGTCCACTTCTACCGCCGATAGTTCATCCTCGGGATCTGCCTCGTACATTCGCGACAACGCGTCAGGCACGATATTAAGAGATCCCTTACGGTGGGTTATTTCGCAGTCATAGCCTTGTAATTTCAAGGCCCATCGCCCTAAACGACCTGTCGGATTCTTCAAATTATTCAACCACTTCAAACTACTGTGGTCGGTAATAATTACGAAATGGTATCCCTCGATGTATCTTCGGAAATGCTCGACGGCCCACACTACCGCAAGGCATTCCTTTTCCGTTACCGTGTAGTTGCGTTCGGCTTTATTCATGACGCGACTAGCAAACGCGATTACTCGTTCTTCATCGTCTATCGTTTGCGTCAATACCGCGCCGATTCCATAATTACTCGCGTCTGTGTGGAGAGTAAACGGTACCGAAAAATCCGGACACGACAGTATCGGGGCAGTCGCGAGGGCATGCTTGAGCGTCTCGAACGCGGTTTCTTGTGCCCTCCCCCACTCCCATTTAGCTTTCTTGCTCGTGAGGGCCGTGAGAGGTTCTGCAACTGCCGCGAAATTCTCTACGAATCGTCGGTACCACGACGCCATCCCCAGAAAACGTCTTAGCTGGCGGACATTTCGCGGCGGTGGATACTCGACTACCGGGGCGACTTTCGACGGATCTACACTCAATCCTTTCGCGTTCACTATGAATCCGAGGTACTGTACTTCGTTCCGACAAAATTCACATTTCTCCGGGTTTATCTTCAAATTCGCATCCTTCAGTCGATTCAGGACCTTTTCTAGCCATACGAGATGTTCTTCAAAGGTCGTCGTCGCGATGATAATATCATCTAAATACGCGAACGCGTTTCCACCCATCTCCGGACCAATGATCTTATCCGCGAGACGTTGAAAATTCGGTGGAGCTCCCGAAAGCCCAAATGGCATCCCGATGTAATGGAAGAGTCCTCTTCCCGGCACCACAAACGCGGTATACTCCCGACTCCCGGGATCTAAAGCTACCTGATGGTAAGCTTGTTTCAGATCAATCGTGGAGATATAATGCGCGGACCGTAACTGATCGAGAATACCTGTCAAATTCGGTAAGGGATACGCGTCTTTCTTCGCGACGTCGTTTAATTTTCTAAAATCCAAACACATCCGGTACGATCCGTTCGATTTTTTAACCATAACTATCGGGTTCGTCCATTCGCTCAAAGATGGTTCTACTACTCCGTCCGCGAGTAACTCATCGAGTTGACGATGCATTTCCTGCTCTATGATCGGCGACACGGGATAGTTTCGCTGCCGAATCGGCCCATGACCCTGCACATCAATCTTGTGCGTCATAAGGGTCGTAAAGGTTCCCGTTCCCTCCAACGCAGGAATCATCTTCGCGAGTAAAGAGTCTAACTGTCGTTTCTGGTCTGTCGTCACCTCGCGAAGTCCGGCGACTTCGTTGATCGCGAGGCCATCCCGCGTCTCCCACGGGATTGTTTCATTGTTCGTGGCCGTCCACCACTGCTCGGTGAGGCCGTCTAATCCGATTCCAAATCGCCGTATCGCGTCAATTCCTAGGATCAATTCGCTCATTAACTCCGGTATGACTTGACAAGAGATTACTTGCGTTTCGTTTAGAATTGACATGGGAATCATCGCGTGACCGCCTACACGTGCGGTTGCACCATTGGCCATCGCGACGGTTTTTCCCTGGACTTCGTTCAACGTTATTCCTAATTCCGTTATCCATTCGTGCTTAATCGTTCGGATACACGACGCCGTTGCACCTGTGTCTAGTAGCGCGTGTACAAGATCTTCGCCTATTCTTACCGGTAAATAAATTCGTGTACCCCGAGGTCGCGGGGCAATCGGACACAATTTTGATTCGCGGTCAGGCGGGCCCTCCTTAACGCGCGAAATCACGCCTATTGCGTCTTCTTCTTTTCTTCCGGTACTACCCCCCTCTGAAACCACTCCCGAGAGGCGTGCTCCCTCCGCTTCCTCCGCCTCCGAATACATCTCGGGGTACGGTAAGACAGAGAAATTTTCGCCCCTTCGCGAATCTGAATCTTCGGGGTCGCCACTACGACACGTTTCCGCACCGCTGGCGGGTGCTAACGAAATTGTTAATTTGGCGTCGAATGGTGAAACACTACGGGTCAATTCATCTTGGTCCTTCGTCAATAAGGTCAGTCGGTCTTTCGTAAATCTTTCGGCTGGAGGTAAGCTCGAACGCATCCGTTCGTTTTGCTCGCCCTCCTTAGGAATGACGGACACTCCGGTCCGCTCGCGTATCGGAGGCAGCCGGGGACCGTCTATTGCTGCCCTCCGTTCGCGTTTCCCGAACGGTTCGCGAGCCGATCTTTGCACCGCGAACACTCGCTGACCGTCACCCCCCGCAGTCCGCACCAATAGCAAAAGATACCATTCCTATCTTTCTTACAATCGCTATGGTAATGTCCTTTTTCGCGACAATTCCAACACGTAATTGGCAATCCGTCAGGGGTTGTGCGTTTCGCACCTGAATCCGGCGAATTATCTTCAACGGCCTTTCCGTCATTCGAGGGTTTCGCTCTCGTTTTCGTCCAACCAGATCTGGACTTGTTCCCCGTATTTTTCGCGGCGGTTTGGTCCTTCGGTCGTTCGCTTTCGGGCGCCTTAGGCTTGGCGCCTTTCTTTTTCGCTTCCGGTTCGTGCCCGACGGCATTTACTTCGTGAACCGCGGTTTTTGTTCGCGGTTTGGTATACCGCCTTTCGTCATAAGCGCACTCCGGGAGGATACTCTCGTTAGCCGCGGGAGGTGCGCGATGCTCGGGCCTCCTGCGGCACATGTCGTATTCACGGACGACATCTTCCAACGCGGAAAAACTCGTGAACTGTTCGCGACGAATTTCCGTATGATATTCCGGTCGTAAATTATTAAATGCCAGATCGAGCTGTAATTCGAGTGGCATTCGCGATTCCGCGCGCTGCCACATACTCTGGATGCAATCGAGGTAATCAAGACCATTCTCATAACGGCCTTGCGTTCTCGCGACGATCTCTCCGAGCAATCGACTACGAACTGACGGGACTCCGAAACGTTTGCGCATTTCTTCGCAAAATTCGGCGTAGCTGTGGATATGCACTTTCTTGTGCGTCCACCAATTGTTCGCGACGTCCTTCATTAATAACGGAAGCACGCGAACTATATCCGATTCCGTCAGCCCGCACGTCTGTCGGCATTCCTCTAATCGGTCCAAAAATACGTCTACGTTATCCGTACCGCTTCCCGAGAATTTCAGATTCCAATTTTGAACGCGATCGTACATCGCGGGATTATAGCGCAGAGTTTCGTTCTGCTCCTCGCGGTGATAACGTGCAGAGGAACTTTCTTCCGTTTCTCGCTCTTGGAATCGCACGCGATTCGAGTGAGGAGTCTCCGTGGGCACACTCGGGAGATACAGCTGTGTCGAGGAAAATAACGGCGTTTGTGTCGTTACGGCGACCGGTGAGCACACCGGCATTCCGTTTCCAGAAGGTGAACTCGCAACTACCACGGACGCTGTCGCTACCGACGGCGTAATTGTCGTTACGGTGGTGGTGGTTGCTAGGTGAGCGCTGATCACGCGTCCTTGAGCTACGACCGCGGGGTCGTAATCTGCGAACGATTGGGCGCGTAACGCGGTCGGTTCACCCCGAACATTCACTAACGGTTCGTCTTCGGCTGTCCACGTCGTATTTGGGAACTGTGCCCTTCGAGTGGCACGACATAAGCGATCGCGAAGAACCGCGATCGTTCCCTGAGGATTCGCGTTGAATCCTACGAGCATATGCCTTAGCTGAGCATACGTCAGCCCTTCGATCCAGGAATCGTTCATTCCGTGAACGATATCTCCGGAAGATCCGTTTAACGGGTCCGTGGCGGTCGTTACCGCCGTTCCTACGTGTGAGTCGCGAGTAGGGCTTCGTTGGACAAACATCTTTCAAACGGGTAGTACAAACAATATTTCAAAATCTTCGATGGACAAACGATACTCTTCGTCCCGGTCGCGTGTGTTTACGTTTCGTGTAAACACTTTCGTCACCCGATATCGTTGCCACTTGCCACAAGACAAAGGAAAAAAAAAAAAAAAAAAAAACAAAAAAAAACTTTCGACTATTCTAACGTTCGGATGTTCAAATTCTATCGAACCGTTCAAATTCTTTCCGGATTGTTTCTAACAAACACGAACGATTCGCGGATCGTTGACCTAAATTTTTCCGTTCCGGCCTATTTCGTGGGCCCCACGTTGGGCGCCAAAAAGTTGTGACATATTTTTCACGCGATCGAACCTCACCGGAAAATATGAGGATGACCGGTGCACAACTTACGCGATTCCTTCGCGTTCCAGGCAACCCAGGGGCTAACAAACTTTACTCTCGAAATACCTACGGTATTGTTGGGCGCCAGGTTCCAAACGGGAACCACGTATCTGCTTCAAGTCGATTCTTTCCTTCCGGCCTTCCTTGGCTAACTCAGTACCGCGGAGGCGGCGGGGTTCGGAACAATAGGTCGGATGGGTCAGACGATCACGCGACACACAAAATCATTCGGACACTCCGATTTAAATAAATGTTTCGGTTTATTGAAGAAAATCGGCGGCGCGAAGCGCGACGATTTGGTACAAGACCGAATTCAGGAGTTACAAAAACAATTAATAATTCAAAGTAAATCGAAATGACAAAACAAAAGTACACAAGAAAATGGTGACGGGTACTTCGCGTACCATACGAATTCAAAACTACAATCGTAACACGAATAAGCCGCGTTTCTCAAAAGATACGATAACCGACCGTCAAGGACCTGTCCGCGTGTTACGCGTTACCAAAATAAAAAAAAAGGTATGAATGCCTGACGGGCGGACGACAAGAACACAATTCGGATAACTGACAAACTTCGAATCCAAAAATAATATCAAACCAAAATTTCTAACAGTGAACCCTGCCGGTCGACGGACCTTCGTGCCTTGGCCCAATTCGAGGTGAGGGATCGTCCCTCCGCGTGTCCGTTACACGCGCGGTCAAAACTTACGAAAACAAACAAAATCCGGTGCCAAGATTCGCACGAAGTTACGTCGCTCACAAAAGTCAGTTAGACTCGCTTACCGTGTTGTTCCCTGGTCGCGTAATCCCAGAAAACCAAATCGACAGCCCAGTGGCACTTTGTGCACTCGCGTACTCACAATTCAATTCCGATACAATCAAAACGTCTAACGTCTACGCGTGTCCAAGCAGGAATCTCTCGATCCTCACGCGCTTTGTCTTCGCGTGAAGGATAGCACCCCCTCCCTTTAGGCTAATGGGCGGCGATTCGCCCTGCGGACGAATCCTTCAACCCAGCGTCTTCGCCACGCGCCAGTTTCGAACATGTCATCGTGACAATTTACAATTTCCAGAATATCTCGTGGACAAGGTGTACAGATCGGGTCCCACGGAGAATATCAGTCGTTCTCGCGCGAGGGTGCACCAGGCGTTCCCTGGATTCCCAACTCGCGGAAATATAATTATGTGCACTGGCGATGGGCGCTATGCCATAGGGGTCGGTGGTGGTGCTCATTCGGGTGGCGCTGTGGGCGCCGCTTCCAGTCGTGGTTGAGTACCAGCTGAGTAGAGCGCGTTGCTGCCGCGTGACGTCAAGCTGTCCCGCGTTGCGCGCGCCTCCGGGGCCAGTAGAGCTGCTCTCCGCAGATAGCGCGAGTGTCGACCCTCGCGTGTCGCAGCTCCCTCCCTCCTGGGACTCCAGCTGGCTCTCCCTCTCTCTTCCTCCTACGCATCTTCACGGGCACGGCGAGCGAGCACCTAGTCGAACTCCGGCAGAGTACACGCCAAACAAAAGAAAATAATAAAATAATCTATCGAATTTTTCATTAGGCCCTTGCGGTCGGTGGATCCTGCCTGGACTTTGCAATGGCCTTTTAGGCCCGTATCGCGTTTCAGCGTGATTTTCCGCCGAGGACAAGACGGGTGAAATCCACCACGTCACAATGTATAAGGCTAATGCGTGAACGGAATTATGTTTCTGAGAGTTCATCAAGCTCAGATTTTTCGCACGCAAAGCATCTTGGACAGGAACATTCAATTCGAGTAATATATCCCTCTCGGAATCGTACAGCGTTATTTTTTCAGTCTCCATCATAAATTTGAATTGAAAATGGCGCTCAAAAACATCAAACGACCACAAAGACCCACCTATTTGATGTGGGCGAAGCGATCGCATCGCGGTCGCCAATGATGACGTCATCGATGACGTTTCAGGGACTGCTCACTGCGACCGCGGCCTTAAGTGGAACGAGACAGAGGGTGTTGCGATCGTTGCGAGCGTTAAGTGGAACGCACCCTTTGACGAGTTCACACAGATGGCACTTCAGTACCAGTGTTCACTTTTCAAAAGAGGAGAGTTGCCCACCCCTGTACACTGGGCCACAGGAATGGTGACAACGGTGGACGCCGTGCGGTGAGGTAAAAGAGGAGATTTGGAAGGCGCCTGCTCGCGTATCTTGGCCTGTGCGTGCGACGCAGAAAGCACTAAGGTGCGAGCGAGACGCCAGAGCGTCGCTCGGTGCGTCCTTGTTGCACAGCACAAGTGTAAACAAGACGCCAACAAGGCCCCTCATGCGCAATAGGGAGTTTGGTGGGGGACCGCTCGTGTTCGGGCGCACGCTTTCTCCCTCTCTCTCAGACTAACGCTCTATGACGAGACAGCTAGTACCCCGCCAAGAAACGAGAAGAATCTATGGGACTTTCGGTACTGGGAATGAGATAGATTTTTCGATTATCCGTCCTCGTCAAACAGCGTTAGTAAGACAAAGAGAGATATATGCGACGTGGTGGCTAGGAACAAGTGTCCAGCGTCTAACGCATAGCTACCGTGCGCCCTTTTCGCGCAGCATGAGTGGGGGCGAGACAGCGATAGGTCCCAGAGTTGGCACGCTACCTAGTCTAGATGATACTATTATGAAGCGTTGAAGTAACGTTTCTATTGCGCAGGTAGAAAGGCGTAAGTTTCATGACTTCATTATAAGATTATGCCCTTTTGAAGCGCACTAGAAAAGTAGTAGAAAAATAGGAAAACCATTTACAGACACCCCCTATTTTTCTACTACTTTTCTAGTGCGCTTCAAAAGAGCATAATCTTATAATGAAGTCATGAAACTTACGCCCTTCTACCTGCGCAATAGAAACGTAACTTCAACGCTTCATAATAGTATCATCTAGACTAGGTTGCGTGCCAACTCTGGGACCTATCGCTGTCTCGCCCCCACTCATGCTGCGCGAAAAGGGCGCACGGTAGCTATGCGTTAGACGCTGGACACTTGTTCCTAGCTACCACGTCGCATATATCTCTCTTTGTCTTACTAACGCTGTTTGACGAGGACGGATAATCGAAAAATCTATCTCATTCCCACTACCGACAGTCCCATAGATCCTTCTCGTTTCTTGGCGGGGTACTAGCTGTCCTCGTCATAGAGCGTTAGTCTGAGAGAGAGAGGGAGAAAGCGTCCGCCCGAACACGAGCGGTCCCCCACCAAGCTCCCTATTGCGCATGTGGGGCCTTGTTGGCGTCTCGCTTACACTTGTGCTGTGCAACAAGGACGCACCGAGCGTCGCTCTGGCGTCTCGCTCGCACCGTAGTGCTCTCTGCGTCGCACGCACAGGCCCAGATACGCGAGCAGGCGCCGCCCAAATCTCCTCTCTTACCTCACCGCACGGCGTCCACCCACAGACCACTTATTGGAGACACGGCACTCCCGTGCTTTAGACTGTTAGCACGAGCAGCAGCGCCGCCTTATCGGTAGGTCGTATAAGTAACGCCATATTTATGGGTATACAGGGGTATATACAGGGTGTCCCAGAACTACCTGACCAACGGGGTATAGCGGTGTTCGGGAGGCACCACTGATCACGAAAATGACCTTCCTTTTGTCCGGAAGGTCATAGTTTTTAAATGGGAGCAGGTCAAAGTTGACCAATCAGAGGGAGGCGTCAAGAGAAATGTAGGCACCTGCGAACTCTGAATTTTCTTCGCTCGCTTTTGTTTCTCGGTAGCTTGTTTCTTGTTTCCAATATGTATGTCTTCGGCTGACGTCATCCTGCCCGAAGTACCGAGAAACAAAAGCGAGGGAAGAAAACTCAGAGTTCGCAGGTGCCTACGTTTCTCTTGACGCCTCCCTCTGATTGGTCAACTTTGACCTGCTCCCATTTAAAAACTATGACCTTCCGGACAAAAGGAAGGTCATTTTCGTGATCAGTGGTGCCTCCCGAACACCGCTATACCCCGTTGGTCAGGTAGTTCTGGGACACCCTGTATAGGTATACTGGAATATATTGTTACGTCTCAGCCCTCCTACATACGACACTCGTTTAACCCATACATATACACAGCCACTTATACCCATGGCCAACCCATATTATTATTTTACCCCAACCTATACAGACATTATACACACTACATATGTCAATCAATCGTTTAATATAACTAAGGTTATTGATTTATACTTATAATTTTATACTTTTGTCTTGTTTTATATTCCGTTATATTATTGGAATCTTTAATTATGTTATCATTTATTTGACCGGAAAAATGTTACGCTTATTATTTCTATCAGGTATTATGTTCTTAAGGAATTTGTCATACCAATCCTTTATTATGTCTTGAAATAAAAGTTAAACCTGAAGCTCCTCGAGTCTAGCAGTACTCGCGAGGTTTCAGGTACAGAATTGGAAGACTCAGGTATGCAACAACAGATAGATAATTGTTAGTACTCTGATTTGTCAAATGATCATTGAGAAAGGGAATTAACGACCAATCAAATTCATGAGAAGTAATGGAAGGGATAAGAAACAAAGTTCTTAAAAAGGGTTGGAGAGGCTAAAAAGTCGTTCAGTGCAGTTCAGTTCCGTTCAGTTGAGTTCAGTTCAGTCCAGTCTTGTTTAGTTCTTGTTCTGTGGTAGAAGGTGGCATTGTGAATTCTTCGAAATCCATACACAAGGGAAGCATACCTGATGAGTCTAATCTGCGAGTTGTGAACCATACTCATCACCATCATTTACAAAATCCTTGACTACAACCTCATCGGGACTGAGGGTCCATCCAAACCACCTCACTGAATCTTCATACTTCCAAGGAAAGCAATAAAAGGAAACGGTTAAATTCCTTAGAAACCAGTGGGTAAGCTTATGAGTACACTCACATACAATCAGGTACACGCAATAATTCATTCATACCCAGAATATCTAACTTACATAAAAAAAGGATAAGGAATACCCGAGCAAAAAATCAATCAATTCGTTCAGTTAAACTTCGTTCTAATTTCATAAATCAGGATATCATATCAGACTCAAAGAACAATCTCCCTTATATCGATCAGGGTATCCTCTGGAACCTATTTCCTATTCCTCTCGAATCTTATCCGCCGGAACAATCGACATAACGCGTGGACGTACCGTTTAGCACCAGCAAGTCTGACCAACGAACCATCCTAACTACCTTTTCTAAATCAGCATTCACGAAATCTCAATAACACTCAATCGGTCCTCTCGAATATTGAACGTAGGAACGTAACCATATTCCGTGTATTTGGAGAGCGATCGTAACAATATATAGGTATACGCGTATATATAGGTGTACACGTGTATATATATATACAATATACACGTGTATTTATACTCACCGTTCTATACGCATCGCCCTGAAAGTTTTATAAGGTATTTTTAAAAGCACCTGGAATTATGAAAAACAAGTATGACCCTCGTGAAACATCCTAAAACGTTAATATGTGGTGCAAAAGAAAATATGCATAATTAATATGGTCAAACGATTGTTCTCATTTTACCATAATTGCAAGTACCTGAAATAAAATAAATGCATAATTATGTATGGTATAAAAAGTTGTTTATTGAATAAAAATAAGATCTATTACTACAGTCGCACTTATAGTAACACTTGCATTAAAATCATTAGCTGACGCAATGATGGTACTACATTTTTCCTTAGTATTGCCTTCGCAGTATGAGGTACATAGACTTTCAAGGAAAAATGTAGTTTACACAAATGATAATTTTTATTTAAAAGCTATGAATCGATGTGCGTCAGCAGGGGGTTGCACATTGCTTCAACCCAGGCCTTCGATAGCTCCAAGTCTTTTGCGAAGCAATGTGATCCCACTTGTAGGCACACCGATGTACAACCAGGAACACATCTAAAAGAGGAAATGTCTTTCTTCAAAGGAGACATTATGAAGGTCAAAGATATGAAAATAGAAGAGAAATTAAAGAAAAGAAAACAGAGTAGACAAATAAGAATAGAAAAGTAAGAAAGTATGAAATAAGATTAGCCTGGAAAGATGAGTGGCGTAGCCTTCGTCTCGTTGTCGTAATTCTTGTAAATCGTCGTCCACAAAAGTTCCACCAAGTAAATAGTCTGGATGTTGAACACAATCACACTCAAAGAAAAACCTCTGCACTGTAATTGCACTGAACACACTTCAAAATTCACCAGCGTAAATTTGTAGATGCGAAGCCGTCGCCGAATCGAAAGACAGTGACGCACAGGGACTTGTTTACATACAAACTTATTTTTTCCAAGATGCCGACTGCGCAATGCTGCGCATGCGCACGTTACCGCCGCGCAATCTTATCGGTAGGTCGTATAAGTTCTCTATGTTTTACCGTTGAGTGTAGATAGGTATAGAGGTGCGGAGGACGTGGTGGGGGCAGAGATGAGTGGGGAGATGCACAACGCTCCGGTTTTAGGCGATACCAAAAGCATGGCGCTAAATCGTAGCGGCGAGTCCGGGAGTAGGATTTCGTGATCATCGCCTCTGTCGATGTTACAGATTTCGCGTAGCCGCGCGGGCCATGATCATCGTTCCAGCCGATATTGCAGTCAGCGAAAATGAATGGATTGCTCGGTGGTGGGGAGAAAGTTGCCGCCCCTCACAAACCGTTCTTGAGAAACACGCGGTGCAGCAAGGTCTTCCGTCCAACCGAACGCTGCTGGTTACGGGTTCGATCCCCCATGAAGAACTCTTTTTTCATCTTTTTTATTTTCATTTTACTACAAAAATTGTTCAAGGTTCCTCTCTTTTAACCTTTCTAGGTTGCCCAAACTTTTTTTTAAGTTTATATTTTTTTTTTTTAATTTTATCTATGACAGAATCTACTAATATTTTAAACGCCCGCTCGTGCCGCGCGACCGGCGACTTGAGCGATTGCGGGTCCTCTCTCCCTGAGGGGTCTCCTATTGCTGTTACTGCTGCCGCTGGTTCTTATAATCTTGTAAATACTTTTTTATTTGCAATCTTCAGTTCCAGCGCCCAGTGTAAACTCAATAAGATTTACTATGAGAAAATACTTAGCTCACTTCATTACCTGGAATCAATAATCTTGAGAAGCAAATATGGAAATGAGCATTATCTCTGTCTGTAATTGTTCGTCCACGTGGAGAAGGGTGTCTTATATGTAAAGTAAGCGAAACGACAATAGTAAGCAGTTGAATAAACGATGAAATTATAGAAATACAACTTCCGAAATAAGTAAAACAAATAGATGTTTCTGGCATCTGGCTAGTGCACCCGGTTACGAATCTGGAGGTCTGTGGTTCGAGACCCCCCTATGGAGAGCATTTTCTTTTTACAAATAAAAATGTACTTTTGCAAATGGGATTAACAGATTAACGAATATATCCAATTAATTTATTTATCTTAGTACAATAAAGGCATAAACAACGACAACCTGCGGGCTTCCACATCACCCAAGAGGTGCCGCAGTCGATGCGTTCCCATTATTTAACGTAGCGGGTCCCCAGTAGGCCTATACTACGATCGGCCTATACTATTTTTCAAGGTTCCTCTCTTTCAAACTTTCTCGGTCGCCCAAACTTTATTTTAAGCTTATATAAAATATTTAAAAAAAAAGGTTGTCATCGGGATCGAAAATCATTTTCTATTAACTCACAATATTCTCTCTCTGCTGCCTGTACGACAGTGAACGACCTGACGCTGCAGGCCCCAATGTGTATTGCTAGTCGCGCGACAGTTAGCAACATTGTTGCAGACGCCCGCTCAGATTCGATCCGTCAGATTCCTAGACTGTTGTGCTGGAGTCGCCAGTACGTGACCTCAATAGACCGATATACTATTCTTCCCAATTGTCCTTTTCTCAATTTCTCTTACTTTTAGATATTTACACGCGTCATGTTTGTGTGAAATGTAATGTAAAATAATTGTCGTAATTATCTTCAATGAAGAAACTTTATATTTGAGGGCAGAACTCCTATTGCCATTCGTTTATACTTTGATTACTTAAATAGATCGTTTGTGTAATGTTGATATCGCCGATCGTAGTATAGGCCTACTTGGGACCCGCTACGTTAAATAATGGGAACGCATCGACTGCGGCACCTCTTGGGTGATGTGGAAGCCCGCAGGTTGTCGTTGTTTATGCCTTTATTGTACTAAGATAAATAAATTAATTGGATATATTCGTTAATCTGTTAATCCCATTTGCAAAAGTACATTTTTATTTGTAAAAAGAAAATGCTCTCCATAAGGGGGGTCTCGAACCACAGACCTCAAGATTCGTAACCGGGTGCACTAGCCAGACGCCAGAAACATCTATTTGTTTTACTTATTCCGGAAGTTGTATTTCTAGAGTTTGATAGTTTATTCAACTGCTTACTATTGTCGTTTCGCTTACTTTACATATAAGACACCCTTCTCCACGTGGACGAACAATTACAGACAGAGATAATGCGCATTTCAATATTTGCTTCTCAAGATTATTAATTCCAGGTAATGAAGTGAGCTAATTATTTTCTCATAGTAAATCTTATTGAGTTTACACTGGGGGCTGGAACTGAAGATTGCAAATAAAAAAGTATTTACAAGATTATAAGAACCAGCGGCAGCAGTAACAGCAATAGGAGACCCCTCAGGGAGAGAGGACCCGCAATCGCTCAAGTCGCCGGTCGCGCGGCACGAGCAGGCGTTTAAAATATTAGTAGATTCTGTCATAGATAAAATTAAAAAAAATATATAAACTTAAAAAAAAGTTTGGGCAACCTAAAAAGGTTAAAAGAGAGGAACCTTGAATAATTTTTGTAGTAAAATGAAAAAAAAAGATGAAAAAAGAGTTCTTCATGGGGGATCGAACCCGTAACCAGCAGCGTTCGGTTGGACGGAAAACCTTGCTGCCCCGCGTGTTTTTCAAGAACGGTTTGTGAGGGGCGGCAACTTTTAGTATCAGGTGTGTGGTTGGGGGAACGCTCGTGACGTGGCAACAGCGTAGCTGGGTCGGCGGAGGGGACAGCGCGTTACTTGTACATACATATACATATGTCTGTTTGGCCGCTGAGCGAAATGGGGCAGTCAGATGTTGCCAGCTCGTTTACCGTATTAGTGTGTGCTTGTCGGTGCACACCATTTGTGCGTGTGCGTAGACCAATCCGAAACAAAAGTTTGTACTGTTCGTCGTACTACGCGCAATGGCATTCATGCTAGCGGTACGGTATAACTTTTTGGTGAGATTGTCACCGAACAACGTCCTTAAAAGAGAGGAACCTTGAACAATGTTTGTAGTAAAATGAAAAAAAAAAGATGAAAAAAGAGTTCTTCATGAGGGATCGAACCCGTAACCAGCAGCGTTCGGTTGGACGGAAGACCTTGCTGCCCCGCGTGTTTCTCAAGAACGGGTTGTGAGGTGCGGCAACTTTTTCCCCACCACCGAGCAATCCATTCATTTTCGCTGACTGCAATATCGGCTGGAACGATGATCATAGCCCGCGCGGCTACGCGAAATCTGTAACATCCACAGAGGCGATGATCACGAAATCCTACTCCCGGACTCGCCGCTACGATTTAGCGCCATGCTTTTGGTATCGCCTAAAACCGGAGCGTTGTGCATCTCCCCACTCATCTCTGCTTTCTATCACGAGTAGTGCCTATCTCTTGAAATGATATGGAACAGTTTATGGTGATAATTGCGCGGTATCTACAAATAATTTGTTTTTAGACGCCATAGTGTAGGGAACACGGGAGGAATTTTTAATAAGAAGGAACAACAAAGTTTGCTTGACACTCCAATCTCTATTTTATTTTATGCCTCTTCTACCGACTCCAATTCCCTACTGCCCTCCCAACACTCGCCTCTCATTGTTCGCCCGCCCGGCTGAGCCGGAGGGAAGGGGATGAGTAGGGCATTTCGGACGATAACGGCCGTAGTTGCTCCGTTCCTACACTCGGCCATCCTAGTTGACAGCTGTCCTCAGATGTCCTCGGCGTCCTCTTCCGTGCTATCTATGTCGCTGTCATTGTCGCTTATCCAGGGCTTCATGCAGTCGGCGGATGTAGTTACTTGTCGTGGTCCTTCGTGCTCGCCTATTTTGCTAACAATATAGCGGTCGTGGCCCAATGCTTCTCGGATAACGTAAGGTCCTAAGAACTTTATTGCTAGTTTTAGGCCTGGTTTTAATTGCGTCCTCTTAATAGCCACTAGATCATCAACCGCATAGCGTGTGGCCTCTTTCCGCCCTTTGTTGTAGCTCCGTTTATTTTCTCTTTGTATTTTTGCAAGGCTTTCCTTTGCCTGCCTTCTCAGTTCGTCTCGGTCTTCCTGAAACATCGTTGTCCACTCTTCCTCTATCAATTCACGGACCTCAGGGTGGTCTTTCAGCTTCATCTGGACCCCGAAAAGAAGCTGGAATGGTGTGATGTTGGTGCTACGGCTCGATGTAGCATTGAGGAATTTTTGTGCCGTATCCACATATTTGAACCACTCCTCGGGTTTTGGAGCAGCCAACTTAGTGAGGAGTGGGATGAGGGTACGGTTGATCCGTTCGACCTGTCCGTTTGCACGGGGTACCCCCGTGGTAATAAGTACATGCTGGATGCTTTCTTCTTGACAATAATTCTCGAATTCATTTGATGTGAATGCCGACCCCCGATCGGAAATAATTCTACGCGGGTTCCCGAAAAGCACTGCTTGTTTCCGAAGCCGAACGATTACTTCCGCAGCATTTGACGATCTTGTGGTGTAGAGCCAGACAAATTTGCTGAAGGCATCAACAACGACCAGGATGTATCGGTAACTCTTCTTAGTAGAGGGCAAAGGTCCCAAGTGGTCAATGTGAAACACGTCTAAGGGTACATCGCCCTTGTCGAGAGGATGCAGCCAACCCTCCTGCCGACCATGTTTTTTTTCCGATAGGATGCAGTTGATACATCTCCGAATGACTTTTTCGATGCGAGGCCGCATGTTGCGGAACCAATAATCCTTCCTTAATACTGCTTCTGTTTTACTAACTCCAAAATGTCCAATTTCTTGTGCACGCCGGATTATCTGCGATTGCATAGCCGCGGGTACCACTAATCGTTTATCTCCTCCTTCGTCTTGCTTAAACAAGAGATCTCGACTGACAACAAATCCATCCGATGACCGTGGGCTCGTATGTTCGATAATTCGTTTTAGTTCTTCATCAGCTTGCTGGGCTTTCTTCAGTCGCGCGATAAGGCCGTCGGTATCTTCGTTTATCAGTAGGCAACATGGAAGGGCGTTGCGACTCAATGCATCTACATGCTGCATTTGTTTCCCGGATCTATGCTCGATGGTGTATTGAAACTCCTCTAAGAGCAACGCCCAACGAGCCACCCGCACGCATAGATCACGCTTGCGCATCGTCATCACAAACGCCTGACAGTCAGTAACGATCTTAAACGAGATTCCTAACAGGTACACCCTAAATTTCTTCAGCGCCCTAATAATCGCGAGGACTTCGAGCTCATAGCTTGAATAGCGCTCTTCCGCGGGCGTAGTCTTGCCGCTCGCATAATAGACGGGATGTAAAGTTCCGTCTTCGCTATTGCTTTGCAAAAGAATAGCACCGTATCCGTACATACAGGCATCCGTGTGTAGTTCCGTTTTTGCGCGGACATCATATAATCGCAATACAGGCTGGCTACTAAGTGCTAGTTTAAGTGCCTCGAATGCACACCTTTCACGCTCATTAAAAGTAAACAGTGTATCCGCCCGGAGAAGATTCGTCAGTGGTCTAGCGAGAATGGAGTATTTAGGTATAAATTTACGGAAGTACCCGGTCAGGCCCAAAAAACTTTGTATTTGCTTGATATTAGTGGGTGCGGCAAACCTCATAACCGCCCTGGTCTTGTGCTCCGACGGGCGGTACATCCGTTTACTACGATATGACCAAGGTATTCGACGCGGTCCTGGAGAAAACGGCACTTTCCCCAGTTTATATCCAGTCCATGCCGACTAGACGTTTCCAATACCGTTACAAGGTTTCTCAGTCCGCTCACACAATCAACCGATGGAACAATGAGATCATCCATGTAGGTCAGAACTGTCCGAGTCGAAATAAGTTCCCGGAAAACCGCATTTATGAATTTTTGAAATACCGCCGGAGAATTACATAAGCCGAACGGGACCTTCAAGAATTCATAGTGGCCATTTGGCACGATGAACGCAGTGTATTTTCGACTGTTCTCGTCCATCGG
This sequence comes from Cephus spinipes, assembly GCA_963971525.1. NCBI lineage: Eukaryota > Metazoa > Arthropoda > Insecta > Hymenoptera > Cephidae > Cephus > Cephus spinipes. Next base: position 13,705,061 of record OZ020575.1, on the reverse strand, counting down.
TACATGAAAGAATCCATTTTTTAGGTCGAGAGTGCTAAAGACCTTTGCTCCCTGCAGTAAGTCGAGTTGATCCTCTATAAGCGGCAAGGGGTAGCGGTCCTTGACGATCTTCCTATTAATTTGCCGATAATCAACGCATAATCGGTACGATCCGTTTTTTTTCTTCACTAGTACGATTGGACTCGCATAATCTGACAAGGACGGTTGGATAATACCTTCACTAAGCCATTCGTCGATTTGCGCATCCACTATCTCTTTTTCGGGACCAGATAGTCGCCTGGGCCTCTGATAGACCGGCTCCTCGTCCTTTAAAATCAGCGTCATTGTGATTTTCGCCTCACAAGACTTGTTCGGTTTATAGTTAGCGATAAGTTTCTCTAGCTGGCTTCGATGGCCATTGTCACGCACGTACGAAATATCAACCTCATTAACTTCATGAATATCATTCATCGTCAAAATTTCTGGAACATCTATATACAGGGACTCACGGTCTTCGAGTTTTGAGACAACAACTTTCCCTTCGCGTACGTTAATCTCCACCGTATTTAAAAAATCAGCACCGATCAGCAACCCGTGCGGCATGACGCAGTCGGCTACCACGTGTATTGTTATAGGGTATACATTCCCATCAACAGTGATGTGGTCGCTAAATTTCCCAAGTGCACAGTTTTCGCCTGACCCAACACCTCGAAACTTGATCTCACTACTCTGCAGTGGCGGTGCACCCACCTTTACGAACTGCTCCGCGCGCATAAGGTTAATGTCGCTGCCCGTATCAATCAACGCATACAGGTCGCAGCCTGCAACCTGAACTTCCTTCAAACATTTCCCTCGCGCGAATCCCCCCTGTATACATGCGCTTCCCACTGCGTTCGCCTCCTTCGCCACGCTCGACCTCGACATACAATTAACTGCTAGGTGACCGCGATCCCCACAACGAAAACATTTACTTCCCTTTTCTTTCGATGGGCATCTGACGCTGATGTGTCCTGGTTGTCCGCAATTATAACAACGTCTAATGGAGCTCGTGCTGTTTCTTCCCTCGACTCTCTGCCCCTCACTGCTGCTGCCGCTCGCCCTGGTGCCATAGACGTTGCTGTGGACGTTTTCTCTAGGTCGGATGGTGATCTTCTCAAATGCAGTTAACAGACATGTCGGTGTTTTAAATCCTTGGATCCGCGCTTGATCTCGCAGGAGTTGGTCAGGTATTCCTTCAATGACATAGTCGACTAACTCGTCCTCATCAATAGGGACGCGATTTGACAGAATGATCTTGTCATGCAGGTAGTCCGCGAATGCTTCTCCTCTTTTCCATGAGCGCTCTTCGAATTTCTTCCGCAGAGTAACCCTATTTTCTTGATGGAAGAACATTTTCTTCATGGCCATCAGTAACTCATTGGTCGACATCTGGAGATGCTCTGGTTTTGAGTGAAACCACTCTAAAGCCTTTCCTTTGAGACGTGATCCTATCAAAATACGCGTCAGATCGTCCTCGAGGTTGTATGTCACTTTCAGGAGTTCAACCTGCTTTTCCCATTTATCCAAGGCGTTGTTATTGCCGTCAAAGTAACTCAACAATTCGGCGATAGTGTTGACGTTTATTTTGGTGGGCGTACTTGGAGCGGTCATATGAACCGTTTCTCTTTCCCTCGCCGCACCAACCTCTCGCCTAAGGATTTCAATTTCCCGACGTGCCAATTCGAGCTCGCGTTCCATCATTTCCCTCTCTCGCCTACCTAGCTCGATTTCCCGCTGCACTTGTTCGTCACGACTTGACGGGATGCACTGCCCGCTTCCCGTGCCATCTCCTTGAATGATTGCAGGGCCGTCGTTGCCGTCCTCGGTCTCATCACTCGGAGTGTGTGCCCACGCGCCTGTTGGATCGGCTGCCATGAGGCGACCTAATAACTCAGTCTTTGACCCTACCGAGCTCATTCCCGCACTTTTCAATTTTCTTTTTAACTCAGCAACTGTAAAGTTGCCTGCACTATTCGCTTCCAAACTCATCTTGTCGTCGTCCCGCAATTTTCGTCACTTTCGCGGTCTCACTTGTACTCAGCGATACTGTCTTATTATCAGGTATTTCGCACTCAGCGTTTCGTTTCCCGGCCGCAGATTATCAAAACCGCGGTATTCAGATCCCGGACGAGCCCCCAAATTTGTAGGGAACACGGGAGGAATTTTTAATAAGAAGGAACAACAAAGTTTGCTTGACACTCCAATCTCTATTTTATTTTATGCCTCTTCTACCGACTCCAATTCCCTACTGCCCTCCCAACACTCGCCTCTCATTGTTCGCCCGCCCGGCTGAGCCGGAGGGAAGGGGATGGGTAGGGCATTTCGGACGATAACGGCCGTAGTTGCTCCGTTCCTACAATAGTGAAGAATTATTTAATATCACTGACTTCTTGCATGTAAGTTACTAATAATTTTTTTGATATTCAATTACTGAAGGATTGCAAAGCAGATTTTATAAATGAAAAAGATTAATGTTAAAATGTAGTAGTGAAAGTCGTATTCATTTTCAATAGTATCAGTGGACATGGGCAAGCGATGTGCAGTTCCAGGCTGCTTCACAGGAGATCCGGAGGAAATAAAAAAGAGGAAATTCCTTCAAAAGAAGCCAGTGCATTTATTTGGTGTCCCAAAGATAATTACATCCTTAATTTAGATTGTTTTCATCAACATCATCCAGCCATATCTGTCCATTGCCAGATAGACCGGGTTTTTCACCTAACTTGACCACCTTAAATATCTCGGTAATTATCGACGTCCCAAAAAAATGTTCCAGACATTGCTTAATAATATACATAACAATAGTAATACTACATAATAATCTGCTTATTACCAAATTTTCGGGCGACAAAATTGCGAGCTATCCGTGCAAAATGAGCTGGACAACCGTCATGTTGATACCAGAGTTTTTGCCGATCCCACAAAGTTAGATCTTCAAGCAGCACAGTTAATATTTCTTCCAGAAAAGCAGAAGTAAAATATAAATTTGAAAATACCAAATGTCTAAGACTACCAAATATTTGGTAGTAATCCGAGATATTTATTTTTTTTTTTTATTTAATTGGTCGAATTTGATGACCCCCTTCGCACCGTACAACTTTTGTCTGGAACATTTTTTTGTGACGTCGATAATTACCGAGATATTTACGGTGGTCAAGTTAGGTGAAACACCCGGTATAGGCCTCTCTTAAGTTACGCCATAATCCTCTGTCACTAGCCTTTAGCATCCAGTTGTTAACATTTCTTTTTATGTCATTGGTCCATCTTGGTGGTCTGAGATGACTGCATCTGTCTGTCAGTTCTAGGTCTTCATTTTATTAATTTTCTGCTCCATCTTCCATTTGCTTATTGAATACCAAACTACCCAGTTTTGGGTGGTTTGCCTCTATAACAACTCCGTCTTCTCCCAGAATTTCTTGCTTCACTTATATTTTACATAACGGTTAATAATATATTTTTATTTTGTAGACTGCAGCCGAAGCATGGTCGACTGCAATCGGAACAAGGACTCCATTGACAACAAAAAATGTTGTGTGTCAGTATCACTTTGCTGCTGAGGATATCATCACGCACTTCGTTCACCCAATGCCTGATGGAACGGTAGTTTCTATTGAACGAGAGAGGTACGTGCTACGAAAGGATGCATGCCCAGTTGCCGGGGCAATTCGTGAAACCAACAACCCATCCATAACCATATTTTGCACAATCACCTGCGTTTTATCCTTGATCGGCTAATAGTTTCACTGCATTTTTTAAAACATTGCTTGCTTTTTTAGTTTCGCCTTATTTTTCTTCTATTTGAGGTTTTTCTGGTTTGTTTTGTTTTCATAGAGATTCAACGGTATGATGAGAAGTGCATGTGGAAGTAATGACCATCCCGATGCAACGCAGTGTGCTGGAGTGTTTCGGCTTCTTTGCATGTACTCGCTCATCAAACCTCCGAGAGGTAGCAATGTTTCGGGTACCGACATTCTACAGACGCTGATAAGCCTCAAGGACGCACCGGATAACTATAAAGAAAAGGATCAGTGGCTCGACCGTCTCGACAAGGTTGTTGAAAAAGGTTACGTTCTTGACTGCACAGAGTCGAACTACACGGATTCCATCGTTGGCTGCGAAGATTTTGGAACATATGCGCAAGCCTACGTGGCTGGTTACGTGGCGCGAAAGATGCCATCCAACACGCAGTGCAGCGATTGCTTAAAGGCGCTCACAAGGGGAGGACGCGAGCTTGGGGTCACGGATTTAGGAGTCCTTTTGGGGTAGGAAAGTACTTTGTAATAACAAACTGTAAGCAAAGTGGCAGGACGCGCCTCGGACCCGTTTTCGAGAAAAACCGGTTTGAAAAATGCAGTACTACTTATATACCTGCACCGTTGCCAATGTTTTCGAGAAGGCGGCGTAGCTCGGTGGCAGCGCGCCTGACCTACCACCCGAGCGACCAGGGTTCGATTCTCCCAATTCTGAGTCGTGCGCTCGATGAGTACACACGCGTCCTCGTGCGCTCCGCGTAGGCCGTTGCTCATCGGAGACTGAACGCGCATAATTTGTTTGTTTTTAGTGTTGTTTTGTGAAAGACTCTGGAATAATTATATCGACAATAGAAGACAAAGGAGAGAGCTCGGCCTGTCAAACAGTGCCGCTGACTCAGGCTTATGCCCCGAACTTAGTAACGAGAGACGAGGGCCAACTTGGTGTGGCATCCCTTTTATACACAATGAATGATCGAAGCAACTCAACATCCCATATGGAGGTGAATGATAAGTCCGGTGAAATTTTGGTGCAACTGGATCCCAAGACAAGGGGTGCAGCCTTACTGATGCCTTCTAATAAAGGTCAAACATCAACCTCAGCGGTCAGACCCAGCCAATTCATCAGCTTAACAGGTAAAGGGCACAACTCTACTACTTTAGAAAAGCTCTTCAAACAAGCCAAAAAAGAGCTACAAAAGTACGACGCTCCTGCAACTCCGAATGTAACTACTGGCTCGAAAAAACGCCCGAGTTCGTTAATTTCTGACGAAAGAACGGGCCTACATAATGACACCGCGTGCAATCTAGGGGAAGAATGGCAGCTTGCCAAGAAATTCGTGAGTGCAAGAAACATTGATAGTCAATACGCGAACGCCGCGTTGCATCCTAACCGCTTTGCGTCTCTATGGAACGAACGAACCGCAAGGCATGATTTTCAAGAAGTTGTCGACACCTCGGCCGAGTTTGCTAGCAGGCCCGAGAGAAGTTACTTAGCAACGAGCGCAAGCCAGCAGATAAGAGCCAGGACCTCACACACGGATGCTAAGAGAAGCGGACCCACACGTGTTCTCGCTAATAACAACAAGGGGAGTGTAGCACGTGGCAGCGCATCAACATTCGACGACAATGTAGCTCACCGAGCTGCAACACCGAATATCGACGCCGGCGCGGCCGCCTTCGACGAAGGAGTAGGTCAGCCGACTGTCAACAACAAAAGGGAGCAGCATAACAAACCCCCATGGGGCGGCCGTAGCCCAGTGGATAGGGTAGCGGATTCACGACCGAAAGGTTGGAGGTTCGCGCCCAGCTTCCAGCGGCATTCACCAATGGGTTTTCATATGAAAACTTAAGTGAGTATTTATACGGATTTCGCCCAACACTGTTCGGATTCGGTGTATAAACTTTGTAGGTCCCCTCACGCTGAGTTGAATAAGGCCCGTTTCGCAAGGTACATCGCCATCTAGTGTCGAACTTCCAATTCTTGATTATTAGGACCAGTTACTGGCACATGTCCCCCATTCGGGATACAGCCATAAGGAAAGGAAGGAAGGAACAAACCCCCACCCATCTTCACGACGTCCACGAGCTTAGAACAACTAATATCTGAACTTAAAAAGTTAAAACTAGGTAAGAACGATTTCTACTTCAAGCAAAGTGACGTCCATAGCCATACCATATACGCGATAAACTTAACAGTGTACAGTGCAATCATCGAAAATCTAAAGAGTTTAAATATCGAGTTTTTCACTTACACTCCCAAGAGTTGTAAAAATAAAAACATGGTACTCAACGGGATCCGCGGTAACTTTTCGGAAGAAGATATCAAAAATGAACTGTTAGAACTAAATATCAATGATATTAACATCGTCAAAGTTTCCAAAATCTATTTTAACAAAAATAATAAAGATATTTATCATTTTCTAGTTCAGCTTTCCAATGATAGCATCGTACAAAACTTAACCAAAATTAATAATATAGCATACCAAAAAATAAGATGGGAGACACTTCGGAAACGGGACATTTTCCAGTGCAAAAACTGCCAGCGACTTGGACACTCAAGCGCCAATTGCGCAATGGGCTATAGATGCGTAAAGTGCAAGGATAACCATAAGCCAGGCGAGTGTACTATTTCCAAAGATACAGTAGGTAAAAATGTACTATACTGCGTCAATTGCGAAGAAACAGGGCACCCCGCCTCCTACAGGGGCTGCCCTTTTTTCAAATTTGCCAAAGACTTAAACGAAGCCAAAAACGTACAAAAGCGTAAAACACACAACGAGCGTATTAATCGTATTAGTGTTAGTCGTCCTGGAAATAACGATAATAGTCATAGTTATATTAGGCGAACACAGCCACCAGTAGCGGATAACGTGCATGTGCAACAAGTAAGTAACGACCCATGGAGGCAAGATATCAGGAGTGACTTCCCACCTCTCCCGCAGGCAAATAATGACCTGGAATCTCTACTGAAAGATTTCAAAGCACAATTAGTTAACTCAATTCATACTCAACTAAAAGATCTTCTTAACATTGTTAATACTAACTGCACTAGAATAAATAAAATTTATGAAGCCCTCAACATTGATAATGAATAATAGAGCCAACCTGCCGTTAAACAATAGTCAAGGGCCCACAGACTCGACAGATGCACTCAAAATTGCTTCTATCAACGTTAATTCACTCATCTCGCTAAGCAAAAGAACTGACTTATACAATTTCGTGACGAATAACGATCTCGACATTACACTCATCTGTGAAACAAAGCTAAGTCAACGATATAAAATTCAGTTTTCTAACTACGACCTAGTGCGCGTGGATAGACCGAATAGCCAAAAAGGGGGCGGTACCGCGATCTTGATTAGGAAAAACATCCCGTTTAACATTGTATATAGTCCCTCCTCAAAAAACAATAATATTATTGAGTATACTATCATAAAAGTTAAAATGAATGATTCAAAACTTTATATAATAGCTTTATACGCAAATAATAAAGATAACAGAATCTTTACTAATGAAATAAACCAATTATTTGAAAAACTTAAGCTTGATGCGACCAATAACTATTACATAATAGCGGGTGACCTCAACGCGCGACACACTGCATGGGGCGACAACGTCAATAAAAAAAAAGGCTTATTGCTAAAAAAATGGCTGGACAATGATGGTGCCGGATTCAAAGCTGATATAATCTCGACAACTCTCCCCTCATACCCGTCTGCAAACTCCTACTTAGATCTGTGCATAATAGATAACCGACTTCAAATTACAGATACCACACACGGCAAAATCAACGTCCTCGATTACAACAGCGACCATAAAGCGCTCGTATTTACGGTGTCTCTTAAATACGCCGTTCCAAATACTGATCCATCTAGCTCACACCGATTCATCTATAAAAAAACCAAATGGCCTAAATTACATAAACAAATTAAAGAAAAGTATAATATTGAAATTCCGTCTGACCGAAACCTCGCTAACGCCGAGATAAGCGACTATTTGTCACAGTTACAAAATATAATAACGGATAGCATTGAAGCAACTGTCCCTAAATATAAACACCGGGATAATATGCTATATTATGTCAACAGGAAAATCACGTCACTTCATAAATCGAAATCTTTCCTCATTTCAACACTTAACAAGTTATATAAACGCAACAGACGTAATCCTAGCACTGCCTCTCGCATTGACCATATTAAATCACTTATCAAGGATGTAAATGCAGATATTAAAGCGGAATACTCGATCGCGTACAACAAGTATTGGGAATGCCAACACAAAGCAATTAACCACCGCAATCCAGATGCGTTCTTCCCCAAAGTCAACCGTTTTTTCCGTCCGAAACAGCAATTAAAAATTGATAGATTAGAAGTAGCGCTAACTGATATTTCGCTACTGGAAAGAGCACAATGCGATAGCACCAAACTCCCTTCTATTGATAATAAAGTTGTTGCCGAAAACCCAGATGACATATTGAATATAATAGGCGCATATTACGAAAAAATCAACTCGCCGCGGTACACTAATTCTAATACTCAACTTAAAATTCATATTGATAACACAATATCTAAACTCACCAAAACCTTTGAAAATAACGTAACTATTAACTCCACAATCACAGAATTTAACACTAATAACACGGCCCTTAACCCCATTCAACCCGACAACACGCTTCTTTTTACAAACACGTACCGAACTCACATTATTTTTAAAAATTTACCTAACAAAACATCGTCAGGGCTTGACAGCATTCCCCCTTTAATTCTTAAACATCTCCCGGTCAAAGTAATTAGCGATTACACCATTCTTTTTAACAACTGTATCAATAATAGGTTCTACCCAGATGACTGGAAAAAAGCCAAAGTGTTGCCTATTCTCAAAAAGGGCAAGCCGGACACCGAAGCGTCGAGTTACAGACCGATTAGCTTAACTCCGGCAATAAGCAAAGTGTTTGAAGTGGTCGTTAATCTCACGCTCAGGACATTCACTGAACGCAATAATGTACTGACCGATAACCAATTTGGTTTTAGATGCCAACTCTCCACCACGCATGCGCTGCATAAGGTAATCACTGATATTAACACCCACCTTCACAACAATCTTGTAGTTGGAGCCTGCCTGGTAGATCTTGAAAAGGCTTTTGATTTAGTCTGGATATTTGGGTTATTGTACATTCTCTTAGAACTAAAATTTCCGGTAGACTTTATTCAGCTAATTTGGCATATGACTATAAATAGGAAATTCGTGACGTATAACGGAGACAAAACATCTAATCTCTACTTCAATATAGTTGAAGGCCTCATGCAAGGTACAGTTAACTCCCCCAAACTATTTAACATCTTCACACACAACATACCGATGCTTTTTGGTCTTAACTGCAATAATAACACTCATTCTGCTGCCTTTGCTGACGACTTCATTATCCTTGTAGCCGACAAATCTCCGGCGAATGCACAGATAAAACTTGAGGAGTTAGTCAACAAAGTCAACCGTCAATATTCTCAATGGAATCTCCGCATCAATCCGTCAAAATGTGAAACCATTCTTTTCCACAGACCACTTAGATTCTTAACTTCTAGCATCCGATCCCAAATTAAGCAATTTAAAATCAACATTTACCAAGATAATAGTAAACATTTAATTGAACATAAAAAAACTGTCAAATATCTTGGAGTGCAACTTGACTACTTACTTAGATTAAACAGTCACGTAAATTCCCAACTCGATAAGGCCAAAAAAGCATTTAGATCACATAGCAGACTCTTCTATAGTAAGTCACTGTCAGCGAGAGCAAAGGTCATCTGCTACCTGCTCCTCATTCGACCGATCATTACCTACGCGGTTCCCATATGGTGGAACGCCAGTGCCTCATTGGTCGAACGCCTCCGTAAATTTGAACGGACTTGTCTCCGCGCCTCACTACACCTGTACCGCAAATCTGACACTAAATATTTTATTGGGAATAAACAACTCTATAATAGAGCCGACATACCGCGCATCGATTCATTTATGATCAAATTAACACGTGACTATTATGCTAACATCAGTAAAATCAAGAACCAATACTTGCAACAATACAGCATATTTAGCGAACCTGATTGCGAAGCAGGGCGCGTACAGGCTACTTACTACCGCAATCTTTCATGTTTTTTGACAGTATAGGATACATAACGACCGGCTATAATATGCCCAGGCTTTACCATACATCGCGACATAGCGCTAATAAAAAAATCGATATAGCAACCCCGACAAGCGAACCTTATCTAAAATATTCCACGGCTCTGCCCGACAGAGATGTTATCGACAAATATCACAAACATATAAAATACTGGTGGCTCGCTGATAATGCCAAAAAGAGAGACGAAGTAAGGCGTAGACAATATAGGATAGTATGAGGTGTCAGAATCGTCGATGTAAAGTGTGAGTGCTATGCACAGGAAAACCCGTAAATGAAATAATGTTCGTGACTAGAGTTATAGTTATAGGCACATTAGCCATCACCACTCCCCGAATCAGGCAAAAGATTAGTTGGTTTTTTTTTATTTTTTACAAGTATAATATGTTACTCTGTTAGCAACATACGACGGATTTGTCAACGCTGCCATGCTACAGCTACCTTCTCTTAGCCGAGCTAAATTATAGCGATTAAGTGCGAGATGCCCGAATTGGGCCATGTGCTTAAAAAATTTTATTTTTATAATATCCCAGTCAGGTTTTTGTTGATGCTTCTTTTGCACCTGTATACTTATTAATGTAAAACCTCAAGCAAATAAAAGTCTATAAAAAAAAAAAAGGTTCGATTCTCCCACCACACGTTTTTTTTTTTATTTTAATTCTTTTTTTTTTTGCTACCCGACAAGCCATGTTTCTCTATTAACAGTTTTGCCAATTTACGTACGAAATGAGTGGATTGGAACACTATTATTTTTTATTATCAACCCCTGCATACTTTACTGTTTGTAAAACTTTTGTACTTGCTTGTACACCTTTTGTATAAGTCCCTTTGTTCCGACTCGACTTGTATACCTGGAAGAAAGAGCTACATTTTTAAATGTTAACGAAGTATGCTTTCCTCTGTCGCTTTCAAACAAACATTGCCAGTGCAAGGACATTGCATTCATAAAATGTGCATGGTGTGAAAACAATTTATGCTTTTCATGCTTTTATGACAACTACCATCCAAATAAATGCAAGGGCTGTACAGAAAACAATAGTGATAGTGAGTAATAAAAATTAATTGTACACCTAATAATACGCTGTGAATCTTTATAACCTTTTGCAATAAACCACTGTCTGATAATAAAAAATAATAGTGTTCCAATCCACTCATTTCGTACGTAAATTGACAAAACTGTTAATAGAGAAACATGGCTTGTCGGATAGCAAAAAAAAAAAAAGAATTAAAATTAAAAAAAAGTGTAGTGGGAGAATCGAACCCTGGCCGCTCGGGTGGTAGTCAGGCGCGCTGCCACCGAGCTACGCCGCCTTTTCGAAAACATTGGCAACGGTGCAGGTATATGACCAGTACTGCATTTTTCAAACCGGTTTTTCTCGAAAACGGGTCCGAGGCGCGTCCTGCCACTTTGCCTACAGTTTGTTATTACAAAGTACTTTCCTAACCCAAAAGGACTCCTAAATCCGTGACCCCAAGCTCGCGTCCTCCCCTTGTCAGATGCGACGGACAGCATGAACGCGATAGATTATTTACTCTCATGAGTAAAGGTGATTTGATCTACCCTAGCAAAGCATTGTTCTGCCTTCTGAGAGAGATAGAATTTGTATTCCACGAAGTCGTCGGCCCGGACCTACATATTACTGCCCACAGCCTGATCAACGTAATTGACGTGCTAACTACCGGTGAAAGCATACCCCTTGTCGGGTGTTGCACGGATCGTGAGGATTTGACTAAGCGAATTGCCAGCTTCTACGTCAAGTGGATGTGACATTTTGTAGGGCATGCATACCATCGGACCCACAACTTGAACCGCGAAAAATCGAGGAAACTTCGCAAAATGGCGAAACAATACTGAAGCATTCTTGTAACGCTGGAGGATGAATTACGAGCAAATTATATGGATAATTATAAATTATATTAGGATAAATTATATGCAAAATAAACTTATATTTTCAATACAACGTGCCATGTTCATACATCATTCATTAACTTATAAATAATGTGAGGAATTTGAGCCTGAATCAGCAAACCATTTCATCTCGCTCATGGAGGATAGATATTGACAACGGGAGTGTCGTCCGGATTGTTCATGTCTAAACGATAACTACAAAAATAATAATGAAATTGTAATTGTAATCGTAATACTTTATTAAAATTAATATGAACGTTGCTAACCTTCAAAGTAACTATTGGATTTCGCGGCCGGCGCCGAGAATATATAATGATACAGCCAGTCTCCGTGTATATACATATAAATATATATATATACGTATATTTTTATATACAACAGAGATATGCATGCCTTGCTCGAGAAAGTACTGTTGCAAGCGCCGCAGGCGGCATTATCGGGAAACCCTACTGGAACCGTATTTTTGTCCCAGTATTGGCACCCACAGTTTGGTCTCCTCCTATCTAGGCTCCATGGTTCTCATGTCCGTTTTCTTCGACGCGGTTCAATGCATAAACTCGGCTTAACTGTGCTATTATCCAATCAGACACTTGTATTTTGAAAATAAATGTAGTTATACATTTAAGCGCGTAGAAGATAACAGGCCTTAAACTGCGTTTACACGGCGGTCTTGAACCGGTTTAGTTAATACTGATCAAAAGGAATTGACCAATCCTGAATTGACCAAGTGTGTTCGAAAATGAACCGAGGCAACGATGTTCGCGGACTCTCGGCTGATCTTAGAACGCAGCTGTCATAGGTGTGTTCGCAAACCAATCATAATGTTCACGTTTGCAATCGAGCTAAGTGAAAATCAAATTTTTCTTATTATTTAAAGATGCTTTAATTAAATAAAAAACTAATTGTGGAGCAATTGGGAGCAAATCGGGAGCAATTAATTCATCAAGAAACTCATATGAAAATCTGCTCGGTTATTTAGAATTTCAATAAAAATAAAAATTTTCTGTTTTAATGAATATTTATTAATCACTGCATAGTAGCAGTGGAGCAATTACGGAAACATATGGAGCATTTAAGGAGCAATTTTTTAAGCATTTTAAACATACAAATTTTGATTTTTCCGCGCTAACTTCCCGACGGTAACATCGACAGAGGCGATGATCACGAAATCCTACTCCCGGACTCGCCGCTACGATTTAGCGCCATGCTTTTGGTATCGTCTAAAACCGTAGCGTCAGAGATGAGTAGGGAGATCGCCAATGAGCCTGTTTTTGTGGTCGCAATTTTTCTCTGGTTTCGGCGCGCCACCTTAGCGTAGGGCCCTCGAAGCAGTTCCACGTTTTTGATTGGTCGTATATATATAGTAATACTACGCGTGTTAATCTGGAGCTGTGTTTTGGCGCGTCGACGCGCCACCTGAACGAGGCTCTCGAACTAGTTCCACGTTTTTGATTGGTCGAATGAATTCGTGTGTTCCTCGAGATCCACGAGTTTAAACCGGGTGAACACTCAAATAGGGAGACTTGAATCCACCCTTTCTTACTGCATATTACATAAACCGTAGTAATGAGGTAGTAAATTTTGCCGATGTTAATTCCTTTAATATCCATACGAAGCTCTGGAACTAATAGAGTAAGCAAATAAAACTTTAAACAAACCCTCGAACGTGGGTAACTACACAAATATAAGTTTGCTAAATAATATATCACAATGACTCGATAGCACACGTGCTTGCTGCTGAGTTAACGTCCGAGAGTCTCAGGTTCGAAACTCACGTCTTACCACTTTTTTTTTAATTATCAACTGTGCTTATTGGTTCACCTAATTAACTGAAGTTTCATGAAATACATGATAATGTTAATCTACAAATATTGTATTATATTACATCGTATACACGCAATAAATTGGTACATGAATCAGCGAACGTTTCTTCTTCCCGAGAGCCTACCTGCGACAAACACCTATGTTACGCTGTTTCGTGTTTTATTAGCATAAATAATATTTAGACGGATAAAGAAGACATTACCAAAATTGGAAAATTACCAAAAACAAAAATGCACTTATAAATCTCGGGCATAAAAATAATGATGAGCATATAAAAATGAACCAATTATTTTCTATAGTGAGATGAAACGAATAATGTATCTGGTTAGTGATGTTTTTTCATTTAAGTTTTACCATTCAAGGCTATGTAAAGGTAACTTTTTTAATACATCGAATTATGAGAAAATTATGTCGAGGTATAATTTTAATTCTGAATTATTTTTTACATCAGAACATACTGACAATTCGAAATATTAAAAATACAATTATCTTTCCGTAGGCTTGAATAAAAAAAATTACTAAACTGAATCAGGCTACTCAAAAATGTATGAAATTAGCAATTTCTAAGCAAATACACTATTTGTCTCATCTCACCATAAATTTGGCTATTGCATACTTTCGAGTCGATTTCTTTTACGAACACGCTTATTCGAGGTCTTATGGCTCTTTGGGGTCCGACCTCAAAGTTTTTCCAGCGTAATGACTGTTTTGAGGCCCATAAAGGTGACTCTCACACCGAATTTGTTTATATTTTTTTATTGTTAATAACATTGTTTATATTGTTAGGTTAGGTTTCATTAGGTTAGTTTAGCTTAGAATTCCAATGCTGTGACACCCCAAGGTATTAGTTTTTTTTTTTTTTTTTAAACATTAGCTTGCAGGTTCGACCCCTTAATGTTTCGGGTTCCCAAAGTATCCCGTGGACATATTTATATACATATGTATAAAATAACTGTGTGGGTTTTTTACGCTTTTCATTTTTTTTATCCGATATTAATAAGTGCAATTTTTTGGCACATTTTTTACTACTTTTCTATTCGGCTGAATAATATTTAAACTATCAAAAAGTGAAACAGCCTGCCATACGTGCGAGTGTTATCAAAATTTTTTTTTAATCGGCACATTAAAACAAAAAATGAAATGGAGAAATTTATCTATGTTAGAAATGCAAAAGCGTTAAGCGTTAAGCGAATGAAACGAGATTTTTTTACATTGCTGTCAATTTTTCTCTTACGTCTTCATGAGAGTCCGTATTGCAACAAGTGAGGCTGCGGATTTACACCAGGTATGGATGATCATGTACAAAGAACATGCATTGGGCGCGTTGGCAACGATTCAGCTTCGTAATCGTAAGGTGCTGCGTGCGTTCGCGTCAAGAGACGAAAAATTTTTGTCTTCATTTCTTTTTTGTTTAATTTTTTCGACCCGGTGTTGCTTGGCTTGCATAGGAGGGCGAAGTTAAAAAATAATGCATTCCTAAACAAACCACACGCGAAATAAAATATGTGTAGTTCAAAACATTGCATATGCAGTTTTATAACAAATACTTTATGCAATGACATGTGCGCCTTGCTAGAGACTTCATTATTTTCCATTTGTCAAATAAAACACATAAAAATCGGGAATGAATTATAGCAATCGTAGAAAAGTAATAGTGAACGGAACCTTTTCAAGAATATCCCGCGTAGAAATTCTAATACGGCCCCGATCAGGGCGTGATCAGGTTGCCTGACTGCCCTAATAGGGCCATTTTAGGGCAGCCTGATCACGCCCTGACTCGAATTGTAACGTTGTGTCACATATGGCCCTGATCAGGATGCCTGATCGGGCCATTTTAATGTTCGCCTGATTTGGTTGCCTGACCGGGCTATTGCCCATATAGCAAATCCATATACATTTCATATTGTATATTATATATATAATTGCGGGTGTTGATATACATTAGATATACATATATATGGACGTTGAAATGACAAACAGGTAACAGTTTTTGAAAATATCGTAGGTATTGGAATAGTTCAGTGTGACGTATTAGGCCTTGCTTTTAAGGAGTAGGAGAATTCCTGCAAATTATAAATAAGTTTGTTGATTCTAAAAAATTTTATATCGAAGCAGTGCGATGGATTCGACTACTAGGTGCTGCAAGTTAGAAGTTTTTATCACCTCTTCGTCTCTTTTTCAGAATTCTATAAAGTTTGGAGCTTATCGGCTCAGTGACCCATTTTTGCTTGCGGGTATCCCTGTCCCTCTGGTGGCCGGTGGTTGTATTACATGTATACAGGGTGTCCCAGAACTACCTGACCAACGGGGTATAGCGGTGTTCGGGAGGCACCACTGATCACGAAAATGACCTTCCTTTTGTCCGAAAGGTCATAGTTTTTAAATAGGCGCAGGTCAAAGTTGACTAATCAGAGGAAGGCGTCAAGAGAAACGTAGGCACCTGCGAACTCTGAGTTTTCTTCCCTCGCTTTTGTTTCTCGGTACTTCGGGCAGGATGACGTCAGCCGAAGACATACATATTGGAAACAAGAAACAAGCTACCGAGAAACAAAAGCGAGCGAAGAAAACTCAGAGTTTGCAGGTGCCTACATTTCTCTTGACGCCTCCCTCTGATTGGTCAACTTTGACCTGCTCCCATTTAAAAACTATGACCTTCCGGACAAAAGGAAGGTAATTTTCATGATCAGTGGTGCCTCCCGAACACCGCTATACCCCGTTGGTCAGGTAGTTCTGGGACACCCTGTATAGTTTCATATTAGGGCGATTTTAGTGTTGCCTGATTTCATACCTAATACGGCAGCCCTGAATAACGCCTGACTACGGCCTAGTCAGGCTTTCCGTAATAGGGGTTTCCATAAAATTGCCTGATACGGGCCAAGTCAGGCTTTCCGTAATAGGGCTTGCCGTAAAATTGCCTGATACGGGCCAAGTCAGGCTTTCCGTAATAGGGCTAGCCGTGACATTGCCTGATCGGGGCCTGATCATGGTCAGGCTAGCCCTAAGAAATTTCTACGCGGGATGCCGCGAACCCATGAAGGCATACAATGTTGCAAGCAAACTGAAAACATTCCCGCGGCTTCTGCTAGCCTTTTTCAGTTCTTTCTTCTAGTTTGAGAGTGTCAGTTCGCTCTGCGTTTTCAAATATAGAGTGAATGAATATAAGCGTTTCAAGTATGGAATACGAAAATAAGAAAAAGGAAAGGCAGTATGATTTCTGTGCGTACAGAGGATGTGCTAACGGAAAATTAACGACCAAGTCCAGACTGTACAGGTTTCCTAAGAAAGACGATCCTCGACTGGCAATATGGATCAAAAATTCAGGTGAGTTGTTAATATGAACTTTCTATACAGGGCTAGTCAGTAGAAACGCACCAGGAGAAGTTGGCCGCAAGTGGCCGACACGGCAGTGTGGCCTCTTCAAAAAATGACATGTGACTGTGACCGATTCCCATAAGCGCAAACTGACAGTTCACATAGCAATAAGGTTATTGAAATATTTCAATAGTTAGGTTACTGAAATAATTAATTAATATTGTAATGACAAAATGTAATGTCAGTTAAGATTTATTTTCACAACAGATTTTTTGCTGCACTTTTTTGCTATAAAAACATTTCAATTAATTGATTTTTAAATTAATTGCAGCATTGTATTGCAGAATTCCAGTTGTGATCATTACTTGGAAATATCAAAATTGTTAATATTTTAAACTTTACATTATTTTAATTGCAATCTGTTGTGAAAATAAATCTTAACTGATATTACATTTTGTCATTATAATATTAATGAATTATTCCAGTAATCTAACTATTGAAATATTTCAAAAACCTTATTGCTATGCGAACTGTCAGTTTGCGCTTATGGGAATCGGTCACAGTCACATATCATTTTTTTGAAGAGGCCACACTGCCGTGTCGGCCACTTGCGGCCAACTTCTCCTGGTGCGTTTCTACTGACTAACCCTGTATGTACACTTACCTAGCATACCTTTTGTCTGTACACTGAATCTTATTAGAGTGAACTTCACACAGTGTCTAATACAGTATTTAAAAGTTCGCTGTCAGTAGTTAGAAAATTTCGTTAATATAAGTTCAACTTTACACACACACAAAATTTTGTATGTCTCTGAAACATCCAGTCTACAAATAAAGGGTCTATTATCAAAAGTACTATCTCTATAGGCGGGGAGGGAGAATAAAGGGAACACATTATAATTAGTAAAATATATTAATTTATTTAGGTAAATCCTACAATCTATCGAGGATCGTATTAATCATTATTTGTAATGCGCGCTCTGACGCTTCGGCGGGTAGGGGATTATTGGGGTGGCGGTTTCGCCCTCCGCGGCCACGGTACGGGGCCTGCTGTCCACCTTTGGAAGCCTGCCGCTGTTTGCGGCTCCACCGCCAATTCGGTTGTTTCCCATCTGAAAATAGAGCGAAATATATAATAGTATTTAAAGAAAGTGTCTCGTAGTTACTAATTGTTCATACAAAATTCATACGTACTACCGCCACCTCGCCCTGAACTGTTTCCCGGCTTTGCTTCTGGTTCTTTGGCGGGTTTTGCTTCAGTTTCGTTTGACGTTTCCGGCGCTTGCTGCTGCTTCTCGCTTCTACAAACAATACAAAAACACGTTAATACAAATAATTTGAAGTGGAATGTCTAAAATAATATATATACATTAATCACGAACATGTTTTTTTTTAAACTTACGTCATATCGCTCTGTTGCTGTAGAGCCGCCAACTTGTCTGTCTCGCTCTCGAGTGTTTCTTCCTTACTCTGTAAAATAAACCAAACGAATTGTATTAAACTTTGTAGGTATCCTAAAATTTCACTATATCCCGCGATGAGGTTTCTGTATTGCAATATAATTTTTAAACTGATACATCTCCTCTCTAGAAGATGAAGTCGTTAAGGACAGGGAGGAACGATATGTTATTAAAAGGAAACAAGACTTACCATTTTCGTCGAACGTCGAAACTATTCTGTCGCGAGGCAGCTCGGCGAGCGGCGATCGGGGATCGCGTGCGAGCATGGAAGGGATAGGCGCGGCGGCGTGCGGTGGGAGGTGTAGTACACGAGCGCATAGCATGAAGGTGACAGGCAATAGAGCGCTTAAAATAAAGGGATTTTTTGAAATTTCTTTAAAGAAAATCTTTGAATGTATGATTTACATTTTTTTCTAGACGTTGACAAATATTTCTTATGTGTATACAAAATTTATAATGTTTAAATTAAAAATCAGTTTGAAATATGTTTTATAAGGGCTCATATGCTGTGCTTGGACTACAGACTTACTGTCTGGCGTGCATTGTAGTATCTGAACTGTTAGTCTGAAATAAAACAAAATATTTCGTTGGTTCACGAACTTTTGTGTACTATCAATGAATAATTAAATTAAAAAATGCATGATTAAAGAATCTGCGGCGCCTTGAAAAGAAGTAGACATTCATGAAAAAAAAACTTCATGTTAGATAATAGTGATTTCTACAAACTTGCAGCTGTTTAATTCGAATCTGCCATGCAGGACTCATGCAGTAATTTTTCTTTATTTTCAAACTGTCGCAGCACAGCTGCATATTTGCACTTTTGTACGAGCAGCTCTTGTCCCCTTTGCGATGTTAGGACTGCGGCGCTCTTACCACCTAAGTCGCTGGGCATCACACTTAGGAGAAAACATCTTGCACTGCTGTTTGATTATTACTAGTTATAATTGTTGCAAAATTTCTAAGATGCAATTATATTGATCATTGAACATGTTCTTTCATTGCGTTCTAGGTAATAAGCGACTGAAAGGGTTATCAGCGTCTACTCTTCGAGTTTGCGGACTATGCGAAGAACACTTTGAACCGAGCTGTTTCATTGGTCCGAAGCGCCGTTTGACTCATGATGCGGTTCCAAAGATGTTCATCGAGAATGAAGATGTTTGGCCGGAAACATCAGACGCACATGTCACAAAGGAAGTCGGAGAACTGCATGTGACATTGGAAAGAGACGAGACTCCGGTAAGTTTAATCACGTCTCTAGAACCATTGCGTTCGATCGATTCGGATTTAGTAACTCGTGATAAATCCGGTGATCAATTAAGTGATACTCTATTCACTTCGGCGGTCAATACAGCTACTGGCGCATCTACCAGTACTGCTGCGATGGCGGAGTTTTCAGGTACGAAGCATGTTCGCACATATAGGAGAGTCGCAGTAAACTTTTCTGAATCTGAGGATGAAAATTGTGCGTGGATAAAGGTCGAACCGCCGGCTCATTCGACTGTCCCATCCTGCGAACCTTCTACTGTAAAATCTCTAGAAAAAATGACCGGTCGCCTTAATGAACAGATTGCAAATCTTAAAAACTATAAAACAGCTCTAAAACGAAAAGAGTCTGTGAGCCGCAAAAAGATTGCATTACTGCAGCGAAAACTGCGACGAGCTTCAGCAAAAAAACGCGCGCCTTACGAGTAAGGCTAAAAAAGAGTCTATCGACGACTTCCTCGATCGGCACGAGTGCAGGGAACCCGCGGCCAGGACGATGGTAAAACTCCAGTTCCATCGCAAGAAGGCTCCTTACTCCGAAGAGGAAAAAGACCTTGCGAAGCAGCTATATTACTACTCTGCATCGGCGTATACGCGTTTGAGGAATGCAGGCTGCTCATTTCCTTCGGAGAGTAGCGTACGCAACTGGATTTCGGAAGTTGATATTAAACCCGGATTTTGCGATTTCATCTTCGGAAAATTAGCCGATAAAATCTCGATTCTCCCGCCCGAAAATCGTGTGTGCGCATTGAAATTCGACGAAATGACAATCAAAACATTCGAAGAATATTCTGAGAAGTTTGATTGTATCGAGGGCCTTGTCGACCTCGGTTCTCTTGGCCGCAAAGACGAATATGCTCGATACGTCTTTTTATTTTGCGTCGATAGCATCAATGCAAAAAATCCTTGGTGTCAACCGTTAGCATCAAGAGACTCGGTCGAGTCTCCCGCCAAGTACAGGCAACCCGCCGTACGGGGCACGGCTCGCCGAGACTCTTTACTCGAAGCATCTCTTGTACCTGTGTTTGGACTCAAATATCTTATGAACGGCTATACAGAGTGTATCACCAGGAATGCACGTTTGAGATTTGCGGTGAAACGGTGCACAATTTTGAAAATCTGATGTCACAACCATTGAATATTTTTTGATTACGCATCGAATGGGCATATTATTATTGTTCGCTCAACTTCCGGTCGCAAATAAAAAAAATTATCTTCGCCATTTCAAATGATATTGAAACAAGTTAAATGCAAAAGTTGTAGAGCAAGAAAAAATAATAGAGATGAAAAAAAATTCGGACGGATTCGGACTCCAAAATCTACGACGAGGAACACGAAGTCTCGAAAATCCACGTCCAGGAAGACGAAGACTCGAAAACCGACTTCCAGGATCACGGAAATCTACAGCAGGAATAGTTTGGCTTCAAACTTGTAATGAAAGATAGCATTGTAGTATGTTTTAGCCACCTTGTACGGGTTTGCGTCTGACTGAACGCTTACCTCAAAACAATTGCGAATCGTGAGTTCGGCGTGAAGCTGCTGCACGAAGCTAAGGCGTTCCTCCAGTATCAGAAATTTGTCAAAAAATGAGAAAAATTCGGACGCAAATATCTCTCTTATTATGTGTGCAATCCGTCCGAATTTTTTTTCATCTCTATTATTTTTTCTTGCTCTACAACTTTTGCATTTAACTTGTTTCAATATCATTTGAAATGGCGAAGATAATTTTTTTTATTTGCGACCGGAAGTTGAGCGAACAATAATAATATGCCCATTCGATGCGCAATCAAAAAATATTCAATGGTTGTGACATCAGATTTTCAAAATTGTGCACCGTTTCACCGCAAATCTCAAACGTGCATTCCTGGTGATACACTCTGTATGTGAGAAAAATTTATTGATACATTCACTCTAGGAATCAAGGGTTCTGAATTGATTGCCACTAAATTCAATACGATTAGTGTACAGGATTAGGACGTATTCACATGGCGAGCGAGATGATTTTATTTCAGGTCCGTCGTCGTCGTCGTCTTCGCACGTCCATCGCATTTTTTACCCAACAGATGGCGCTGACTGCTGTGTCTTCTTTACCTATTTGTACTCTGAATGGTGTCAGTAATTTACGAATACACAACACAGTCAAATACACTTTATACATGAAGCTAGTGTTCATACCGAATTTCCAGTTAGTATAAGGGTGCTTTCACACCATATAGAATTATTAAGTTTTTAATAGCATTCATGTGGAGCGCGCGTGTATGGGTGTATGTATATGTGTGCTTCAACATAGTTCCTCGTATTTTAGGTGACAGTTTTTAGAGATACAGAACGTCCAGGTGTTTCCTTCCGTAATTTCCTGTATCTAGGTGGCGGACGTGGAAGTCCAGGGTGTCCAGATGTTCCGCTCCATAGTTTCTTGTATCTAGGTACTGGATGTGGAAGTCTAGGGTGTCTAGATGTTCCGCTCCGTAGTTTCTTGTATCTAGGTACTGGATGTGGAAGTCCAGGGTGTCTAGATGTTCCGCTCCGTAGTTTCTTGTATCTAGGTACTGGATGTGGAAGTCCAGGGTGTCCAGATGTTCCGCTCCATAGTTTCTTGTATCTAGGTACTGGATGTGGAAGTCCAGGGTGTTCAGGTATTCCGCTTCGTAGTTTTCTGTATCTAGGTGTCGGATGTGGAAGTCCAGGGTGTCCAGATGTTCCGCTCCGTAGTTTCTTATACCTAGGTACTGGACGTGGAAGTCCAGGGTGTCCAGATGTTCCGCTCCGTAGTTTCTTGTATTTAGGTACTAGATGTGGAAGTCCAGGGTGTCCAGGTATTCCGCTTCGTAGTTTTCTGTATCTAGGTGTCGGATGTGGAAGTCCAGGGTGTCCAGATGTTCCGCTCCGTAGTTTCTTGTATTTAGGTACTGGATGTGGAAGTCCAGGGTGTCCAGGTATTCCGCTCCGTAGTTTCTTGTATCTAGGTACTGGATGTGGAAGTCCGGGGTATCCAGGTATTCCGCTTCGTAGTTTTCTGTATCTACGTACTGGATGTGGAAGTCCAGGGTGTTCAGGTGTTCCGCTCTGTAGTTTCTTGTATCTAAGTACTGGATGTGGAAGTCCAGGGTATCCAGGTATTCCGCTTCGTAGTTTTCTGTATCTAGGTGTCGGATGTGCAAGTCCAGGGTGTCCAGGTATTCCGCTCCGTAGTTTCTTGTATCCAGGGACTGGATGTGGAAGTCCAGGGTATCCAGGTATTCCGCTTCGTAGTTTTCTGTATCTAGGTGTCGGATGTGGAAGTCCAGGGTATCCAGGTATTTCGCTTCGTAGTTTTCTATATCTAGATGTCGGATGTGGAAGTTCAGGGTGTTCAGGTGTTCCGCTCCGTAGTTTCTTATATCTAGGTACTGGATGTAGAAGTCCAGGGTGTCCAGGTATTCCGCTTTGTAGTTTTCTGTATCTAGGTGTCGGATGTGGAAGTTCAGTGTGTCCAGGTGTTCCGCTCCATAGTTTCTTGTATCTAGGTGTCGGACGTAGAAGTCCAGAAAAGTGTGCAACAAGCTTTGGCGCTTCGCTCAAACTATAGTATCCTCTTTGATGTTCGCACGGCCTGAGGTACAAGGCCTGAAATAATCCAGCAGACTCTCCTCTCTTACGTTTACCACACGGCTTCAACAATCTGGACACCATTAACGACGCTTATATGCATTGAAGATTACATTTTCTTTAAAAATTTGTATATGTCTTTATGCATTTCTAGAAAAAGGGACTTACACATTAAATTTATATGCCATTAAACATTTTCGACACCGCCATATATTTTTCTGATTAGCAACATCATAATGCATTTACATTTTATATCTGTGACAATATAGATTTCAGTGCTTAATACTTCTATTTTCCGTTGGACAACAAAAACTTGTGATATCCCCCAAAAAACACTTACGTGTAAAAAACCACGCCAAGTACAGGTGTGCTGTGTATTCCTCTAATAAAAAGTATTGATATCAGATTATTGAGGCCAAGTACTTAAGTCACTACATGTTTGCCTATTATATGATCTAGCACTGGCCCATCATTTTAATTGTATTTTCGAAATTTCCTATAACGTTTTCACTACTCTCTTACATTACTACTGTTTCTCGTAGTTGATTATGAATTAATGGTTATTTAATAATTAATCAAACTTTAGCTGATTCCTTATCGAGTACTACTTGGCGGGTCCGTGCAATTCTTGATATAAATTTGCATTCATAATGCCAGTCATTAAACTCAAAACCAATGTCAACTTTCTATATACAGTTTATTAACGATAACTCGTTAATAATAATCACGGTAAAATCTTAATAATAAACATAATTTCAGGATACTATTAGTACGTTCAAAGTAAGTACTTTGGAATTTCTGGCACGGACCCGCCAAGTAGTACTCGATAAGGAATCAGCTAAAGTTTGATTAATTATTAAATAACCATTAATTCATAATCAACTACGAGAAACAGTAGTAATGTAAAAGAGTAGTGAAAACGTTATAGGAAATTTCGAAAATACAATTAAAATGATGGGCCAGTGCTAGATCATATAATAGGCAAACATGTAGTGACTTAAGTACTTGGCCTCAATAATCTGATATCAATACTT
The DNA here is from genome assembly GCA_963971525.1 of Cephus spinipes. Taxonomy (NCBI): domain Eukaryota; kingdom Metazoa; phylum Arthropoda; class Insecta; order Hymenoptera; family Cephidae; genus Cephus; species Cephus spinipes. Next base: position 13,680,729 of record OZ020575.1, on the reverse strand, counting down.
TTTATTAGAGAAATACACAGCACACCTGTACTTGGCGTGGTTTTTTACACGTAAGTGTTTTTTGGGGGATTAATAATACCAGAGGCTTTTTAAGCTGCGACTCGTGTGTTTCTATCTAATTATTAGTAATAAAATAATGGAACGTACCCTGACTTCTGTCAGAGGCTCTTTTAGCTGCGTTCCAATGTAGATTTGTTCACGAAGTCGTTCCCCGGGGTCTCTCGGAGGCTTTTCAAGCTGCGCTTCGTTCATTTATTATGTTTACTAGATATGGGGGGTGATGTTGATTGCCTTCTCGTGGTGCCCCCCGAAAACGAGTGCACTTATCATATTCATCAAACATATAGACGGGCATTGTAAGCTTTACCGCATTATCAATTGCAAAATTAGTGTAACCATCATAATGTCTACTGTTCAATGAAGGTCGGTGCACTCGGCTAAACAATCAACACAAATTATTACTACTTTGGTGTATACATATTTGTAGAAATACACTAAAGCTAATGCTACAGTTTTGTATGATCGAATAGGAATTTTATACATGAAAGCTGACCCGATCTTGCATCATTTGCACCCCCATTCGATCGATGCAACGCCGGATCATCAAGGAGTAATGCCAATTTAGCAGCTCAAAAAATATACAGGGTGAACCACGAATCGTGATCAGTAGAGATTACTTTGTTATTAGCAGTCCGATCGAAAATCTTTTTATCAGCTTTTGCATGGTTTCAAGAGAGCTTTAACGTGATAGTGAAAAATTACTGGTCAACTCTTTTTTTTAATGTTTTTTCAAGGTTACCTTGAATTTTTGGCAACTGAACATATAATTTTTTTACGCCTGTCTGTTAGAGGATTTCAAGACGAGTTCAGCACATCTAAGGACATGAAATTGTTTTCATGTGGTTCGAAAAAAATTAAAAAACTTTGTATCACAAGGAGAATCACAGCTACGCCGTTATACGCATTCATTCTGTTGTCTTCAGTCGCCATCAGTGTAGAGGCCATGAAGAATGCAAAACAATCTTTTGTTCACCGTCTACGCGAGCGCATTGCAGCTTGTGGACACCATTTTGAACATCGTTACAATTAAGATTGGTAAATTTTGACTTGTCAACAACATTGGATGCGTAATAACGGCGTAGCTGTGATTCTCCTTGTGATACAAAGTTTTTTAATTTTCTTTCGAACCAGATGAAAAAAATGTCATGTCCTTACATGTGCCGAATTCGTCTTGAAATCCTCTAACAGACAGGCGTAAAAAAATTATATGTTCAGTTGCAAAAAATTCAAGGTAACCTTGAAAAAACATTTAAAAAAAGAGTTGACCAGTAATTTTTCACTATCACGTTAAAGCTCTCTTGAAACCATGCAAAAGCTGATAAAAAGATTTTCGATCGGACTGCTAATAACAAAGTAATCTCTACTGATCACGATTCGTGGTTCACCCTGTATATAAAATTAGGAACAATTATTATTAGAAAATATCATGTGCAATATAAAGTCTGTTAAGATGAATTTATTATACATGATTTTAAGAGTATACAAAAATTTTTTATTTAATTTTTTTTTCGAAATAGTGGCGTACCCAACAAACCCTCTTGTTTAAAACAGTGTTCTCCGGCCAGACAAATCACTCCTTGGAAGTTTAACCCGAAACAAAAAACCAAATATTTTTCAGTTATGTATAAGAATAGCTAGAGAAATACGTAGGGAAATTAAAAAAGTAAGTTATACGTTCGGGGGTGCTAGCTTGCCAACTCTGGGACCTATCGCCGTCTCGCCCCCACTCATGCTGCGCGAATAGGGCGCACGGTAGCTATGGGTTAGACGCTGGACACTTGTTCCTAGCCACCACGTCGCATATATCTCTCTTTGTCTCACTAACGCTGTTTGACGAGGACGGATAATCGAAAAATCTATCTCATTCCCACTACCGAAAGTCCCATAGATCCTTCTCGGGGGTACTAGCTGTCCTCGTCATAGAGCGTTAGTCTGAGAGAGAGGGAGAAAGCGTGCCCCCGAACACGAGCGGTCCCCCACCAAGCTCCCTATTGCGAATGAGGGGCCTTGTTGGCGTCTCGCTTACACTAGTGCTGTGCAACAAGGACGCACCGAACGTCGTTCTGGCGTCTCGCTCGCACCGTAGTGCTCTCTGCGTCGCACGCACAGGCCCAGATACGCGAGCAGGCGCCGCCCAAATCTCCTCTCTTACCTCACCGCACGGCGTCTACCGTTGACACCATTTCTGTGGCCCAGTGTACAGTACTAAACACAGACCACTTATTGGAGACACGGCGCTCCCGTGCTTTCGACTGTTAGCATAAGCAGCAGCGCACCCTTATCGGTGGGTCGTATAAGTAACGCGATATATATAGGTATACAGGGGTATATATAGGTATACTGGGATATATATATAGGTATACACGTATCTATAGGTATACACGTGTATATATAGATATACACGTGTATTTATACTCACCGTTCTATACGCATTGCCCTGAAAGTTTTATAAGGTATTTTTAAAAGCACCTGCAATTATGAAAAACAAGTATGACCTTCGTGAAACATCCTAAAACGTTAATATGTGGTGCAAAAGAAAATATGCACAATTAATATGGTCAAACGATTGGTCTCATTTTACCATAATTGCAAGTACCTGAAATAAAATAAATGCATAGTTATTTATGGTATAAAAAGTTATTTATTGAATAAAAATAAGATTTGTTACTACAGTCGCACTTGTAGTAACATTTACATTAAAATCATTAGCAAATGCAATGATGATACTACATTTTTCCTTAGTATTACCTTCGCAGTAAGAGGTATATAGACTTTCAAAGAAAAATGTAGTTTACACAAATGATAATTTTTATTTTAAAGCTATACATCGATATGCCTCAGCATGGGGTTGCACATTGCTTCTACCCAGACCTTCGATAATTCTAAGTCTTTTGGGAAGCAATGTGATCCCACTTGTAGGCACACCGATGTACAACCAAGAACACATCTAAAAGAGGAAATGTCTTTCTTCAAAGGAGACATTATGAAGGTCTAGGATATGAAAATAGAAGAGAAATTAGAGAAAAGAAAACAGAGTAGGCAAATAAGAATAGAAAAGTAAGAAAGTATGAAATAAGATTAGCCTGGAAAGATGAGTGGCGTAGCCTTCGTCTCGTTGTCGTAATTCTTGTAAATCGTCGTCCACAAAAGTTCCACCAAGTAAATAGTCTGGATGTTGAACACAATCACACTCAAAGGTAAACCTCTGCACTGTAATTGCACTGAACACACTTCAAAATTCACCAGCGTAAATTTGTAGATGCAAAGCCGTCGCCGAATCGAAAGACAGTGACGCACAGGGACTTGTTTACATACAAACTTATTTTTTCCAAGATGGCGACGACGCATTGTTGCGCATGCGCACGTTACCGCCGCGCCATCTTATCGGTAGGTCGTATAAGTTCTCTATGTTTTACTCATCGACGTATAGCATGGACTGCGCACTCCGTACTTTGAGCTCATTGAAAAAGTGTCGGCTCGAATAGACAAAGAGAGAGCGAGGCGGCGGCCAATAGTTCTCCTTTTCTAATGTTCCTATTGGCTACTTTTTTATCGCTTAAAAGGATCTCAGGAACGTACTGTTAGATGCTGTTCCCTTTGCTTATGAGTTGCGTAGCGTAATATAATGACGCTTGCAATACAAGGTACGTTACGTCAAAAAGTGTTCGTAGTATAAATATTCATCGGTATGGTCTATACATGTTTTATTTGCAAGAAAAGATCAGACAAATCACAAGGTTTGTCATTCCATAGGTGAGTAATAATGTATTATTATTAAAATAACTAAATTAGGAAACGTATAATTATAACCTGGTCCAGGTTATGATTACACGTTACCATGCAGATTATGAATTCATTATAAATTTCGAGTTACATTTTAATTATAGATTTCCCTCAAATACTACCAACCGACAACAATGGCTAGATATTCTCGGAAAATCGAAAGATGTTCCAGGAAAGGGGGCAGCCGTTTGCTCAAGCCATTTTGATAGCAAATGCTTTCGATACGGGCTAGTAATGGAAAGGAGTTTTTGAAACCAGGCAGTAAACCAACGTTAAATCTTGGAAAACAGGATCAAAGAAGTGTTGCACTAAATATTTCAAACAAGATAGATGAATCATGTACTAACAACAGACCTGATAATGTGAATTCAATTTCTTTGCAACTACTCACAAACACTTCCAGTGATGAACCATTGCTGGATTCGCAATGCAACGATATTCCAAACAACCAACTAGTGATGGATTTAAGTATAAGAAAGCCGATCATCTTAAACAAGTAACCTCATTTTATTGTTTACGCTATTTTTAAATATTTCCTTTAACTTTATGATTTTAAATAGTTTAACTTTGCTTTTCTACTGCAAGCTGCATTTATACAAATGATGTTTTATCATGATACTAACATACTAACACAATAATGAAATGGCAGCTATTTCTATGATCAACAAGGACTGTTGAAGTTTCTGAATATCGTATATTCATGCATTATTTAAATTAATTAAATATAAATATGTATACTATTTTGCAGACAAAGGCAAGAGACTCCACTAAGTGAGGTTATCACTAAAAAGAAAATCCAACTCCCTGATATAACATGGGAAGAACTTTCAAAATCGCACAAAGACGGAAAAATGTTATGGGAGGTTGCAAAGCAGGAACTAATAAATCATAGAAAAAAGATAGAGTGTCTACAGCGTAAAGTGCAACGGCTCAGGCAGAAGGTTTCAAGTTTGAAATTAATGACAAAACATTTATTGAAGAAGAATTTAATAATGACAAATGAGGCGAAGCTTTTGCATGTAAGTAATATATGGAAGGGTTTGAGGATTTATTGTCGTGATCCTCATCACCAAATACAAAAATGAATCCATAATTTTCATTCAATGTAATACCGATAATTCAAGATTGAGACTTCGTCAATTAGGTAATGAAATGAACACGACAGACGAGTTAGTAAATGGTTAATTATATGTAGTAAATCTTCGCCTATGCTGTAATTATATATACAACAATTGTAATTTTTTTAAATATTGATTTTGCATACAAATAGCAACGGTTTAAATTTTAGTGCGATGTCGCACTTATCAATTTCGGTGCCCTTTTGCATTTTATTTATACACTTAATTATAACGAATAATTATTAATTTTCTAACAAAAATATATTGCGATATGCCAGAAATACGGTATGCGTATAAATTCTTTCATATTGTTACCTTTTCTCACGATTCACTTTCCGAAAATTATATAAAAAGCTTAGTTTTCAAATGTCTAAGATATATGAAAATAACAATAAATAGAACGTACTAATAGATCAGAAAGCGCTTGTATGAAATCTAGAAAACAATACGAATATTTAGAATTTAATTATAACATTATGATGTAAAAACTTATTATGTCCGGGGTCCTCAAACATCTTACTACGCTACTGATTAGAAAGAGACAGGGCTTGACCGCTACCAATCTCTATCTCTTTCTATCAGCCGACCATGTTTTTCTATGCCTATGCGTAGTCCATGCTATACGTCGATGGTTTTACTATAGCCCATTTGGAGTGTCACCCCCCTGGTACTAAATGACGATAACTGAAGTTTCTCAGTGAGATCGCAATAATCTCCTCAGGATTTTAACATTTTTTACTCGGTACCCTCGGCAATATAACGTATGCCAGAGTTTTAGACAAAGTTTTAATTAATGCCCTAATCCCAGAGAGCATAGATCGAGTGAAACGCTTATTAATTTTAATACTAAATTGCGTTATCCTTACGGATTTAATTCACGCTTACTCGTAGGTTATTCTTTTACTTTAAGAATAAATTTTTATATAATTCAATAGATTTTTTGACTCTGTTTCACAAAATAAAATAATAGATGTATTAATAGAAGCGTTAATCATTTATCGGAATTTATTCATACTATTGAAGGAAGATTAACTTGTGAGAGACGTTTTTCGATGATACTAACAGATTAGCCTTTTGGCCATTGTGTCTAATTAGTACACTCTCAGTACATGAGTATTAAAAGGTTTAGTTAAAATGTACTGTTTCACTACTATACTACATTTTTAGTTTCTTAATTATTTCTCCTAAAATGACAGATTTTTTTTTTCCAGGGATGATTGATAGATACAGACACAGAAAATATGTCAAAGCAGCGCAAAGTCAGCTGATGTGCTATGAGGGTCATGTCAGACACATAATATATTGGGATTGATCATTTTTATCAGTATTTCTTTGTGGTAATTGTAAGGCTTGTAAATGTAGTTTAAATAAAAAAAAAATAAAAATAATTCTTGATTTTCAAGGCTCAACGAAGGATTGTACTCATGAAACTGAGTCTACAAGTCAAGCGGTTCCAACATGATTAACATAATATATTTGGAAGTGATTCAATGTCTCATATAACTTTGCTATGCTAAATATAATAATTATACTGTTGCACTACCCGTCGCTCATTAAGTATGACAAAGAATGGATAAGTCAATTAAACAAGCCGGGAATCCATACTTTTAGAGAAATATGTAATCGGTCACCAAATGTTTTAATCATTATGTTAAAAAATGTAGTTATTCATGTTATTTTGTAGGGCACAAAACTTGATTTATGTTTTACAAAATTCAAGCAAAATTGTATGGTTGTGAGTTAAAATTTAAAGCGAATCAGTTATGAGCGAAGACATTTAGTGGAGGATTTTCAGCCGTTCTTTACAATTCCTTCAAAATAATCATAGAGCACATAGTTGTTTCATAGTTATGTTATGAACACAGTTTTGAAGTAAATGAAAGTTCAAACATCTATTTGATTGTAATTTTATCTTACATATTTTTTCAATTTTGTAAAATACAGTTATCAGCATTTAGAATGGTCGACACAAGATCAACAAAATAAACAGTGCAGCAACCATGAACGAGTAAAAAGGTTTTGCTACACAAACCAAACTTGCTAAAGTGTAATGAATCATGAATGACAATCGCGTATTTGAAGCATTTCAACGACAGTTTTTTTCATGAAAAATTTCGTTCTCACCTTATCAAGTCATTTGCCGTCTTAACCCCGTCAACTTTTATACAATACTAGTAAACCTGTTGATTTAGCTTTAGTAGAAACTCCTCTACTTTACGTCATCAGTTGTATTATAGATTTGCTCTCGTTTGGTTTCTTTTTTAAATTTACCATTAAAGGGTAATAGCACTTTGGACAAAATCTATTCCTACATTTTTCTTCCCATATTTGTGTGTTTATTAATGCGATGTTTAAATGAATTCTATACCGCTTTGAAAATTTCGAAGTATTATTCGCAACTTGTACTTCCGAGTACATTTTCGCAGCAGGAATATAGCAAATTATATACGTACATAATGTATATGTGCAAATGTACGTACATTTTGCTAAAACTACCGAAGTCCTTACAAAATGTATTTCTACAGATCAGCTCAGTTAACAATGATACGTTGTTTCTATTCACCGAATGAACTTTCATGTATCAATTCTCGCTTTCTTTTTCAAATTCCGAAACGGCAAGATACAATACGTAACTGTACGATCTTTTTCTCTTTCTTTTACTGTATTTCTGAGCGCGTATATTTATATTTTTTTCAGTGCCTGATTAACTGTCGCTCTGGGCTTGCGTAGGTGCCAAAGGGTCCACATATTCCCAAACATAATTTCCCTCATGTTGTCTTGTCAACATCTATTGTATTGTGTTTCAAGTTCCCCCTTCGCGCAGTGATTTCTGTTGTTCTAGAAGACGCTCAAGTGGAGAAGGTCCAGGACCTGACCACAATGATTGTTGACTAAGTCTTCTCTTTGCTTGTTCCTCCTTTGATGGGTTTGATGCTTGTGAAGTTGAACTCCAGCTGTTACCACTAAACAACGAATAAGTATTGCCCGTTCCGGGAGATTGTGGCTGCTTTTGATCCAACTGAAATATAAAACGGATGAGAATTATTGAAGATGAATAGACAATATCTTTGTTTATTATTGAAGTTATACACTAAAATACAGCGCTTACTTCGAAAGATCTAGTATGGTCGAAGGTACTTCCTATACACTGTCTGTTCTGCAATGGATTTTGTTGGTAGTTGTTTCCAGATATCAAAGGTACTTTACCAATCATATTACTAGGAGGTAATGAAGTTCCCCAATTCTGAAAAGAGTCCACGCCAATTGTATCCTTGCTATGCATTTGTGTTGCACTCGCCGAGCCCCACCACGCAACAGGTGGTTGTGGCGGTTGAGTATCCTTCCACAGATTGAAATCTTTAGTTTCATAATTACGAAACATGGGATAAGTGTTGCTTGTAGTCTGCTGAGCTTTGCTTGGTCCACCTTGCGCTGGAAAACTAAATTGGCTTGAACTCTTGTCATATGCAATTGGCGATATTTGCTTTTGATAGATAGGGCCATAAGTATTTTGTCCAAAATTCGTGCTGAAATTAAATTGGAAGTTCGACATGTTAGTAGGACTCATGGATCTATTAGGAACATTGCTCGTAGAAACTTGTTGGAAACTTTTCTGATAATTGGGCAAGTTCGTCATGTTGTTTGCGCTATTTGGTGGTGCCGAAGTATTTGGAAATTGATTTTGCACGGTCACACCATTTGATCTGATAGTATTATTTTGCATTACACCTTGCATCTGATGTGTGTGTGTTTCGACATTCTGTGGTTGTTGCAAAGGCGCAGGTGGTTTCTGCTGTATTCCAATAGTTTGTGATACCTCTGATACAATTTGACTAGATGGACTCAATCTAATTCCCTGATGTAGTTCAGAGCTTTGTGAAATGCTTGGATTCATTATTTGATGCAACGATTTTGCTGGATTAAGATTTTGTTGAATATTCTGCTGTACACTTTGTTGCATATTCTGCAATATGTTCGGTTGTAGCCCCACATTTTGTGAAGCTGTGGAAAGGACTCCAACACTACTGACAGGCATGGAATATAGTGCTGTTATACTCGGTACACGAGTATTCATAAAGTTCTTGCTGAACTGTGGGTTCTGCACATTAAATGTCTGGGGCTGATATGAAGCCTGGACTAAACCTTGCTGTCCCTGTTTTCCAAATTGCGTTACCTTCGGGCGCTGTTGCTCACATACGGACGCCGTTGTCGTTACAGCAAATTGAGTTATTTGGGATGGTTGAGGTATATTAACGGGCAACTTCACTGAAATCGACTGATTATGGTGCATTGGTATTGTTTGAGCTTTCAGAGTGCTTGATTGGTTTTGCATTAAGGAAGGTCGAACTTGTACGCCTATCGGGAAATTCATGGTAGATGCACCATTTAATACAGGTGGGGATAAACCACCGCTCTGAAATTTTGTACGCCCTTCACGTACTCCTGTCCTCGTTGGAGATGTGGAAACTAATTTTTGCTTATTTATGTTCTCATCCATCATCACAGGAGAAACATTTTTGAATGTAACTTGCTTTTGCTCGGTTTCTGCTCGACGCATTATAGCCTGCATTGCAATATTTTGTCTTGGCTTACGAATTGTCAAGGTTGAATTAACTTCCAGGTTTCCTTCCATTGCTTCACATGTGACTGAATCGCGACTACGCTCTAAAGAACCTTGTGGCTTTAAAATTCCAACTCTCTTTTCCACTGAAATAGCAAATAAAATGTATCGTTTAGGATTTTTTCAGTGAGAAAACAACATTTCGTAATCATAATTCTCTTGATTTTTAAAATTAAGATGGACATAGGCCCGTTTTCTTTAACGCGGTTCAATGCATAAACTCCGTTTATCTTAAAAATACAAGTGTCTAATTAGCTAATAGCTCAGTTAAACCGAGTTTATGCATTGAATCGCGTCGAAAAAAAAGGGCGATAGTCAGTGTTTAACACTAATTTAACTTTGACAGCGCCCCTTTTTGACCATCGTGCACCGCATTGAAATTCATAGCATTAAGATGGTTCGATCATCATAATCATGAAATAGTAATATTCATAGGTTAAATAGCTAGTAAAGAAAATTCGAATACTTTAAGTTTAAAAATTAATTAGTACTTAAACACATAAGAAAAGTTGAAGTTATGACAAATGCATCATGAAAATTTACCTAACCTTACGGAAACAAAAAATACTCAAACTTTAAACGTATTCATATTTACGTGTACAGTATATCTATATACCGAAAATAGACCCTTTTTGATTTTAAATATCTCAAGAACCACACGATAAATTAATTAAAATTTTACATCATCGAAAATTAAACATTTTAACACATACATCAAATTTGGTTCTTTATATTTGAATGCGTCTAATATTCGTTTCCTCCGACGTTAATCAAAGTTTAAATTCTGGTTCCCCTATCTTAAAACTATATTTAAAAAATTAAACCAGGCTTAAATCACGTCGCAGGAAACGGGCATAAGTGATCAAACCTCTTCAAAAATAAATAACGGCCGATGACTAGTAGAATACAAAACGAGATTGATAAAACTTGACCAATAAGAACTATTATTGTCATTCTACAATATATTGTATAATTGTAAAATTTGTAGAAGCAATCTTAAAGCAATTATTAAATTACCCTTGGAGATTAATATGTCATTATAATGGTTATAGCATTTGTAGTATTTGCATAATGCATTTAAATTTGAAGTCTAGTCCCTCATTTTTTTGTATACTTTAAGAATATATTGAGAATGTCTATAAAGTGTTCGACAAAATAATATGCTTGGGTCATTATGCATCGAGAAGATATTGGTAAAGAGGGTCAGGTGTTGTGTATTATGTGTCTATCCAGAATTTTTATGCTGGTTTCAGTATATCTTCCGTGCCCACTTGTCGTCAGACATAAAGTCCAATAAGGCTTTACTCTTTACTAGTGTCTCCTCGACATGTGACTTTCATTTCTCATAGTTTATATGATAATTTTCAAATTCACTTCTGAACTCTATCTTATATTTATTGAAATTATATTGAAAATAACTGAGTAATTACTCGACTTAAATTGAAGTAATTGATGGTATAATGTGAATATGAATATAACGTACAACTATTTTCAGGTATGTCAGCTTCCCAGGATCCTTTACTACTGGTCGATTCGGAAGGCACCGGACTGGTGCTTACGAGCAATCCACGTTCTTTATTTAAACTTAACTCTTCCAACTCTTTCATTAATTCATTACTTGGTTCTGCCCCTTCGATAAGCGAGGCAAATCGTTGTTCATTTCCAATATCCCCAAGAGTGACAATTGTTATCGAAGTAGTGTCATTAACAGAGTATTGGGTGAGTTGGTGTCCAAGATGTAGTATACGAACCGCACGGAGCTTATTTAATGCAATGGTATCACCCTCGAGAACAGTATTTGTAAACCGAAGCGATTCAAATGCTTTTTGTAATGGTAGAAAACCTTGAAGATCTCGGTCTTCTGGAAGTGGGACTTTCTCATCTATTACGTATATAAAGAAAAATAAAATTGAATATAAGTCTATCGTAACAATGTATATCAGTGTATACAAATGCAATATTTACATTGATTATCTTTGAAGTCGACTATGCAAGACTGTAAACCGTTGAGAAGAACACAAAGACTTGGCCAAATTTGAAGTCTTGACGTAAATGCTGTTTCTTTCAAGACCATAGGCTTGAGGCTAATCCAGTCAAGGCACAGTTTTACTGAAAATCACATAAGAATATAACTATGACAATGATATGAGAAATAAACTGAGGTTAGTGTAAATATATTGATTATCTTACTTGCTGGTAAAGCAAAGTAATCTATAACAGTACTTTTAATCGTATAAACGGGTAACAACAGGGCAGATAAACTTCCAGCAATGAGGTCTAACATACAGTCTCTGGCAATTCTTTCGTCGGAACTCAATTGCTCAATAGTAAGTAGGTCTGCACCATCGATAGTACTTCCTGTCACGTGTTGGAAGGCATATAAGTTAATGGCCAACATTTGTATGAGCCTCCATGAATTAAAACTCTCTGTAGCGACGAGAGCAGTAAGTGTTTCTGTCAATAATTTGACATATGTTACAGCAACGTTTAAGTCACCAATATTATGAAGAATTCCATGAAATTTTAAAAACACTGCAACGTATTCTTGTGAAGTCAGCTTCGTTTTTCTATCGACATTGAATGAGTTGTCATTCAAAGCTGAAGACAATGTTTTGGCGAGATTAGTCGTCGCAACGGGGAAAGGATGCTTTACAGCAACAGATCGTGCATAATGAAAAACTGTCCCCAATTTGTCCCCCCGAGAAGCTTCTAGGAGAGCTAATTGATTGTAGGGTTGGCCGCTCGATGGTGATAAAGAAACTGCATGTCTATAAAACAATTCTGCTTGCTTGTTTTGGTTTCTGTATCGGGCTATATCTCCCAAATGAACAAGGCAGTATTGACATGCATAGAAGCAAGAAGACTTATGGGGTGTCGATAAATTTTCAACAGCTTTCCATGGTGATGTACAACCATAGACATAACCTTTCCTGTTAAATAAAAATGGATTTAGACAATTTAGAACAATATTAAATACTTTTCTTTGTGGTAAATGTTGTCTTATACCTTCGAAATGGCAAATCTAGATCAAATGCTGTGCATATTTCTTGCAATAAAGTTAAATAAAAACCACTAGCTGCCTCAAGACACCAACTCAACATAGCTTGAGACTCGTTGCGTTTAGGATTTTTTCGATCCTTTGCTTGGGATTGAAGTGTTGCTATGTAATTTTTAAATCCAAGATTCCATAATTCTTGTTCAACCTTTCGATCCAAAGCATATTCAAGATCCAAAATAAGAACCTGTTGGTAAATTTTTTGTAGTTGTTGCTGGCATACCCATGCATCATTGTCATTCAAGAGATCCTTGCAATGCTGAACCTTATTCTTTAATGATTCTGCTTTCCTAAGATAAAAAACATTTAAGTTAGATTTTCCAATCAAACCTAATTTTTTTAAATAATGAATGTAAATTATGATTTCTAAAAATAACAAACATAAAAATAATTGTGATTACTCACTTTAGAGCTTGAACAGCTGCTCTTAGGCCCATATTCCGCGATAGTTATGCTCATATACCATATAGGTTACATAGATTGATTTAGCAAATATTGGTCACTTGAAAGTAAAGGTTATTACAATTACTACATGATATAAATAAGTTATATATTAAAGTTATCTTTATATGTATATATTGGAAAATCTAAGATTATCAGAAATTGAAAATACATTATAATATGTTCATTAATCTATTATGAAGCTCTATAAATCTTCCATCCTGTTTTTTATACATGATATCAAATTTCAAATATTAGACAGAATAACCATGGGTCATTTTCAAATTTCGTCAATGCAAAGTTTACATATTCAAACAGAAATTGGATACAGAAATTTCATGTTACCATGCTATACGTAATATGGTTCGTTAGCATAGGTTAAGACAGACATACTGGGAACACATTTTTGTTCTTATACAAAAGTATATAAAATTTCTATGAAACATTGAAATTTAAAATTAATTTCATAGGACGTTATTGAGATTATAAGATAATAAAATAGATGGAAATGAGAACTCACTGTTACATATTTACTTTTATTTAGAATAAAAACTGCACAAAACACACGGAATGACGAACTACTGCTTTGGGCTGAAAAACTGCGCCACCCTCGTGACAGGTTTGAAGATACTTTGTGAATGATGTTTTGAAAAATGAAGGATTTCCGTTTACTTTTTTCTTAATCAAATTTTGACAATTGTATCGAAAGCATTGTTTAATATTAATTGAGCTTTTAATCCCGTTTAGTTTCTGTTAACATACTGGGTAATTAGAATTGTATGTAAACCATTCGTAACTCAGTTCATGATTAAGTTTATGATTCTTGTAGGTTATGAACAAAATGTCACGTATAATAACACAGTGTTCTGTGCTACAAACAAGCAAACGACAGATTATCAGAGATGTGAGTTATTATAGTTTATTACTAATTTTTAAAAGATATATTCTTTTTACAAAAATTTAAGTGGTATGTGAATGCAAAGAATATTTAAATAAATATTGATTTAAAGGCTCCTGATCAAAACAAAATATTTATAAATTTATGCTATAGTTTCAATTTATATACTCCGAATCTCAAACAGTTATCTAATTTTTTGGAAATTTATTAAAGCATTGATGTTGGTTTTAATAGTTTTCATCAAAAGTTATTGGACGAAGATCAGAGGATGAAAGACAAAAGGAAATTATGGCACGAGGTCTTCCTAAACAAAAACCTATAAGAGGAATAAAACAGATTTTAATTGTAGCGTCAGGTAAGGGTGGGGTTGGTAAATCAACTACTGCTATAAACCTGTCTGTCGCACTAAAACTGAATGAGCCTAATAAGTCAGTAGGGTTATTGGATGCTGATGTATTTGGTCCATCAATTCCATTAATGATGAATCTGCATCAAACGCCTATGCTTAATAAAAAAAATCTCATGGAACCGCTCATAAACTATGGTGTTAAATGGTAAATTAGTATAGTACAACTTCTCAGTAATATAACTCTTAGAACCAGTAATCTCACAATATCATAATTCTCCATCTTATCAAGTTGTACTTGTCTAGCGACCTTTCCTGTGAGTGAGTAAGTGCAGTTATACACAGAAGAAAGAAGAGTATAGAAAAAGCAAGGAGATCTATATTATTGTAAGTTTTATGATATTGAGGGTTACATTATTGAAAAGTTTTACTGCATTTTAATTCTAATTACTTTGTAAGTCTTTATGTTATGTTTCTTTGAATTTACCTTTTATTACAAATTCTATTATTTACAGTATGTCAATGGGATTTTTAATTGATCAGAAATCACCTGTAGTTTGGAGAGGACTCATGGTAATGAGTGCATTGGACAAATTACTCAGGCAAGTGGCTTGGGGCCCTCTTGATTATCTTATTATAGATACACCACCTGGGACAGGAGACACTCATCTATCTCTTGCTCAAAATCTTCCGATCACTGGAATACTCTTAGTAACAACACCTCAAAAAGTAGCTCTTGAAGTCACAAGGAGAGGAGCAATAATGTTTAAGAAAGTAAATATTCCGATTGCTGGAATTGTGGAAAACATGTCGAGTATTAAGTGTCCTAAATGTACTCAGCATGTTCCACTGTTTGGAGGCGGACTAACATCCTTGACAAAAGAACTCAGTAATATACATTTTATTAGTTTTATACAGAATGTATCAGAATATCCGTAATTTCTTCAGATATCTAATACAAAGTCCTAGTGTAGACAAAAATTACATGAATTACAAGTAAAAACCGAGACGAATCGATAAGTTCTTTATCTATCGATTGCTGTAACTAATAAAAAATTGCTTATAGTGATATTAAATTCAGAGCATGCAGTGGTTGCCGCACGTGACGCAATCTATTAATACTTTCTATAAATGTATCCTAATTAGGTTCCATACATGGTGGCCTACATTACGAGTTAACAGCTGTTTTTTTCTGGCAATTTAAGAGATAAAGAAATATGCTTCATATAAAAGTTGTATGCTTCATTGTGTAACAATAGATATCTGAAACCAAATTTTGTACGTGTTTTCAAAGTTATTAAGGCTGTACTGAGTATTTTAAATAGGATGGGGTGTAGATTTTTTCATAATTAAATAGCCCTTGTCCAGCTTGATATAATTTATTCTGCCTAAGAAACTTTTATACAACATAATACTCTCGTAGACAACTATGTTTTTTCAAACAGAAAAATTAAAATGAACTATAAAAACTTAAATTTGTGAATTATTTTCAGGTATACAACTATCATCTAGTGAGAGGTGTTTGTTCCTGGTCTTCCCGTTTTCTTAGTTTGGTGGTAAGTAAAATTTTCTTCTCGTTAATTGATTAAAATTTTTGTTGGATAGTTTAAGGTGACTGTGAAGTGCAAACCACCGTTTTTAATTTAAAATTACATAAATTATGAATTACACGGAATTGATGCATTATCTTTATTAAACTCGAGTGTACGCACATTTTTGTAAGTTCCACAATTACTGAAATGATACTTTCGTAAGGAGTAATTTCTGAATAAAGAAGTGAGGCGCGTATAATTTTTTAAAGCGAAAGATGCTCGTGCCAAACAGTTGCACGCATCCCATTGCTTTATTTAGCAATTCTTTTTTTCGAGAGTACCATGTTAGTCATTATGGAATTTACATCAATCTGCTTGTACTCTAATACGATAAAGATAATGAATCAACTTCGTGTATTTTACTATTTTTTGTAATTGTGAATTTAAGATGGCCGTTTGAACTCCCCAGTCATCTTACGCTACCCAACAAAAATTTTAATAAATTAACGAGAGAAGACAATTTTAATTATCGCCGAACTAACAGAACGGAAAAACCAGGAACAAACACCTTTCACTAGATAATAGCGATATACCTGAAAGAAATTACCAATGTAAGTTTTTATATTTAATTTTTGTATGTTTGTAAAAATTGGTTGTCCTACGAGAGTATTACCTTTTGTAAAATTTTGTGTGTCAGAGTAACACTGAAGATGGTCTCCAAAGGAACCGAAATTTCGTAAATTTTTTCAATTCATTTATTAAGTGTTTGACCGACATTCCTCAGGAAAAATCCATATTTCAGTAAGAATTTATACCCCGCCCACTGAAAATAAAAAACGAAATAACTGATAAACCGGGAACAAAATGAATAATCATTCACTATTTGCAATTATTTTTATAAAATATTAAATTTCTGAAAATTGGCGGAAATTCCAATACGGTCTGTGGATAATTCATATTGAATTATCATATGATATAATGTGATTATCTCACTATTACGGTGTTCAATTACAGGTATAGATGTCCTGCAAAAGATTCCTTTAGACCAGGAAATTACAGAATCTTGCGATACTGGCAGACCTGTTGTACTTTCTGTACCAGATAATCCGCTGTCAATAATTTATAAAAATTTGGCCATTGATATCGCATCATTTCTTCGAAAACAGCCAAAGAATACAGACTAATACTCTAGAATTATCTTATATTTACTTTAATTGTTTAATACTTGTATGTTTATATAATGCCCGGTTCACCAAAGCGTAAGTAAACAAAATAATGTACAGTTAGTCCTCGCCCAACATCAGTTTCATTTATGGAATTATCTCTTTGACTTCAACAAAAAAAAGAAATAAAGAAATTCTTTTAATCTATCTTGGAGTACGATTAACAAAGCATAATGTATCATCAAGGCGAGGTCAGCAATGGCATTTTTTAAATAATATTTTAAATTTTCTTACATCTAACGTATTAGATTATGTTAGTATAAGAACGTTTAAAGCAGCCATTATATGTCGGATCACACCTTTCAAAATGAAAGATAATATCAAGGTGAGGATTAATATATGATGAGTCACTAGACACTTGGAGATCGTCCGCATGACTATTACGTACTATTAGTTATTGCAGGTTTACATATACTGTCCCTCATTTTAGGACAAAACTAAAAAGGAAAGGTAAATAAACACGGAATTCACTCGACTTTGTTGTAGTACACAGATTTATGTGAGTTATAACCTTTTGTAAAGCTATTTTTTTAGTGGCGTTGTCATATCTGTAACTTATATAAACTTATTAGTCAACAATATTGCATCACCTAACGCTGATTCTATTATAGAAGTCAATTGGATTGGCTGACTTAAGATGATGCAATACTTCCGAATAACGCTATATACCTATCTAAAATAATAATGGAACTTCACTACAGTTCTGATTATTAATTTTGATTTGCTAATAACTTTTTAAACAGGCGAATGGTTACCGATTATGTTCTCTATTTAAAAAAGTTGAGATAGGGTGTCTAACATCCCACGCGCCTATTCCCGGATTAATACGAATCGTGTAATATTTTAATATTCAAAAATGAAGGTAGGTGTTGATAATATTTAAACGTAAATTGAATATTCGCAGATTCCACAATGAATGATGATTTTACAAGTATACATTCACGTCGAAATATGAAAGTTCACGAGATTCCAATGGCCATCCTCATCCGTCCATTTCCTGCAGATGTAAATGAAGAAAAGGTTAAAAGTTTAATGCAATATATAAGCGATCCACAAAAGGAATACTTAATACCACCAATCGATGTTTTGTGGATCAAAGGCAGAGAAGGTACTTTTAATACTGGGTATACATATATTAGTTCAATTTAACTTTCATTATCAGGTCCTATGACTTGATTGTTGTGTATATAGCTTACAGTCACGCAAAATTAGATATTCATTTTCTTTTTGGTCATATTCAGGTGGCGATTACTATTACTCGTTTGGCGGTTGTCATAGATATATTGCACACCAACGGCTCTGTAAACCAAATATAAAGGCAAAATTAATTAGGTCTACGATAACGGATTTACAAAGCTATCTTGGTAATTCCACACCAGATCTGAAGTAGGTTTATTTGTAAATTGGCAGATAACATTTTAATATTACATGAAAAAAACTGTAAATTATAGCTCAAAGTGCTGGATGCCTTCTAATTACTCAATTTGTGTGGACTTTTGATGACACAAATCGCTATAATTCCAACCAGCATATAAATATTGCAAAAATGTTTCCTTGCAAGACTGAAATACTTCAGCTACATTGCATATATATATATATATATATAAAGATATATATATAACAGTTCATAAATATTGCTGCAACATCAAAATGATCTTCCATAAATCCATCACTGCAACATTGTAAGAATATCTTTTGGTGATGTACTGCGTATATTGCATTGCATATATATACATAGCCATATAGGTATATATATATTAAATGTATAATAATACTAAGGCAATATAGTGTGAATGAGAAACAAACAATGAGTTGTGTCATTCATTTTTTTTATTAATTAATCGCATATAAGTAAATATTGACACATAAATTGAACTTAATACTAAGCCTGTGCTCACAGGAGCAGCATTTTACAACTTTTTATTTTTAACTAAATGATGTATTACTGTATTGAAATAACCCTTGTCTTTCTGATATACTGCTTTGCCAAACTGGTAATTTTTGAAAACTTATAGTTACATAGTACTTTCTTCTTTTTCAATGATCAGTGAACTAGAAGTTACACTCAGCAAGGTAGCAATGAAACTGTAAAGGAAAATAGATATATTTTTCACATATCTATGTAACTCTAAGAAAAAACAATGTCAATTGATGGAAATAGAATTATTGTATTTACTATCATTGTCATTCTGCAAGTAGGGTACACATTAATAAAACCAAATAAGTTTCAAACATTGCTTAACGTCCAGAAACATTGGAAGAGAACTGCTTAATCTTAAAAGAAAGGAAAAAAAATAAAACAAAAGGCAACATCTGTATTCCTTAATTATGAGAGATAAAGAATAGTGACACTTATTGAACGTTAAGTGGTGCAAATTACTATAGATATCATAAAACTTCATAGAAATTATACACCTGGAAGAGGAATGATGCAGTTAAAACGGGCTCCAACATGTTGAAACAGAAATATATCTCTTTCTCACTTCATAACGTCCAGTTTCCCTCACTGCGCAAGTGCGCAATTTTACTGACCTAAAAAAACGGGTGCTTTCCATTTAAATGACTTTTGTGCCACCACGTATCAACTCTCGAAAATGAATAAAGGAACAGATTTGCGCGAGAGTTGATGCACACGAAACAGTGAGGTTAGAACACGGGGTTGACCATCGATATCATCGACATATAGTACTGGACTGCTCACTGCAGTGGTAGAAAGTGTACCAGGGAATAGAAAGAGAGCGCGAATCGTAAGGACCGTTCTGTCCTTCTCTTGGGCAGGAGCGGAATTAGGAATAAGGGAACCCCGCGCAGTGAAATGTACGTTTCACGATGAACTTTATTTATATATTTTATAAGTTCAAGAATTAATTCAATTTTCTGTTATTATGCGTTCAATTTTTTTATTATTATATAAAAGTATAAAGAAATGTAATAAACTTAAATTCAACATATTATTGATTATGAAACAAGATCATTTTAGTCAAGTGATGTCTGATACGTATCGCGGTGTTGCTTTCATTTGATGCTGCATGTTTTAATCGTAAGTTTATATACTTTACAATAATGAGCTTTATTATTTGCGTACGATGATCCGCTAAAAATCCCTGATCAAACATGTGGTCAGTATCAGAGAAAATATATGATGGAATATTGCGAAACGCAATAGTTACTAAATAATTTAAAACATTTTTCTGTTTAAAAACATTCACAGCGCGAAAACACTTTTCCGCAATTTCACAAATTTTTATAACATCATGAGATGCGGCTTTAAGGCCTCCCCTACATTTATTTCTTTGTAAAAATGATAAAGGAGTTTTAGCTACTAATTGATCTACACAAATCTGACAGTTTACTTTTGATTCGATTTGTCTTACAATAAAACCGGCTATGTATCCAATCACATCTTTTATATACTGCAGATTGGCAGTTCTAAAAATATCTTGTATGTAGTAATCATGCTCTGTCAGAGGATTAGTAATTAAAACATCATTTTCTCCAATATCTATTATAGTATCGAAACCATTTGTCTTTTTTGTAGATTCATTACTTTTAATATGTAAGAAATTCGTTTCATCCTGAACCGTACAATTCGCAAATTCAGATCCCTTGATTTCAGTGTGTATTAACAATCTTTTGAAAGCTGATTCAAACTGTTTGGCAGTAGGATTGTTGTTATTTCCGCTTTTGCTACGAATGGCTGAAAAAAATAGTTCCAAGTGATCTTGTGATAATTTGTAAGTGAGGAGATATTTCAAACTAGAATTTCCATCCGCGATGTACTCGTCATAAATCCCTATAATACTTTTCAATGAAATGATCAATCCTAGAAATCCCATTCGCTTTCGAGTTTCTAAAATAGGCATGCTATTCATTTTAAGTTCAGAAATATATTGAATATAAGTAGAAACCTTTGTGCGCACGTGTTCGATATTTTTTCATCTATGCATTGCTTGGAACTAGTTTTACAAAATCGATTTCTTGAATTTAAAAGATCAAAGATGTCATTCATAATTTGACAAAAATTTGCAGTTGCATTGCTGTCTTTGAATTCTGATAACCCAAGGTCATTTTCGAAATACCTAAAAGCACTTGCAACGCTTGCACTTAATACTTGAACAGCCAATCTTACTTTCATTTTCTCTTTATAAAAATTTAAATGCCTTCGTCGAACTTTCGTTGCAGCATGCAATCCTTGGGATTCTTGTAGATTTACTAATTTCTCTAAGTACTTCCACGAAATCGTTTCTTTTTTAACTCTAGTAAAGTTGTCATCACAGCAGTTTTCTTTGTTTTCGATTTTATCACACTTCGTTTTTTGTTCGAGATCTCCAGAACCTATAGCATTTCTCACTAACTTCATCATATGGCAAGCATCTAACATAATGAATATTTTTTTCCGACTAGAAGGATGGTGAAAATACGGTTGCAAGTCGTTAACGGAACGAAGTCTTGCACCTAGGTTTTCAGCTGTCGCGATATTTGATGCTGCTCCGTCAAAAGTGAAAGCTATAACATGCGCACCGGTAGATTCTAGCTGAATCAAGCATTTTTTAACCAACTCAGCTCGGGTTTCACTTGTTAAAGAGTTTATAAGAAAATAAGCTATTGGAATTTTAATGTGTTGATTAATGCCGACCGCCATAAAAACCATAGCATTTTTGGCTTCTTTTTGTTCAGTCTGATTTGTTTGTGGATCATTTATTCCAAAATCTTCATATCCATAAAACTTATGACCATCCCATTCTATGTGTCCCATGATACTCATTTCATCCACCATAAGACACAAAAAAATCTCTTTATCTTTTCTTTTAGCTTTCATCACTTGGTCACGCACTGTTAAAATAGCTTCTGAACAAATACCAGGACTGCCATCAACTGATTGATACCATCTTCTTATTGTACTTGGATGTGGTAAACTTTGTAAAAATATGTTCCGCATGTAATTATAAGCTTTCGGAGAATAGAAGTGTAATGTGGTAGTAAAAGCCTTAAGTACTGATGGAAACGGACGATTCTTTCTACTTATAAGCATTCGTCTTATTACTGATGCAACTACAGGAGAGGTATTTTTCTGAAACATACATGGATAAAGTACAGTTACCACACATCGCCTAATTATTATATATTAAAAATTGGAAAAATTATGATAAAAAATTATTTTCAAACAAAATTATCTTGTTTTAAAATAATTTTTATTTAAATATAAAAATTAATACATTGTATACTTCGTTACCTAATAGAATATTCATATGTCGCATATGAAATACACAGTTACGCAATATTGCGACAATTCTGTTATCTAAGAATCCTCCACTATCCAACTAACGCGATATTTTGTATAACTTACGATCACTCTGTGCCACTATAAAAACTTTTCACCGGTATGATTATCGGACGTACAAGAAACTACACGTATGTACAATTGTTTTCTATGAAACTGTAATCTTATATTTAAATACACGCTATCTCTAACGTTCATTTACCTCCACTTTAGTCGCCATTTCTTCCGTCAGTAATTTCCTATTTTTCATCACCTGTAACATCGAATTAAGTGATTTCACTCTTTTCTCCAAACGACATTTTCGATGACCTTTTGATGTTAATTTTTTTTCCAAGTCTGCAATTACATCTTGAGCTTCTTCGAAATAAATTTTGCAGAGAGGTAATGAATGGGAAATATCATCCCATTTAATGTTTTTAATTTTTTTCAATCGTCCACTGAATTCGAGAGAAGTGTCAAAGTCTTGGCTTCTCCTGTAAAAAATGTTTGTATTTTTAAATTCTCGAGAAATATTGTATAAAAAAAATGTAACTTTCCAAATTCTATAAATATTCAAAACTTGCAACTTTAAAATAGTTACTACTAACAATAAGATACTGACTTTCTGATTTCATTCCCATCAGATGCCTTTGACATTTTCTCCATTACCACTCTCATATCTCGTTCACTATTATCTGAAGTATTTTCTGAATCGAAGCATTTTCTGTAACAAAAACTCTAAGTGAGTTATGAAAACTAATTTTATAACAAATTATTGATTTTTCTGCATAAAAACACCTAGAAGTAATATAGTTGAAGTACTAACTTTATAATTTCGTTTTCATTTGATGATATACAATTAATTGATGTTCCTTCTGTTAGTACTTTTGTCACATTTTCGTCTGATTCGCTTTTTTCTGAATCCACGTTAATTTCCATCTTTACATTTTTATCTGAAGTTAATTTGTTTTCTTCTAATATTTTGGTTTCTATCATTACTGTTACGTCCGACGCAACGCAGCCCCATCGCCCCCCCCCCTCAGCACCCCTCAGTACCACTTTAGCAAAGGTCAGAGATCACGATAGATGTAACCGATCCTCCACGAACATGGGTTAATCATTATAAACCATAGATTACGTATATATATAGTAATAATTCAGGGATATCATTTTATATTATACTTTACACGATACCTCATACTCTCACATACTTCCATAAAACACACCAACACCGCAACATTGCAGGTGGACGAGCAGGAAGAAAGAGAGAGCACAGGAGAACGGCACGCGTAGCAACGTTAACGGAATGTGTAGGGATAAGGTGCTTAGAGAGCGTTTTTGATTGTAACACCGCAAATACCGACCACAGCAAACTCCTACCCGTTACCATCGCACCCACCTCACCTCCGAGATAATCCTGACAATGCACCAATCCAAAGAAGATTCCGCAATCGATGGCCTATAATCAGAATTCAATCGAACAACAGGGTTCAATCGCCCCGATCATGCCGCAATACCTATCCAAATTCCCCTGACATTGCATTCAGTCCCCTCCAAACTCAAAATTTTCCTCATGAATTCCAACACCGATCATAGGCAGTTACTAATCAATCCTCTGGTAGAGTAGTATCCCTTCTGGAGTCTTGAGCCGATTGTCCGCGCCAGTTAAGTGTTGTGCCGATCAAATACCTTAGGGCCTATTTTGATCTAGCTTGCCTTAGGGCCCAAGCGAAAAGTGCATCACCTCAGTGCCGGGCGTCCACGCGAAAAGAACTCATTTCTTGGCATATTGTAACGCATTCGTCTAGGCGAGTGTCCACCTTAGGGCTGGACCAAGAATCTCCTGTTCAACCACACCTATTTCACTGTCGACGAGTACCGAGCACCGTCTCTCTCTCTCTCTCTCTCTCTCTCTCTCTCTCTCTCTCTCTCTCTCTCTCTCTCTCTCTCTCTCTGCTCACCCACCGGTAAGTAACTCACACTATTACACCTTAATATATATATCGTTGTAATTCAAAAGCTGACGATCACACTTACAACAGTATTCAGATTTCATCTAGTTAGTAGATCAATGTACACTCACTACCATATATAACTGTGACAGTTACTTGTACTCCCGCTTATCATTTCATTATATTGAGTCAACCTATATTTTCTGCTCTTGATTTCAAACCCGAACCTATTATCTCTAACCCCAGATAAACTCATTTACCCAGTAGCTTCAACCAAACTCACGTAGAAGGAGTGAGTTTTCCGAATCAACATACCTAGTATCTAGTTGTGATCTTCATCTCAGCTATCGACCAAGGGACATAAACGCGAATAGGCGTGCTTTAACACCTTAAAGTGGCAAGAACCCAATACCTTTTACGTGATCTTTGATCGCAACACCTATGCTAGCTCCCTGATGCTCCTGCAAACGGTCGCTCACGCATAGGACGTAACAAATTTGGTGGCAGCGGTGGGATACTTGCCGTCAACTATTGCCTTTCTGCCACTTGGTCGTACAACGAAATAAAACCCTATAGTATAATTGTAAGATAATTAAGCGAGCCTTCGAGTTTCGTAAATTGCATCAGAAATTGAAACGTAGTTATGGCACTACATGAAACCACAGTAGGCGCCAACCAAAGTATGGCCGACGCCATGAATTCAATGATAGAATACTTTTCCGTGCAAAATGCAGTTCGATATGTACCATTTTTCGATGGGAGAAACATCCCACTTAAAGATTTTGTTTTGGATATTGAAAACGGAGGGGCGTTACTGCCCGACGCTTGTGAAACTGCCTACCTACGCGGAATTTTAGCGAAACTCAAAGGCCCAGCACGAGTAAGCACGGAAGGGAAGACCTTCCATACAATTAAGGATCTTGTCAGCCACCTGCGCGAATGCTTTGCACCCAGCAAAGACTATATGGACTACCATGCAGATATCATAGCTGCTAGAATGTACCGCAATGAAAGTGTACGCGAGTATTATGCGCGCATAGCACAGCTTGTTCGACGTTGCCTTAAGACCGCCGAAGAGGAGTTAGGAAAAACGAGCGCAGACGCTCTCCGTACAGCTATAGAAAAATTGGCGATCACTAGCTTTCGAAAAGGGCTTCCAGACGAATTAAGATACGCCGTGGCACTAAGATCTCCAGAAACTCTGGACGAAGCCTTCCAGTATATAGTAAACCTCGAACGTAATCTAGACAAAGACGAACAGACGTATGCTTACGGACGACCCTCGCGTAGAACACGCTTTGAAGACGAACTTCCGGCACGAGCCTCATACAGGTCGCCCGAGCGCAAATATGGGGACCCGTACTACAATAACAGAGATAGTACCCGATACTCTGACGAGCCGTCTTATCGCCGGTTCACGAGCCCGGAACGCGATACGGAGCGAGCTGTGTCTCCGAGATACAGCATTTTAAAAAGAGACCATACTACGCAGCAGTCGTACCGGCCAGACAAGGAGCGTGCACCCCCGTACAGCGAACCCCAATCGCGGAACGCACGTGACCTAGAACCAAACGGTAGACCAAATTACGAACGAAAACTTTACGATCCAGACGAAAGACGAGACACCCGCTATGCAGATAACAGACCTTCGTACGCACCTAGGAGCGAACGTTATCGCTCCGATAGGTCCCCGACTTCGCAAAGAAACCCCATTGCATCCATCGACATGGAGCATTTAAACTTGAACGAGGCACGTCGCGCGGACGCAGCGACGGGCCCAAAGACGACCAAGCGCCCAGACCAAACCGTAAAATTCGTGGAAGCAGCTCAATTCCCCCGGACGGTACTTCAACGTACGAGGCACCCTTTATCTCTGTCCGAGGACGTGAGTTACGAAAGGGATCAGGAAGATTCCTGGTGGACACCGGATCAACAGTGAACATCGTATTACTCTCAGCATTACACCCCAGAGCTCCGATTGATACAGAGGAATCAATTTGCATAATTGGAGTCGGGAACGCTAAAACCTATACCTTAGGCACAACCGTAGTACACGCTTTCGGAACACCAGTCAAATTCCACGTTGTCGACGCCGAAGCACCATTCTATGGAGACGGAATACTCGGGGTAGAATTCCTAAAACAGGAAAAGGCCGAAATATCATTCCATCACGACACGTTGGTCACTCAGAGCCATCCAGTACGTCCGCGACCATTCCTACGAGATATACCCGCGACAACGGACGGAGGAATCTACGCAGTCTCGCTTCTGCGAGCCCGCAGTAGAACCCCCGTACCCATACTAGTTACCTCAACAGAGATCAAAGAAGGATACCTTCCTCGACTCGAATTCGAAGAAGGCATATTCCTAGGAGATGCTGTAGTAACTAATCGCGAGGGAATTGCCGTCGCACTAGCTATTAACACCTTGGCAGAGGACGTTGAGATACATATCGGGCCACAGAATCTATACCCATATCTTTTGATAGGAGAAGACAGCGATACGTCGGAAGGAGACGACAAAAAACAAATGATAACCGAATCCCGTGAAGAGCGAATCCGGAGGGTAATAGAACAACTACGACTAGAACACCTTAGTCCAGAAGAACATGAACACGTGATAGACATTATTAAGGATCACCCGGATCGGTTTTACCTTCCCGGAGATGAGCTACCATCTACTAGCTTCACAGAACACACTATACCCACGACGGACGACATACCTGTTTCTACTAGACAATACAGACACCCACCAATACACAAAGACGAAATAGAAAAACAAATAGGGAAATTACTGAACACTGACATCATTAAGCCCTCGACTTCCCCGTACAATTCACCCTTATGGATTGTACCCAAGAAACCGGGATCGGATGGAAGCAAACGTTGGCGCATGGTGATAGATTACCGAGAACTGAACGAAAAAACGGTCGGAGACGCCTATCCACTCCCTAACATCACGGAAATCCTAGACCAACTAGGAGGCGCAAAATACTTCTCTGTATTCGATCTGGCCAGCGGATTCCATCAGATCAAGGTCCGAGCGGAAGACAGACCAAAGACAGCATTCACCACTCCCCACGGACATTACGAATTCCTTAGAATGCCTTTCGGACTAAAGAATGCCCCAGCGACCTTCCAGCGCTTAATGGACGCTGCGTTGACAGGACTTCAAGGGTCTGAGCTCTTTGTTTACCTAGACGACGTTGTAGTATACTCCGCCTCACTGACGGAACACGGTGTGAAGGTTAGAAGGCTCCTTAACAAATTGCGTGAAGCTAACCTTGCGCTACAACCGGAAAAATGTGAGTTCCTAAGAACCGAGGTAATATACCTAGGACATACCATCACTAGCGAAGGAGTCAAACCCGACCCCCGACTCATTCAAGCTACTAAGGAGTTCCCTACTCCCAAGAACGCAACGAACTGCAAGCAATTTCTAGGCCTCACTGGTTATTACAGACGATTCATACAAAATTACTCGAAACGAGCTAAACCGCTAACTGACTTGTTAAAGAAAACCGCCAAATTCGAATGGACTGACCTACAACAGAAGAGTTTTGAAGACCTACGTGACGCCATATGTCAACGACCTATATTACAGTACCCCGACTTTACACGACCATTCATCCTAACCACGGACGCGTCAGGTTACGCGCTCGGTGCAGTGCTGAGTCAAGGGCCTGTCGGACAGGATCTCCCCATAGCATACGCCTCTCGTATACTCAATGGCGCAGAATTAAACTATTCTACTACGGAGAAGGAATGTCTGGCCATGGTATATGCAGTGAAACACTTTCGACCCTACCTATACGGACGAGAATTCACGTTAGTAACGGACCACCGACCACTAGTATGGTTACACTCCGTGAAAGACCCAACATCTAGGCTGATGCGATGGAGAATGAAGCTTGCAGAATACAACTACCAGGTAGTGTACAAAACCGGCAAAACAAACTTAAATGCCGACGCTCTGTCAAGAAACCCAGTCACTGACACCGAGGAGATCAGTATAGCTCCACTGACGGGTTCAGGAAACGCAAAACGCGGTAGGGGTAGACCTCCGAAGGTTTCTAATAAGAACCAGGGAATTAACCCGACAACTGAACCAGGCACCGAGTCGCGTCTCAAACGAGGTAGAGGAAGACCCAAAATCTTGCGATCTTCCGCGTCACCATCAGTCGAAACGATACCCGAACAAAGCAGTGAAGACGAGTCTTCTTCGGAAGACAACGACATTGCTAGTTCCGACCAAGAGTATCGCCTGCCGATATACCAGCGAAGAAAGAGCATGTTACCCAGCCTGACAGAAGGTATTAACACCCGAAGTAGAAGCAAGAGAGCTCTCGACGCAGGTCCAAGCAGTGCCCCCCCTATTTTAAATACGGAGGAAAACTTCTCGGATTGGCAACCACCAAAAGCAATCGCAAGGGAAACGGAATCACGAAAACCTAAACCACGACAAGAAATAGTAGAATTATCATCAAACCCCGAAGACACTGATTCGGATGACGAAGACACTGATTTGGAAGACTCCCGAGAGAAGGAACCACCAATCAGCGGCAAATCATCGGAACAACAAAACCAACCTCCGATCCACAAGAGGAGAGGTTCGATGTTACCCAGGGTACTCGAAACGGAAATGGAACGATATCGGAAACAGAATGAGGATGCATCACAACCACCAAGAAGTGCACCCCCAGGAAGTGGTAACTTCTTCCTTACGGGAGGAGAAGACACTGACGAACTGGCTGAGAAAATAAATTCCGAGATTGAAACGCTACCTAAGATTTGGAAACAAGGGCAGATCGATCGGACACCCTCGCGGGCACCTAAGAAGAGAAAGGAGTCTACCAATGACATCCTTCAAGACCTCGATAACTTCTGCGTAGAGCAAAGGGGACAAATCAACGACGCAGAACAAAGTCTTCAGAGGATTAGGGAAAGTTTAACAAAGATGGGGATAGTCTCTGATGAGAGTTCGGAAGATGAAGAAAATGGAAGTGAATCAGAAAACAATATGGGCTTGCATAAGTCCTACCTACCAACACCGCTTCCGAACCTCCCACCGAAGGCACGATCGACACCTCAGGTTCCAGCCAAAGATGCAGCTGAACAGCGATACGAACAGGTGCTCCCGGATAAGATAAGCTCAAATAACAACAGCACGGAACCGAGGCAGGAGAGCGTCCCAACACACCCAGGTAACCGACCTGATGCCACCATGGACCTAGGAATCAACATAGACTGGCCCTCAGAGAAGGATTGGGATAAGATGATCCCTATGATAAATATCAGAAGCAGTCGCGAATGCATGACTTTCGAAAAAGATAATTACGCACATTTCATCTCAGCTGACTCTGAACTAACAACGCCTATAGGGAAGCTAATGGTAGACTTAGGCATCATAGATCTGGAAGACTTCAGAGATCGGAATCCTCAGAAAGGGCAAGTCCTGATCAGTAAAAGAGGGAAATATCGGATTTTCAGCATAGTATGTAAAATATATCATTTCGACCGGATTACGGCAGAGGATATACGCACGGGGTTAGATAATTTGCATCTGGCCTTGTTAGAAACGAACACCAAGACCTTGCGCATGTCATGCGTAGGTGACGAACCAAGCGCTTTACCTCCTAACACATTGCGCGAATTGCTGCATAAGGCATTCCCCGACAGTGACGTCACCATCACGCTCTGCTACGGGCAAGTACAACTACCTCCGGAGGAGCTGAGGAGGGAGATAATCCAAGAGTACCACGATAGCCTGGTAGGAGGACACAAGGGCGTAACCAAAACATACAAACGGATACGCGAACGCTATTATTGGCCAGAATTAAAACATGATGTCCAGGAATATGTTAGAGCCTGTAGGAGTTGTCAAGAACAAAAACTAGTTAGAGTAAAAACAAGAGAACCAATGGTCATAACGGATACACCTTTAGACGCTTTCGAGAAAATATCCATAGACACCGTAGGACCCCTCCCTATCACACCTAGTGGGAATCGTCACATACTAACAGTGCAGGATAACCTTACAAAATATTGTATAGCGGTCCCCATACCAAACGTCAGCGCAATAACAGTAGCCGACGCCCTTGCAAGGCATGTAATCGCAAACTTCGGCGCGCCTAAGATTATCCTTACCGATCGTGGAGGATGTTTTGTTAGCAAACTACTTCGCAAGGTCGCCAAAATATGTAAGATCAAGCATGTAACTACATCGGGATACCATCCCCAAACCAACGGATCATTAGAGCGAAGTCACCACGTGCTAACAGAATATCTGAAACACTATTTGCATAAGTATGACGATTGGGATCAGCTGATCTCTTTTGCAATGTTCTCCTATAATACTTCCGTTCACGAAAGCACTAACTTCACGCCATACGAACTAGTATTCGGGAAACTAGCGAGGTTACCGTCATCACTACCTTCAGACGAAAAACTCGAGACATACGGAACGTACTTGACCGAACTCATTACCAAATTGAATGACCTCAGACAGATAGCCGGTCAAAATCTAGTGAACGCCAAATACCAATCCAAAGAGCGGTATGATAAAAAGGTAAATCCACGCCGTTACCAAATAGGCGATATGGTGTACGTACTTAAGGAACCTCGAACAAGCAAATTCGATAGTCATTATACCGGCCCATACAAGGTGGTTGACATCACCGATCATAACAATGTCATTCTAGAAACCCAGCAAGGAGACCGATTTCTAAAACATACAGATAAGGTAAAACTAGCTACCCAACCAAATGAGTAGAGAGGAAATCAAGAAAATGGATGTTGCTATCATCAGCAAAAACACAACCACCGCGCAAATAACACGTACTTCGAAACACACATAACCAACATTGTAATTTACACTACACCCGCGAATTCTAAGAAACTCTGTCACGCCATCGAAAACGGGGAAATTATCACTAATCTCCCCCGAAGATGAAGAACGCATGCCGATTCGTGAGGATCGGACATAGGAAATTGTAACGCCCACCACACCCACCTCTGACCCTGACCCGCTCCAAGAGGATGCCACTGTCTGCATTCAACAACCAAGAAGGATGACCACCACCAAATCCACCCGGAGGGACGAGAGGAAGCATCACCAAAAAGGGCGATGTTCCATCTGAGGAGGGAGATGTTACGTCCGACGCAACGCAGCCCCATCGCCCCCCCCCCCCCCGTCAGCACCCCTCAGTACCCCTTTAGCAAAGGTCAGAGATCACGATAGATGTAACCGATCCTCCACGAACATGGGTTAATCATTATAAACCATAGATTACGTATATATATAGTAATAATTCAGGGATATCATTTTATATTATACTTTACACGATACCTCATACTCTCACATACTTCCATAAAACACACCAACACCGCAACATTGCAGGTGGACGAGCAGGAAGAAAGAGAGAGCACAGGAGAACGGCACGCGTAGCAACGTTAACGGAATGTGTAGGGATAAGGTGCTTAGAGAGCGTTTTTGATTGTAACACCGCAAATACCGACCACAGCAAACTCCTACCCGTTACCACCGCACCCACCTCACCTCCGAGATAATCCTGACAATGCACCAATCCAAAGAAGACTCCGCAATCGATGGCCTATAATCAGAATTCAATCGAACAACAGGGTTCAATCGCCCCGATCATGCCACAATACCTATCCAAATTCCCCTGACATTGCATTCAGTCCCCTCCAAACTCAAAATTTTCCTCATGAATTCCAACACCGATCATAGGCAGTTACTAATCAATCCTCTGGTAGAGTAGTATCCCTTCTGGAGTCTTGAGCCGATTGTCCGCGCCAGTTAAGTGTTGTGCCGATCAAATACCTTAGGGCCTATTTTGATCTAGCTTGCCTTAGGGCCCAAGCGAAAAGTGCATCACCTCAGTGCCGGGCGTCCACGCGAAAAGAACTCATTTCTTGGCATATTGTAACGCATTCGTCTAGGCGAGTGTCCACCTTAGGGCTGGACCAAGAATCTCCTGTTCAACCACACCTATTTCACTGTCGACGAGTACCGAGCACCGTCTCTCTCTCTCTCTCTCTCTCTCTCTCTGCTCACCCACCGGTAAGTAACTCACACTATTACACCTTAATATATATATCGTTGTAATTCAAAAGCTGACGATCACACTTACAACAGTATTCAGATTTCATCTAGTTAGTAGATCAATGTACACTCACTACCATATATAACTGTGACAGTTACTTGTACTCCCGCTTATCATTTCATTATATTGAGTCAACCTATATTTTCTGCTCTTGATTTCAAACCCGAACCTATTATCTATAACCCCAGATAAACTCATTTACCCAGTAGCTTCAACCAAACTCACGTAGAAGGAGTGAGTTTTCCGAATCAACATACCTAGTATCTAGTTGTGATCTTCATCTTAGCTATCGACCAAGGGACATAAACACGAATAGGCGTGCTTTAGCACCTTAAAGTGGCAAGAACCCAATACCTTTTACGTGATCTTTGATCGCAACACCTATGCTAGCTCCCTGATGCTCCTGCAAACGGTCGCTCACGCATAGGACGTAACATTACAACAGACTTGTTATTTTTTGTAACGTTCTACATAAAAAGAAGCAATCAATTTAAATTGCAAACCGTGTTGCATACAATATTTATAGATTTACTGTAAGAAAATTAATCTTCTTACTGCTTCATTCTTTATCTCAATTTCATTATGAAATATATTTCTAATAGACGGCACTGCATCCAGTTTTAAGCGTTTTCTTAAGGTGTCACGTAGTTCAGAGGAATGCACAAAACAATCTTTATCAAAATGTAAACTGCAAAGTGTTGAGTTTTTAAATATTTTTTCAACTGGCAGTCCCATTGCAGAACACCATTTTTCCTTTCTCACCCTGTCCGTTGGAAATCTAAAAATCAATAGTAAATACATTATAATTTATTTTAAACTTTTATAAACAAAAATAAAATATTTTATTATGTTTAGAGATTTTTGTTTTGCAGGTTTATTGTGTATTGTACAGTAGATTATAAAGACTATAATACTCCAGTCTCCATGTTAACCATAAAATTTAAGGTTATATATGTACTGTACTTACTTGTGAAAGCTTATCGTATTGGACTCAACATACAGATCTCGCGATAGCCCACACTTAAGACAGCGAATCACCATTTTTTGTTAGTAATATTAAATTTTGATAAAGACTTCTGTCTCCAAAGTTCGACTGTACAACGTATATTCCAGATGTGCGGAGTAATCTTTCACATGGTTCTTATTTTGCATATTACAGTCCTGAACCCCTTCCACCCAGAAACCTTTCGACCAATAGAAAAATGATAGAAAAGGACAGAACGGTCCTTACAATTCGCGCTCTCTTTCTATTCCCTGGTACACTTTCTACCACTGCAGTGAGCAGTCCAGTACTATATGTCGATGATCGACATACAGTAGGACCTCGATTTTATGGACAATTCGGGACCGGAAGTCACAAAATCGAGGTTCCCTAAGCCCCGCCCCTACAATGCGTAAAGCCAATCACGCGCTTGTGGACAGTACCGTATCATATGGTCGTGGCGTCCCTTCAATTGATTTTTTTTGCTGCCTTTGAGGTTATAAACGCACGCGCGCGAGACACCGAACTGATTCGCAATTTCTATCGGATGAATGCCTTCATCGAGCTTATCAATAACATTAATCTTCTGACTATTCGTTAAATTTCTACGTCTCTTTTGTGTTTCCATTTCTACTATCTATTTCTAATATGTACACTGGGCCACAGAAATGGTGACAACGGTAGACGCCGTGCGGTGAGGTAAGAGAGGAGATTTGGGCGGCGCCTGCTCGCGTATCTTGGCCTGTGCGTGCGACGCAGAGAGCACTACGGTGCGAGCGAGACGCCAGAGCGTCGCTCGGTGCGTCCTTCTTACACAGCACTAGTGTAAGCGAGACGCCAACAAGGCCCCTCATTCGCAATAGCAACGAATTCAGACGTAAGTAGATACACACCACCATTGGCCGTCACAACAAACCCCCACCACTCTCCCCTATGAGTCATGGAGCGCGCCGCGCTGTGTCCCCCCGCGCTGCACTATGGCGCCACCCCCTCGCCCATGTGGGCAGCTCTCCCCACCACCACCCTACGCGACACTCCCCCCACCACGCAGCCCCGGTCCTAAGGCCCGAAACCCTGCGTAGCAACAGCGCTGCATGTCCCCCAGGGGACGTACCACGGTCGGTAATTATGCGGTGACCGCCGGCCGGTAATTTTTTAATTACCCTAAGGGGGGTAACATGGTAAAGTAGAACACAGCTGTTTTTTGTAAAAAATACCTTATAATATAGAGGTATCGTATACACCGCCGTTTATTTTTCGATACTTTTAACTATCGATGATATCCAACCCCTAATATTTTTGGGGATGAACCCTCCACATACAACGTAGCTGCTTCTGGAATGCTGGGGCCCCTCTTTCGCTCAATCTAGCGAACGATGCGCAAATACGGCTGCCGTGGGGGTACCTCTGTCTTGACCAGCCCTATGAAATCCCGGCCAGCGTAAACCCCTACTACGGGTATCTCTTATTTGCAACTATGCAAAAATTTATGGTCATGGCGGGGGAAAAAGACGGTGACCTGTGAACCATCTTCGCAGCATCTTGTCAGTACTGTGACAACGAGCAGTAGGTGAAAGTAGAAAATAAAAAAAGAGTAAGTGCTATTACTGTTATTGGATCGGTAAGTGTAATAAGACTACACGTTTTTTTTGTTTTTTATTTGCTTTAAATAAATACACGTTTTATTTGATTTTAAAAATGTATCGCACAATTCTCACCTTTGCCCTTATTTCTAGACGACTTGTAATTGGCGCAAGGAAAGAATGCCAGTAATAAGGAAGGCGGACGTTAGAGGAATGAAGGATGGTCCAACGAAGGTAACCTTGGCGTATTATAATACGCCAAGCAACTTCACCATCCGCCTACACGAAGAAGCGCATCACATGGAGGAAATCCGCCAAAGGATAATCCGGGAAAGAAAACATCCTATGGACCCAGGGGCAATCGCTGTAGGAGAAGGGTGCCTAGTCAGCCAGGAAGGTCCGTGGTTCCGGGCAACGATCCATGGGATCGAGGAGGAAAATGTGACGGTAAAATTAGTGGATTTCGGCGAGTACATAACAACCACACGGAGCGCGATATGTCACATCTCGGACGATTTGGCCAGTGTTCCCGAAACCACCATGACGGTGGGCTTACACAGGATCCGGCCAACGATGGGAGCAAGGTGGTTGCGGGAGACCTGCGCGTGGTTATGGGAAATCCTAAGGAACCGTGCATACTTCTTCGCTAGTGTGATGCGAAGAGACCTCCCGAACACCGCGTGCTGGATAAACGTAAGACTGGCACCGCAGGGGATACCACTGGGCCATTTTATGGTCGAGACAAAAATGGCCAGATTCGGATATCCGGATATGGATGAGATAGATCCGGACGACGTCTTCCTGGGAGCCGACAGCGACCCGAAGGAGAGGCAACGGATGAGGAAGACGACGGATACGCCTCGACGCAGGAGGAAAGAAGAATAAGAGAAGTGTAATAAAAGAAACAACTAGCCTAGTATTATTTACGTTATTATTATTCCTATTTTAATTTTCTAAGATGTCTGACGTGATACATTTTCGATGATTAGCCTGAGCCTAACCTAGCTTAGTATTATTTACACTATATATATATATTATTGTTGCTATTATTATCCTTATTATTATGAATTGCTTACATTTATACTCTACGCCTACTATTATACTTATTTGTTACTTATACATCTAACCTAGCCTAGTATTATTTACGTTATTATTATTCCTATTTTAATTTTCCATTATATTATTATACAAACTATAATAAAAAAAAATTACAGACCACTCGGTTTCCATGAAACAGGGCTTAACACGTGTAGCCTGATTTACACAGCGAATATTGTATCCTACCACCACCACCGCCACCATAGATCTTATTATCTTGCGCATACCGACGATCCACCAAACGTTTCTTTCGCACAAACGCGCCGTAATACTCTCTGACGATTCTATCGTTTTTCCGCAAATCACCACTAAACACATTCTGGAAGGCATGCATCCCGAAGCCGGAAGAGAGGTAGTGTAAAAACATCATGCAGAATTGGCCGCACACCGTCGACGTCTCGCTCTGAAGCTGCTGAGTGTTCCATCGGAAGGATCGACAGTTCCGTCGTAGTCTCGATGCATGGTGATGATTCAGCGGTGGTAATCCGTAGCTGTCAAAGTAGTAACCGTCTCCGTCAGCGTCCACGTACATGGCAACCCAATGCGCTCCTGGCTTCGTATGATCGTCCGTGTTGGCTATAATGGCAGCGGGTTTCGACCAGTTTCGGGGTATTCTATCAGCTGCGTAGACACCCGTCGTATGAGCCGATATACCGCGAAGACCGAGGTAAAGGTCTAGCGTGTTCATATATGCGGTCCGTTATTCCGAAGCCAAAATTCAAGGCGTAAGGCGTTGTTCAGAGCACAGGTAAACGATCCCCGGGTTTCCTTACAGGCGTGAACGATGCACTCGTAATGGTCACAATTCGGTGGGAAGTCCTCGTATGGTGAGTTATTGGGGGTTTCATCCAAATTTATAACCTCCCGGGCCATAACGGTCTGCAGAAAAAGTACACTTTCTGAGCCCCTCGTGTATATGCTTCGTGAAATACCAGCTATATTTCGGAGATTGGTGTATAACTGCTTGTACGTTACACCACCGTCGAACCACTCTAGACCGTGTTGATAGCGGGTCATGGTGTTGTTCTCGCTTCTGATCGCCGGTGGTAATTCGTTGAAATCGCAGGGTGGTGAAACGATCCAGTGGCCTATGTATTTTCTTTCCACAGCCACTACGCCGATCTCCTTCGGAGCCAGACGCCCCTCGGAGTCTTTGAAGTATTCGATTTCGATGACAAAATCCATGGTCGTGATGCTAACTCGAAGGCGTTCAACGAGAAACTAACGGCGATGCTGACGATCACCAACGATAGCGAGTACTCAAAAGATGATGACGCAGACCCCAAACTGCTGACCTATGCATTTTCTTTGACTGTTTAACCGCCGTAATCTACGACGATTTGCCGCGCAGCGTCGATCTCCAAAACGTTGTCGTACTCTGCGTAGACGATACAGTTCACGGTAGTGGCCAGCGGTTCGTCGAAGCGCACCTCGATTCGTACACTACCGTGCTTGATCAAGTTCCAGTGGGTGTTGCTATTTGCCGAGAGATCGGGCGTAAGATCGAAAACGAACAGGCAGTAACCGTTTGCGTAAGCACTCCTAGATATCGAATTACCCTCGTTGAGGAAGTGTATACCCGTGCCGCTGAAGAGGGTGTGATACGCGTCCACGTAAAGACCGGCTTTGCCGAAATCGGTCTGCAGTGCTTTCGAGGGTACTTGAACACCGTCGACGTACAGCGATAAGAAATTAATACAATAGTTTTTAAAATTGAACGGGTTGAGCTGATAGTTGCCGTTGAAGGCCTTATTATCGACGAAACCTATTATAATACGCTTAGGTAATTGGCCGAGAATCACGTTGTCCATAGTGCCACCGTGCAAACCGGCATGCATCGTCAGTGCCTTGACCTCTACACGCGTAAGCGGATACTTTGCAGTTGTCTTTGATAGCATTTTAGAATGCGCAATTAGAATACCGGGGCTTATTCTGGC
Source organism: Cephus spinipes (assembly GCA_963971525.1). NCBI lineage: Eukaryota > Metazoa > Arthropoda > Insecta > Hymenoptera > Cephidae > Cephus > Cephus spinipes. Next base: position 13,642,715 of record OZ020575.1, on the reverse strand, counting down.
GCGTCTAACGAGGAGCGTGGCCTCCGTTATATGTAAAGAACACTCGCTCTTTGGATCCATGAGGGAGAAACCGTCTCTCGTGCGTACGAGGCGTAAACGGAGCTCAACACCATTTAATAAAAATTTTTCTTGGTTAAACACATCGCAGTGTAAATGACCAATCAGATCGACCGTCCTGTCTTTACCGACGAACGCTTGCCTATTCGCGAGGCCTATATTCTTGCCCGCTGTATCGTCCATATGGCCGGGCGTGTCGTTGTACCAGAGCAGGCTCGAAAGGTGCGACCCCTTAGCGGCGGGCCCGTAATTTAATAGCGTCTCTATGTAAGCTCTGTAAGCGTACGCGTTATTAGGCGGTGATACGAGCTTCTGATTAAGAAATACGTCCACCTGATTGAATAGCGAGTGTAGCAGGTTGTTAACAGGGGCCGCTTTGCTCAGAGCGTCCGCTGCTGACGCGTCCTTGGAGCGCAGCTGTACGCGTAAACTCAGCATGGTGTGTGCTAGATCGAGGTACTCATCCCCGTTACCAGGCACGACAAATTCAATGGGCGAGTCATCGGTCAGCGATGAGATGAGCTTGTAGTGTACCCACTGCGCGCTCTCTATAGTGGTCTGCGTCGGTGGTAGTGTAAAGAGTTCGAGCTCCGATTTCATGCACTCGCACGAGTGCGCGTGTAGGAAGGCCATGATAGAGGTATCGTTTAGGAGAAGATATCCAGCACACTCCGCTTTACTTTCTTACTAGCGATCCTAAGACGATTTTTGGGTTTCTTGGTTTTTGACTTTATTTTTTTACTACTTTTTTTTTCGACGCGGAGCAGCCTTCTTCCCCGTACGTCTCTTACGCTTGTTAGCAGTTCTTGAGGCGATGCTCCTTCCAGCGACGCCGATGATAGAGTGGGCGCCGCGTGATCGTTTTACAGATTTATAACCCGATCCTTTCATGAGCTCGTCAATTTTCGTCTCCGCCTTACTTTTAAGATTCATACCCGATTCGGCGGCCCTGGTGCGAAACGCCTGTTTCAGCGGAGCGCCGCTCCGTCAAGATATTCATGCCCGCGCGCACCGCCTCCTTACCGACTGCTCGGGCCCCCCTCGATAGTAGGGGTAGCACGCGCCGAAAAAGACCACCAAGAAAGCTACCGATACCATGACCCCGCTGATGCGGCGACCCCGCGAACACCCGGAATTTCGTGGAATATCCCCCGCCTATCTGCGAATCGTAGTAATCGGTGTAATGAGTCATCACTCTAACCGTTTAAAGTGTAGTGTTACGGAGAGCGTTCCTGATTCAAATGGTATGGGGTCGCCCAGGTGGTCTCTTATATCGATGTCGGTCGTTTGAAAAGTCGTTCGGAGCAGCGGTATGTACTTTAACGGCGAAAACGAGAGCACTTTTACAGCCGCGTACGCGTATTTGTTATCTGGTTGTAGGGGAACCACGCGGAGCAGGGGTGTTTGGACGTCTCCGGTGATATACGGCTCGCAGACATCGGTGTAAACAAAAAGCATCTTAGGTAGGGCGTTGATCAGACTAGCCGGTTGATTACCCATCACAGGGGATTCTGCTTTCGATACCACGACTGACTCGGTAAAGCCAAGGATGCGAGCCAGAGAGCGGCAGAGTCTCAGCTCGTGCGGATCGTCTAGATCGTTATCGGTAGAGACGAACGATACGCTCACGTAACCACCTCTGCAGAGCTCTAGCTTCAGACGGCCCGTCATAGCCCTGGTAGCGTTTATCTCGTCAATGAGGGTCTTTACGTCATCGTAAACACCGTGCGCTACGTTAGAACCCGACACTATAAAGCCGGTTATCGGCTCTTTGTGGTTCTTCTGCGGTTTGGTACGGGTAGTGACCACGACCACGTGATCCCAATCTTTTAGCGCCACCGGCACGTGCAGAAAGGTCATAGGAAACTGTATTTCAACCAGAGCAACAGACCATGCCCCGTGTAAATCGATCTGATGCGGTAGATGTGTCGTAAAACTGGTAGTTTTATTTTCGGGATAGTACGACATACTGCTGTTACTGGGAAGAACGAGATAAAATTGGTCCTTCATTGTTCTTCAAGTGGGATGCTGGTATCCACGAATTAAATTTCTCGGGGTAACCGACCCAACTGACCAGTACTTTTTGGGCTTTCCCACGACCGCTTCGTTTTATTACACGATCGACGAGAAACGCGTCCTTTGCGAGGTCCTTGCGAACTCGAACGAGCTCCTCTTCGTAAAAAATACCGTCAATCTCCTCTCCGGCGAGATCTTCTAAGATGTAGACCGGTGGTTCCCTCGTTGTACCTAGGCGTACGATTTTAAAAATCTCTCGAGTCCACCCACCCTCGTAACCTTTCGCAAAAGGGTTCCTAGCGCTACTGATGCGTACCAGGTCGCCGACACTGTATTTAGGGACACGCGGGCGCGCTGCGGCGTATCGCATAGATAGGTTCATACGAGCCTTAGCGGCATTATACAGGGTTACGTCAACCGGGCGCATTCTTATCGCGGAGTGGCGTGTCCTGTTGTACGAGTCCACGAGATTCTGAAGAATATCTATGTACCGCCGAGTGTTTCTATGTGTAAAGTAGCGCCACATACGATCCTTCAGAGTACGGTTGTAGCGCTCGACGACAGCTGCCTTTACGTCGGGGCTGCGCGCTACACGGAATCCTATACCAAGCTCCTCGAGTAGACGCTGCAGTACACCGTTGATAAACTCTTTACCTTTGTCTGTCTGTAGGTACATGGGTATCCTCTTCTTACTACGTGTCAAAACCCTCCGGAATGCCGCGGCTACCGTCGCACCGGTCTTATCGCGTAAAGGCTCGACCCAAGCGTATTTGCTGAGTACATCGATTATTACAAGTATATACGTGTAACCATCGTTGTACTCCTTCAACGATCGAAGGTCCACAAGATCGGCCTCCCAAACGTCGTCGATATTGCTGACGGTGTAAGAGCGACGCTGAAACGTATGTCGCACGGGCTTATGCAACGTATACGCATCCTGCGCCTCTAACCAACGCGTGACGGAATCTCGTTTTACCCTGCCCCTAGCCGCTCGCTCTAGGTTACCGATACCGGCGTACGAAGACGGTTCTGCTGGCGTGTAATAAAGACGCCTCAGAAAGCTATCATCAGCCGATATCTTTTTCTTCTTCCGTTTCACGGCAGCCTTAACCATTCTAATCTTTTCTTTTTCTCGCTATCGCTGGTTGTACCGGCCGACGCGGATCGCGTATATTTTTTCCCCACGCGCTCTTCTTCCCCGGAGTCTCTAAACACTTCCTGAAACGCCTCGCCGAATTCCTCCTCTGTAGACGAGCTCTGAGTCTGCTCGATTGGGCGCGGTACGATTGTTACACGGCGCGGTGTCTGATTACCGAGAGACGTCGTGTTGCTCCCCTCCCTCCATAGACGTTGATTGCCGATATATTCGCGCGGTATACCTGCAGTACGGAGGAACCGCGCAAACTGGCGACTCCCCGCCGGTCTCGCTGTTTTTCTCTCACGCATAGCGTCGTTGATTAAATCCACGATGTTGGCGTCCTGCACGACGGCTCCGCCGATACGCGTAATGCCCTGTTTACTCCACGAGATGCGTGGCGAACCAGCGTTGCGCAGCCTTCCTAGTAAAAGCTTAGCCTTAGCTCTGTACTTTTGGGGCACGCTAGCGATGATGTCGTCGTCGCCATCGTCGGTCAAACTCCTGACATTATCCTCCGCAAAATTGTTATTTTTTTTCTTGGCATCGTTATCGCTTCGCTTATCCTCGTCGACGTTATTTCGCAGATCCTCGATAAAGTGTAGATAACACTGCAGCACCTGATTGTACATCTTCCACTTTTCGCGCTCGTCGATGAAATTCGGTGAGTGTAGGATCTCCTTCATGGATGCGTCTAATCTGCTTAAGGGGCTCCCGGGGGTCTGCACGGTGTTTACGGTGTCGACACCCTGCTCCTGCTGCTGCTGGTGGTGTTGGTGGTGGGCTGTATAAGGCATTGGTCGGTAGTGTTGCTGCTCCACGCTCTCCTGAGGGATTGGAACCATCTTTTTGGCATGCTCCATCTCGCTCTTCGTGACGTATACCCCTATCCGCCTCCTCCTATGAGCTTCGTCCTACGTCTTCGGGGTACGTACACGTAGTGGAACGGGTCCGAAGGAAACATGCAAGTGCGAAAGCGGCAGTTATCGGGGGTCGACTGCTTCAAATCGAGTAGTAGATAGCCATGCGGTTGGGCCGTGGCATCGCGGTAGACTTCCTGTACGAAGCGCGGATTTTCAGGAAAAACCTGTCTGGCCAGATGCTGTATCTGCGCTCTGTCGCGCGGATTTTTAAATACAACGATGTAGTTGGCGTTCAACGAGATATCGCGCTGTCCGGGACCTTGATGAAAGAGGTTCTGCGTGATAAAGATAACGCTGATGTTCTTATGATGGCTGCCTTTGGTAAAAAGGTCGACCACCGTGTTATTGGACCATTCCCTCATAAGATCGTCGATGATGACGAGTTTCGGGCGTGGGTCGTTGCCGTAATCGGTGTTTTGCGGCAGTCCCTCGTGAAACTATAGCGCTCCCGTACTCCCTGTACCCCTCCTGCCACTCTGCATAGTGAAAGAGAACGCGCGCGAATCGCACGTCGCTCATGTCCTCGATGAACCGTAGGAATTTCTTTACGAAGAACGTCTTCCCGCAACCCGTTGGCCCACAGACCATCGACGTCCACGGGTGCTTCCACCGTGTGTCCATTATGCCAAATGAGGCAATTTGGCGGTGTTCCTTACGAATATACTGTTAAAGAGTCTGCTGGATTTTACACGCTCCCCCTTCCATCGCGGGGCCCGGCCGCGGCGGGCGCGCGACACGCGTGAGGCTCGTGACGTCGCGCGCGCTTGCTAGCTCTTATCGGTGACGTTGCTAGCCCCCTCGTCCGGGTGAGCTCATCGTGCACCTGTGAGATAATAGTCGCCATGTATGTGTGTCAGCCGCATAGCTAGCCATAGTGCACGGCTAGCATGTCCGAAGCGCCACTGAAAAAATAAATAACATGGACGGGTTGGTGGTGCCTTCGGGAATAGATCGATAAAGAGGTTTTTTGTTTTTCAAATAAATATGTTTTATTATTATTGTACAGGCGATGTATATACATTTGTACATTTTTTTTTGGTAATATTAGTTACATAAGACTGTACGGTAAAATATTGTTCAGGGTTGTATATACATTTGTACAATTTTTTGGTAATACTAGTTATATAAAGCCGTACGGTAAGGATCCGAAACGAGCGTCGCGCCGCCGTTTTTGAAGTTCGGTCGGTTTACACGTTTTTGATTCGAGGCGTGTAACTACGTCGTGAAACGGCGTACGACGTATCGCGTCGTAGTGTAAAACAACAGGCTCGCTCGTCTCTCCCGTTACATAAGACCGTATCCAGTCATAATTAATGGCAAGACTCGTTGCGTGGTCGATCGTGATACCTTTGACTTTGCAGACCTCTGCGTGAGAACCGTCTGGCTTACGTACCCGGTACGCGTAAAATTTCGGGCCTCCCGATACAAAAGACGTGATATAACTACCAACACCGTACGACTCCAGCTCGTCCGTTAAATCGCCTAAAAGACTGCCGAGCGGCGGCTCGTAAGCGTTATCGGCGTGACGGCCACCCGATACGTATATACACGAGTCGGTGTCGTAATATAGTACACGTCGATCTAATTTCTCGAGATAGTCATATAACTTAAGACGAGCTTGAGCCGTGGTGTACGCGGCTATAACAACGTTTGTGTACGCTGTGGGTATCACCGATTCGCTCGTGCTACTCGTGTTGACGTAGAGTATTTCGTCATCTACGGGTAAAATACCCGTAATTTCGACCTCCGGGCATGTAAGCAAACTCACGAGCTTCTGACGAGTCGTTACGATTCCCGTCTTTGGTAGATTTCGCGCTGCCCGAACTTACCCCAAAAGGAATTCAGACATAGTTTGGCGACTGCCCGCAGACCGGGATTTGATTTTATATTAGTAGGGTCTAGTCGAATACCCTCGACCCGATCGTACTCCTCTACATACAGCTTCTTAGACTCGTCGTCGCTGCACTCACGCGGCCACCCGCTAGCCTCCTGCTTAATCTTCAGGAATGTATTTATGTAGTCGGCAAAGTGACCGCCCGTCCGCGTCGTCGGATCGTACTGAGTGATCGCGTATTGCCATATCTGGTGTATCGTCGTTATTTGATATCCTTTACGTACAGCGCGTCTGACCTCGTCCACAACCCATGTCCCTTCGAATACTCTATCCTCAGGATTCTCGTGAGGACACGAGCCCTGTAGCGTTGACTCTGCACAGGAACGACACAGTGCGAAAAGCAATTTACCGTGCATACGTGTCGGTAGCACTGGGTGATACAGATCTCGCGGTGGTAACACGACACACTTAATCAGACCCTCTACGCTATCGACGCTATTGTGATCACCCGTTAGTTCACGACAATCGTCGCCCACGTACACTCTAGGGTGCCCTACAGGGAATTTCCCCGTTTTCGATATGAAGGGGTAGAGCGAACACACATCTACGTAGTGTATCCTCTCAGACCCCTCGACTTCGTAAAAACTGACGGTATTCCCTGTACGTCCACCGAAGAAAGCATCGCGAGGTTCCAGCGGTAGTTGCGCTACCAGCGGGTTCTCATTCAATGTTCTATATAATACGGCCTGTGCTGGATCGTTTATCCAGCTATCGAATTCACACTCCCAGATTTCCGTCAATTCGTAACCGAGATATCGAATCTTATCATTCGTTGCCTGCGTTCTCTCGAAGCGCGCATCCATAGATTCGCCCGTGTGTAACCGCGTATCCCTGTTTATGCGATAGCATTTTGGGCACCCGTGCCAAAAGCAACCCTGAAACTGCAAGACGTGTCGCAGACCTGTATCGGTGTCATGGTAGTAACCGTCGACGGGCGTACCCTCCGGTAGACGGTACTCCCGAGTGCGCCCTGCGTGAACTATGGTACAACCCCAACGATGCTCCAGCGAGAGGAGCCATAACAGGGCCTTACGTGATTGTTTCTCGGAGTAACGGTATCCACCCGGTGGTAAAATGGCTATCTGCTCGTCCCGCAAAAAGTTTTTTCTAAAAACTCTCGAGCACGCTGAGGCTATGGTGGTGCTCTCCGAGAAAGGACAAACGCTACCGTGCTGGAGAAACATTGCGCGGAAAGAAACGCATGCCTGTCTGAGGATGGTGACGTCGGATCTACAGTAATCCATAAACTCTGTTCGAAAGTTAAATACGTAGCCCGCAGACCGTTGTTCGTTATACCATGCTAAGAATTGATTACGTTGGGCCGTAGGCATCGTGTCGGGTGAATAAAACTCGAGTGGTGGTAGAGGACCGATATAATGCTGATTCTCGGGAGTATTGAATAGATGCGGAAAGACACCTTTTTGTTTCAAACCAGCCGAGTCCACGAGACCGAAGGCTTTTGGCAGGGCACTCAGAGGCATGTGAAAATAATTAAGACTGTCTATGAATGTTACACGACCCGTCTTCATCATTATGATACTCGTACCACTGAGTATCAGCGCCGGTGGCTTTAGAGTTTTCCGTTTACGCTTCACGATATACTTCAGTATAAACTGCGCGTCGAAACCCTTGGCGTTATGCGCCACACAGATCACTCTCTGAAACGATTTTCTTTTAGGGTCGCACGCGTAATCTACAAACTGCCTTACGGGGTCATCTTCAAAGACGTACTCGCGTACACCGCAAGACGGGCATACCATCGCGAGATCTGTATCGTTTATGCACGCTGTACACATTTGCTGAACGATACACAAGTTTGGTGTGTGGATGCGTACCGTGTCGTCACCGGGCAGCTTCTGTATCTGCTGTGTTTCAAAATCGTAAAAAATGAATAGAATATTTTTTTCCACGGGCGCCTTTTTTACCGGTCTGACGTAACACTGATGGCCTACTCTGTTAACGCTCTTGCAGACTCTGCAGTACACCTTATCGCAAGAGTGTTTACGCAGCGCTCTTTGAAGCGGCCTGAGACACTGTGGACAGCTGCGAACGGCCTGACATACGCTCTTTTCTTTTCCCTTCTGTTTGATAAATAGCGTGTTTATATGGTTATCGAAACAGATTTGGCCAAAAAAGTACCTATGGCACTCGCGACAATACAGTGTGGAGAGAGCTGAATCGCAGAGCGGTTTTCCGAAACATCTAGCGCATTTGTGGGAACACTTATGCTCTGCCTCGTGCATATAAGATCTGTTACATGGTATGCAAAAACCACGACTACCGACCGCACCCCGCATATTTAAAATAGGCTGATAATGCTGCGAATTATTATAATACAAGATGCGGAGCGTTTGCCGTGGTCTCCCTGATCCGTACGCGTTATCGACTGCTTGCGAACCGTCGTACAGCGGTTTCTCGCCGCTGCCTATGCTGTCAAAATCGTAAACAACGATTGCTATACCGCTCTGGGCTAGGTAACTTTGAAATTTATCAATTTCTGGAATACCGCAGCCGTCCGGCGGTATGTCTACACACGCGTTTGTCACAAGTTCGAGAGCAAATTGTTTTTGTAATTTACCCCGTTGACGCCGTACCGCGTTCCATCGCTCATGCAGCTCCCCAGAGCGCACCTCCCCGCGTTCAGCGTGTACCATCGCCACAACGAGCGACCTAGGTAGACAGAGGTTATCGTTATTCACTATGGTCAGTATAGAATTTTTTTTTACAAATTCGTGCGCTAATCGCACGCGTCCTGTACCCCGCGGTACTTCGACTATACACGACTCGATGACGAAAGACCTATCTATTTAGAATGCCTGGGCACTCTGCGCGACGGACGATATCACACCCCACACATCGTTTTCGAGAAGTTCTCGAGCCGGTCTGTACGACAGCCACGCTGCCCCGCACGCAAAACTGTCGGATTTGATCGTTAGACCTATATAGTCCCGCGCGGTACACGAGCTTGTGAGGTACGCGTGTATATCTCTGACTGCCCCGTGTAACCATGATACCGTATTTGTATCAGGGTCTTCGGGCGGCCTCCGGATAGCCATTGCTATTTTACGCCCGTCTAAACGAAACCTATTTATACGACGCGTCGTTTCGGACAGTATTGTAAATCCCCCAAAAACACTTACGTGTAAAAAACCACGCCAAGTACAGGTGTGCTGTGTATTCCTCTAATAAAAAGTATTGATATCAGATTATTGAGGCCAAGTACTTAAGTCACTACATGTTTGCCTATTATATGATCTAGCACTGGCCCATCATTTTAATTGTATTTTCGAAATTTCCTATAACGTTTTCAGTACTCTTTTACATTACTACTGTTTCTCGTAGTTGATTATGAATTAATGGTTATTTAATAATTAATGAAACTTTAGCTGATTCCTTATCGAGTACTACTTGGCGGTTCCGTGCAATTCTTGATATAAATTTGCATTCATAATGCCAGTCATTAAACTCAAAACCAATGTCAACATTCTATATAGAGTTTATTAACGATAACTCGTTAATAATAATCACGGTAACATCTTAATAATAAACATAATTTTAGGATACTATTAGTACGTTCAAAGTAAGTACTTTGGAATTTCTGGCACGGACCCGCCAAGTAGTACTCGATAAGGAATCAGCTAAAGTTTCATTAATTATTAAATAACCATTAATTCATAATCAACTACGAGAAACAGTAGTAATGTAAAAGAGTACTGAAAACGTTATAGGAAATTTCGAAAATACAATTAAAATGATGGGCCAGTGCTAGATCATATAATAGGCAAACATGTAGTGACTTAAGTACTTGGCCTCAATAATCTGATATCAATACTTTTTATTAGAGGAATACACAGCACACCTGTACTTGGCGTGGTTTTTTACACGTAAGTGTTTTTGAGGGATATCACAAGTTTTTGTTGTCCAACGGGAAATAGAAGTATTAAGCACTGAAATCTATATTGTCACAGATATAAAATGTAAATGCATTATGATGTTGCTAATCAGAAAAATATATAGCGGTGTCGAAAATGTTTAATGGCATATAAATTTAATGTGTAAGTCCCTTTTTCTAGAAATGCATAAAGACATATACAAATTTTTAAAGAAAATGTAATCTTCAATGCATATAAGCGTCGTTAATGGTGTCCAGATTGTTGAAGCCGTGTGGTAAACGTAAGAGAGGAGAGTGTGCTGGATTATTTCAGGCCTTGTACCTCAGGCCGTGCGAACATCAAAGAGGATACTATAGTTTGAGCGAAGCGCCAAAGCTTGTTGCACACTTTTCTGGACTTCTACGTCCGACACCTAGATACAAGAAACTATGGAGCGGAACACCTGGACACACTGAACTTCCACATCCGACACCTAGATACAGAAAACTACGAAGCGGAAGACCTGGACACCCTGGACTTCCACATCCGACACCTAGATACAGAAAACTACGAAGCGGAATACCTGGACACCCTGGACTTCCACATCCGACGCCTAGATACAGCAAACTACGGAGCGGAACACCTAAACACCCTGAACTTCCACATCCGACACCTAGATACAGAAAACTACGTAGCGGAATACCTGGATACCCTGGACTTCCACATCCAACACCTGGACACAGGAAACTACCGAGCGGAATACCTGGACACCCTGGACTTCCACATTCACTACCTAGATACAAGAAACTACGGAGCGGAATACATGGACACCCTGGACTTCCACATCCGACACCTGGACACAGGAAACTACCGAGCGGAATACCTGGACACCCTGGACTTCCACATCCACTACCTAGATACAAGAAACTACGGAGCGGAATACATGGACACCCTGGACTTCCACATCCAGTACCTAGATACAAGAAACTATGGAGCGGAACACCTGGACACCCTGGACTTCCACATCCGACACCTAGATACAGAAAACTACGAAGCGGACTACCTGGACACCCTGGACTTCCACATCCGACACCTAGATACAAGAAACTACGGTGCGGAATACCTGGACACCCTGAACTTCCACATCCGGCACCTAGATATAGAAAACTACGAAGCGGAATGCCTGGACACCCTGGACTTCCACGTCCGCCACCTAGATACAGGAAATTACGGAGAGAAACACCTGGACATTCTGTGTCTCTAAAAACTGTCACCTAAAATACGAGGAATTATGTTGAAGCACACATATACATACACCCATACACGCGCGCTCCACATGAATGCTATTAAAAACTTAATAATTGTATACGGTGTGAAAGCACCCTTATACTAACTGGAAATTCGGTATGAACAGTAGCTTCACGTATAAAGTGTATTTGACTGTGTTGTGTATTCGTAAATTACTAACACCATTCAGAGTACAAATAGGTAATGAAGACACAGCAGTCAGCGCCATCTGTTGGGTAAAAAATGCGATGGACGTGCGAAGACGACGACGACGATGACGACGACGACAACGACGACGACGACGACGACGACGGACCTGAAATAAAATCATCTCGCTCGCCATCTCAATACACCCTGATCTCGTATACTAATCGTATTGAATTTAGTGGCAATCAATTCAGAACCCTTGATTCCTAGAGTGAATGTATCAATAAATTTTTCTCACATACAGCCGTTCATAAGATATTTGAGTGGAAACACAGGTACAAGCGATGCTTCGAGTAAAGAGTCTCGGCGAGCCGTGCCCCGTACGGCGGGTTGCCTGTACTTGGCGCGAGACTCGACCGAGTCTCCTGATCTATATCCAGGCGGTAGCACGTCGTTACTGATATCTCCGTCGCCGTCATCGTTGTCGCTCTGCGGTCGAAGAAGGGGGCCACCACCGATCTGTCGACATACCCCGTCGTCCTCTGCATCTAGCGTTTGGAAAAAAAAGTTTTTTATTTTTTACTTGTTAAACAAAAAAAAAGTGTTAAGCGCATACTGACTTATCATTCCTCGCGAGGATTAAGCATTGACCCTATGTATGAGAATAGTGCGTCTAACTGCCTTTCATCACCCCCTACATTTTTTTTAAAGTTAGCAATTTCGACAAAAAAAAAGCTAAGGAACATAACTTTATACGCTACCTTCTTCCGAGTCGTTTGAATTCTCATCATCATCAGTATCATCGAGCTCTGCTAATACTTCAGCAGCCTCGTCGGCATCCGCCGCTACGTGCACACCGTTCCTGGCAACCCAGAGTATCGGTTCTTCAGCATTGGCCTGATCAGGCGGTGGTAGCAGGTTACCCTGTACACTAGGCTCTCGACCATCGTTGTCTATATCCGTATCGAACGAATCTACAATTTTTTATTTTTTTTTATTTTCACACAAATAAATTTTCAGCGGTTTCTGTACTTTATCATTATTACCTGGATCGTGCTCGTTTGAATCGTTGGAAACGGTGGAGCGATCTTCGACATTGTCCTGGTCGTCGTCGTCGTCGTTGTCGTCTTCGCTGGCGTCCGTGAATACGTCTGTAAAAATTTTTGAATAGCACAACACATTTTTTTTTCTTTTTTTTTCGACGCTATATGACACATACCCTGTGTGTCGTAAAGTGTTTCTCCTTCTTCTTCTTCAGCAGCTTGCGTGTTCAGGGCTGTCGATGGTCCTGGCACTTTTTTAAAAAACGTATATTAGGCGTAAACTTTTTTTTAAAAGTATATGCTTTACCGTTTACGTAGTGGATCACCGCTGTGCTGGTGCTTGGCTCCGGGTAAATCTCCTCCTCCACACGATTGAGGCATCCTAAAAGCAACCGGTCCTCCTCCTCGGGTGCGTCGTCGTTGCGAAATCGCGTCAATTCTTGTAAAATTTATTTAGTTTTTAAAAGCAGTTTATTTAAGCAATATTACCGGTAGGTGGAAAATACATACCTTCGTGGAACGCATGATCGGCTATAATAGCCCTGGTGATACGATTATCGCGCACTCCCCGTTTGTTAATACACGCTACGGCTAACGAGAGTATGTACGGGTTGTTTTTAAAATACCCTCTCTCGTGACCCCTGGCTAGCACGCGTAGAGTGCAATGGGCAAATACAGTTTTTAATCTAAGAGTTAACGTACGTAAACCAAAATATCTTAATTCTCTGCACCCCGCCGGCGAGAATAATCGCGCGTTTGTAGGTGTTATCAGACGACGGGTCTTTACAAAATCGACAATACATTCGCGAATATGCGTTACAGATGACATTTTTTTTTTAACTGTTGATTGCTCTAAGTGATCAGTCTATCTACCGGGACGGCGTGATACGAACTAAAGCAGGGTACATCTAGCCCGTGCCCATCTTACAGTCGTTGCGATATTAATTTCAAACCAGTGTCTTAAAACGTGACCATGCAAAACAGCTGATTCAGCGGTAAAAAAATCACGATTCTCTTAGGGCAGCGTTATCCGTCGAAAATCGGGTAAAATCGGGTAAAACGTTTCAATCGTAGCAAACAGACAAATATATATACAGAATTTATCGATCGTTCGTTCACCGATCCCGAAATACCGTGTATCCGTAATACGTGTAAAACAGTATAGAGGTGATGCATCGGTAGTTGCAGCGATCTGCTGACGCACACCGTTCCAGCCTGCATCACCATCTCTCTCTCTCCATCGCGATCTAAGGGTCAGAGACGCGTATCGTGTTACTCTGTTTTACAATCCGTAGCTACCAGAAGATCGCACCAATCTTTTACAGTATCGAACTCATCGATATCGCCACCTATGAGTTGCACGGCGATATCCTTTCCGACACGACCATCTTGCAGTAGTGTCTCGCAGCTCTCGTCGCGAAAAATTGCCATACACCGTACGTGTCGAATGTTGCGTCGGGCTGCTGTTCGCGTGTCCATTGCATAGTACCCCAAATTGTTCGATTCCTCCGCATGCTCTCCCTCCTCATCGTACACATCGTGGCTTGTATAGACATCCCACGTGTCGTCGAGTGCTTCCAGGTACGCGTAAAGGCCGCTGGGCATGCTGACCACGCTCGTTCGGCATTCCTTATATTTCAGGTGTGGTGGACCATCCCGTGTCGCCAGGGTAACGCACCCTATAAACTCTGTCAGACTGCATCGTTTCTCCAGAGCGTGTAGCGCTGTCTCGTAGGCCCGCATAGCCCTCAAACACCATAGGGTGACGCAGCTTTCGCGTAATTTCTCGAGGTGATTGAATGCCGCCAACCACGCCTGCGATTCCAGACGCATAGGTGCGTGACGCGGTAACTCCTCCGGTGTGGGCCGTTCACACCTGCTTCGTAGCATCGCTAGGGCTGACCTGATCATCGGGCGTCGATATGTGATGCGGCACTTGGAGCTACCATCGTCGGACATACGCCACTCGTCTTTTGCCAGCCACTCGTGGGTGCATACGCGCTGTGCGTAAGGGCTATCGTTACAACGCTGATCACCGATAAAACCCAGCGTCACGCTACACCGTGTGAAATCGCGGTATCCCTTGTCCAGTATAGCAGCGATAGATAGCTCCGGTAGTATCACTGGCCTCACACCAGAGGCCCAACCCTTGCGGCAGATCATGTCAGGATTATCACCGTATAGCTCATCAGCGTCATGGGCTCCCGGTTTCGACATGTATATCGATACTAGCGGTACACCCGTTAAATGACCTAATCGCAGCCACTCTCGTATGGTCTCTTCCTCTGGATATTGTTCGGGGTTTGCATAGCGGTAGAGGGCTCGTGTCCTCGCCCTTTGTATACGCCTATGCCGCAAAAATTCCTCGCCGCCGTAGTGCGCCATTTCTTCTTCGTACAGCTTTATAAATTTCTTTGTGCAATGTACCACTGTAGCGATTCTACTGACTTTCTTAGACTGTACATCAGTGGACGCTCGCGCGTGCCGCTGGATCATGTTAACGCTGATGTAGATGCACGCGGGAGTGACTCACTCGCTATAGGGAATCAGTATCTAGTCATCTCTGATACATCCTACGGTATCAGCAGAATACTCTGTCAAGGCCATGTACTCTTTGTCGGCTGTATCCTGTGAATACAGTGTGTGGCGGAGGCTGTGGGGGTGGGGGTATATGTTCAATGATATTTCGATGATCCGTTTTTTAGATGCCGCCTTAGGCAGTACTGCTCAGACACCCGTACTGATCGTATACTATCGCTTCCTACAATCACCATGTACAAGAAGCAAGTACTGCTGTCCACTGTGTACGGGTTAAACCGCTCGTTTTCGAAACAAATAATTACCGGCTTCTCTTTAAATCGATCGGGAGGCTTGTCGCCTGTAATACGCCTCGTTAATCAAGATTATTCCGGTGTGGAGTTTGAACCTAGCGAGTGGGGTATCGTCGCCGAACAGTTCCCCGTCATCGACAAGTTCTTCGTCGCCGAGGACAACATGAAGGAAGTACCTGAGACTTTTAACACACCTATTGCCACGCCCGCTCACGAAATAATCTTCACGTACTCGTATGGCGAGCGGGCCATTATTTTCAAACCATCTGTACCGCTATCTACGAGTAGCGACGACTCGGGCGTTAAAAGAGCTAGAGCGTACACACCCATGGTCGTAATGAAGAGGGTGTCTTACCTAAATCTCCAAAGGGTCTTGCGCTGCGTGACCGTCCAAATAAGCAGACTACGCGAGATCACCGACAGCGCTAACAGCTGCAAAGACACGCTGATTGCAGAGCTCGATCGCCGCGGGGATGACCCCTCCAGGGCCAACATATTCACCGATCTTCGGCTGGTTTTGGAAAAGAAAGGCCTGTGGTCGCCGGCTCTTTATCAGCTATTGGTGGAGCTACTCTCCCTGTATAACCACGAGTACCTCTCCTTCGTGCGGAGCGCCGCGGCTGTCCAGGATGGCCATGCTTAAGGACTTAATAAATATATTCTCTTAATAAATATGTACAGCCACTGTTTCTTGCAATATGCAATATATATTTAAAAAACCTATTTTTTTTTATTTCTTTGTCTCCTTCACCTCCATCTTCCCATATCTTGTCAATGACGGTAGCGGGTGGGAGAGAGATTAGAATGTGTGCATTTAGAGCATTGTTTCTACGAGCTACAAGTGGGGGTAAGCTGGAGCGCTTCATCCGCCTCGCCTCGGCTCAGCCGCTCGACTCCGGGTTAGAACAGTAAAAGCAGACATAATGGGTCGTCGTGGTGCTATTCGCTTGACAGTGAGTGTAGTATCCTCTAAGTGTCTATTAATATACAGCCTAAATATTGCAAAGAAGTTTCATTATACAACGTATTGTTTATTTATTATAGCTCAAAGGCTACATCTCAATAAAAGACATGTTGGAGAAGAGGAGCCAGCGCCGTGCTCGGAGGGGGGCACTCAACGGCTGGCTCCTCTTCGAGGAGCTCGATTGGGAGGACACAGACATTTTTGGGCTGAGGCCACTCTTCGGTCTCGCTGAAATCCGGTATTACAATTGGTGCGTATTAATCGCTTCTATATATGGAACACCCTGTACGTGTGCGTCGCACCTGGGTAGTAATATTACTGTTTATTTTTTTTGCAGGGACTCGGACTATGACTCCGGGGACGATTACTAAGTTTTTTGTTTTTTTTTTATATTTTATATTTTAAATTTTTGTATATTTTTATCATTTTTATAATTATGTGTTTTGTTTAGTAATAGTAATATATGATACCTGTTTTAAAATTTCTATATTTTGTGTTTTTATATTTTTCCCTTCTAATAATAAATTTTATGTATTAAAATTAAGCAAGTTGTGTTTTATTTCAAACGCCTTATGTCCCACCTATTAATCCCGGTATTAGTACTTAAAACAGGTAGCCATTCAATAATTAAAAGTATCGAAAAAATAAACGGCAATGCATACGATACCTCTATATTATAAGGTTATTATTTACAAAAAACAGCTGTGTTCTACTCTGCCGTGTTACCTGCCTTACGGTAATTAAAATATTACCGACCGGTGGTCCGTGCATAGTTACCGGCCGCGATAGGCCCCTGGGGGCATGCAACGCCGCTGCTACTGAGTTTCGGGTCTTAGGACCGGGACTGCGTGGTGGGGATTCACCACAGTGTCGCAGGTGGAGGGGAGCGCTGAGTACATGGGCGAGGGGGTGGCGCCATAGTGCAGCGCGGTGCACTCTATGACTCATAGGGGCAGTGGTGGGGGTTTGTTGTGACGGACAATGGTGGTGTGTATCTACTGACGTACACTGGGCCACAGGAATGGTGTCAACGGTGGACGCCGTGCGGTGAGGTAAGAGAGGAGATTTGGGCGGCGCCTGCTCGCGTATCTGGGCCTGTGCGTGCGACGCAGAGAGCACTACGGTGCGAGCGAGACGCCAGAGCGACGCTCGGTGCGTCCTTGTTGCACAGCACTAGTGTAAGCGAGACGCCAACAAGGCCCCCCATTCGCAATAAGGAGCTTGGTGGGGGACCGCTCGTGTTCGGGGGCACGCTTTCTCCCTCTCTCTCAGACTAACGCTTTATGACGAGGACAGCTAGTACCCCCGAGAAGGATCTATGGGACTTTCGGTAGTGGGAATGAGATAGATTTTTCGATTATCCGTCCTCGTCAAACAGCGTTAGTGAGACAAAGAGAGATATATGCGACGTGGTGGCTAGGAACAAGTGTCCAGCGTCTAACGCATAGCTACCGTGCGCACTTTTCGCGCAGCATGAGTGGGGGTGAGACAGCGATAGGTCCCAGAGTTGGCACGCTAGCTAGCCTAGATGATACTATTATGAAGCGTTGAAGTTACGTTTTTATTGCGCAGGTAGAAGGGCATAAGTTTCATGACTTCATTATAAGATTATGCCCTTCTGAAGCGCACTAGAAAAGTAGTAGAAAAATAGGGGGTGTCTGTAAATGGTTTTCCCACGTATATGAATTTGTTGGTGGCCCTTAAAAGGACCGATCAGCGAATCTAGCAGAGCGCACCATTAATGCGGACATCAATAGTCCGTCTAGAAACCGCCGCGGTCGATTACTTGATTCAACCGATTCGGGATCGAACCGATCAAATTGTCCAAAAACGTGGGATCGTGCCGAAGCTCGTTACAACGAAGATCGCTAGACATTAGATTTCCATTGCACCTATTATTACTAGAAAAGTCTATGCGTCTCTAGGCAACCTAGCGATAATGCCTCTGGGACCTATCGCATCGCTACGGTGCACCCCCGACCTATCGCCGTCTCACCCCCACTCATGCTGCGCGAAAAGGACGCACGGTAGCTATGCGTTAGACGCTGGACACTTGTTCCTAGCCACCACGTCGCATATATCTCTCTTTGTCTCACTAACGCTGTTTGACGAGGACGGATAATCGAAAAGTCTATCTCATTCCCACTACCGAAAGTCCCATAGATCCTTCTCGATTCTTGGCGGGGTACTAGCTGTCCTCGTCATAGAGCGTTAGGGCTCATTCAGACCGAAAGCAGCGGGAAGCGGGAAGCGAGCAGCGGAATCTTAGCTATGAAAATACATTTTCTGCCTTTTTATGTTAGGTAGCCGTATGAAAGCATTAGGAAATAAGTTATTTACCTAGATTACGTATATAGAGTCAAGTATACTACATTAAAAATAGTAATACATAATTTCTCTTAAAACATAACCTCATTACTAAGCAGATTCCAATGCTTGGACTGCGATTTTGAAAAGCTGAACAACGTTCAACTTTTCGTAGCAGCGACAAAGAAAAAGATGATGGCAACTCTACTTCACGTCATAGTTCATGTTTGAAATAAATTTTGGATTCGGCATCAGACGAAATGTGTATAGCCCGTGGTATAGCCTCGTGTATGTTACATGCATGTAGTCTCCATTGGTACAATTTAACATCACGACCAATCACAATATGCCTGTGCGTATGTACGTTGGAAAGAGGTACCACTCTATTGTAAAGTTTCAAGCTGCTTGCTGCTCGCTTCTCGCTTCCCGCTGCTTTCGGTCTGAATGAGACCTTAGTCTGAGAGAGAGGGAGAAAGCGTGCGCCCGAATACGAGCGGTCCCCCACCAAGCTCCCTATTGCGAATGAGGGGCCTTGTTGGCGTCTCGCTTACACTAGTGCTGTGCAACAAGGACGCACCGAGCGTCGCTCTGACGTCTCGCTCGCACCGTAGTGCTCTCTGCGTCGCACGTACAGGCCCAGATACGCGAGCAGGGGCGGCCGTAGCCCAGTGGATAGGGTAGCGGATTCACGACCGAAAGGTTGGAGGTTCGCGCCCAGCTTCCAGTGGCATTCACCAATGGGTTTTCATATGAAAACTTAAGTGAGTATTTATACGGATTTCGCCCAACACTGTTCGGATTCGGTGTATAAACTTTGTAGGTCCCCTCACGCTATGTTAAATAAGGCCCGTTTCGCAAGGTACATCGCCATCTAGTGTCGAACTTTTCCAATCCTTGATTATTAGG
Organism: Cephus spinipes; assembly: GCA_963971525.1. Taxonomy (NCBI): domain Eukaryota; kingdom Metazoa; phylum Arthropoda; class Insecta; order Hymenoptera; family Cephidae; genus Cephus; species Cephus spinipes. The sequence continues at coordinate 13,623,333 of OZ020575.1, read as the reverse complement.
ACCAGTTACTGGCACATGTCCCCCATTGGGGATACAGCCATAAGGAAAGGAAGGGGAAGGAAGATACGCGAGCAGGCGCCGCCCAAATCTCCTCTCTTACCTCACCGCACGGCGTCCACCGTTGACACCATTCCTGTGGCCCAGTGTACAACCTACTATAAAGGAGCCCGGATGGCTGTCGACACTAGAGTGTAGTTACGGAACTGGCTGGTGGAGCACAGAGCGCTCTGGCGGCCGGAAGAAAGTGGGGTTTGTCCATAAAATCGAGGTCCTACTGTATATAGTACTGGACTGTACCAGACCACAGACCACTTATTAGAGACACGGCACTCCCGTGCATGGAGCCTAGTGTAGAGGAGGCCGAACGTAATGCTATGTAAATGGTCTACGAATCATGCTCCACTTGTTTCGACTGAAGCCGATAGAGGCGCGGCGACGTTAGCGACTACGAGAGAGACGGACTGAGAATAAAAAGAGACAGCGATCACTTGAAACTGCAGCGTAAGCAGGGATTTTCTACGATCGAATGTACGTCACTTCACTCTATCACCAAACGGTTACTTCACGCCAGTCTTTAAAGTTTACAGCGACGCTTGTGGTGAAATTTAGAACCCGATCTAAGTCAAGTTTCGTCGACCACAATTTTGTCCCGTTAGCATTAAGCGTTCGGTCTCCTCTACTCTAGGCTCCATGCTCCCGTGCTTTAGACTGTTAGTGTGGCGACTCTGTCTGGGAGTTCCGACTACGCCGCTGAGCGGCGTGGTGATCGAGCTTAAGGCGGTAGCGCACAGCAGCGCCGGAAATGGTAATTGAGAGCGAGCAAAAGGGAACCGTTAAGAGTTATATATTATTGTTTGTGTTCCGTTTTGTTACGTGCCCACGCTTTGTGGACGTTTTGCAAGTTGTAATTCAAATAATAAACAAGTCTTTGTAATCCTGGTGTTGTAATCATTCTGGGGGAATTATCTCGTTTCTATATTAGCACGATCAGCAGCGCCACCTTATCGGTAGGTTATATCACTAACGCGATATATATAGGTTGTAACGTGGCGTTACAGAGCTGGAGGGGATACCACCTAGGAATGACCGAAAAGGTAAATAAATAGGACTTATCAGGTCGGACAGTGGGTTCAGTAGCACAGTGGTAAGTGCTCGACTTGGCAGTCCGAAGGTATCGGGGTCGAATCCCGATCAGAACTCCTAATTTTTCGGAAATTCCTAGCCCTCTAGCGCTCCCTGGCAGCTCTATGGATAAAAATTAATTATAGCGGGGACGAGCCGAGCCGGGCACCCCGTTATAAGGTATACAGGGGTATATACAGGGTGTCCCAAAATTACCTGACCAACGGGGTATGGCGGTGTTCGGGAGGCACCAATGATCACGAAAATGACCTTCCTTTTGTCCGGAAGGTCATAGTTTTTAAATGGGAGCAGATCAAAGTTGACCAATCAGAGGAAGGCGTCAAGAGAAACGTAGGCACCTGCGAACTCTGAGTTTTCTTCTCTCACTTTTGTTTCTCAGTGGCTTCGGGCAGAATGACGCCAGCCGAAGACATGCCTATTGAAAACAAGAAACAAGCTACCGAGAAACAAAAGCGAGGGAAGAAAACTCAGAGTTCGTAGGTGCCTACGTTTCTCTTGACGCCTCGTTCTGATTGGTCAACTTTGACCTGCTTCAATTTAAAAACTAAGAGCTTCCGGACAAAAGGAAGGTCATTTTCGTGATCAGTGGTGCCTCCCGAACACCGCCATACCCCGTTGGTCAGGTAATTTTGGAACACCCTGAATAGGTATACTGAGATATATAGGGTGTTCCGAAACTACCTGACCCGGTGAGTATGGCGGTGTTCGGGAGGCTTCACTGATCACGAAAATGAGCTTCCTTTTGTCCGGAAGCTCTTAGTTTTTAAATGAGAGCAGGTCAAAATTGACCAGTTAGAACGAGGCGTCAAGAGAAACGTAGGCACCTACGAACTCTGAGTTTTCTTCCCTCGCTTTTGTTTCTCGGTAGTTTGTTTCTTGTTTCCAATAAGCATGTCTTCGGCTGACGTCATTCTGCCCGAAGCCACCGAGAAACAAAAGCGAGGGAAGAAAACTCAGAGTTCGTAGGTGCCTACGTTTCTCTTGACGCCTCGTTCTGATTGGTCAACTTTGAACTCCTCTCATTTAAAAACTAAGAGCTTCCGGAAAAAAGGAAGGTCATTTTCGTGATCAGTGAAGCCACCCGAACACCGCCATACCCACCGGGTCAGGTAGTTTCGGAACACCCTGTATACAGGGTGTCCCAAAATTACCTGACCAACGGGGTATGGCGGTGTTCGGGAGGCACCACTGATCACGAAAACGACCTTCCTTTTGTCCGGAAGATCATAGTTTTTAAATGGGAGCAGGTCAAAGTTGACCAATCAGAGGAAGGCGTCAAGAGAAACGTAGGCACCTGCGAACTCTGAGTTTTCTTCCCTCGCTTTTGTTTCTCGGTAGCTTCGGGCAGGATGACGTCAGCCGAAGACATGCCTATTGGAAACAAGGAACAAGAAAGAAGCCACCGAGAAACAAAAGCGAGAGAAGAAAACTCAGAGTTCGTAGGCGCCTACGTTTCTCTTTACGCCTCGTTCTGATTGGTCAACTTTGACCTGCTTCAATTTAAAAACTAAGAGCTTCCGGACAAAAGGAAGGTCATTTTCGTGATCAGTGGTGCCTCCCGAACACCGCCATACCCCGTTGGTCAGGTAATTTTGGAACACCCTGAATAGGTATACTGAGATATATAGGGTGTTCCGAAACTACCTGACCCGGTGAGTATGGCGGTGTTCGGGAGGCTTCACTGATCACGAAAATGAGCTTCCTTTTGTCCGGAAGCTCTTAGTTTTTAAATGAGAGCAGGTCAAAATTGACCAGTTAGAACGAGGCGTCAAGAGAAACGTAGGCACCTACGAACTCTGAGTTTTCTTCCCTCGCTTTTGTTTCTCGGTAGTTTGTTTCTTGTTTCCAATAAGCATGTCTTCGGCTGACGTCATTCTGCCCGAAGCCACCGAGAAACAAAAGCGAGGGAAGAAAACTCAGAGTTCGTAGGTGCCTACGTTTCTCTTGACGCCTCGTTCTGATTGGTCAACTTTGAACTCCTCTCATTTAAAAACTAAGAGCTTCCGGAAAAAAGGAAGGTCATTTTCGTGATCAGTGAAGCCACCCGAACACCGCCATACCCACCGGGTCAGGTAGTTTCGGAACACCCTGTATACAGGGTGTCCCAAAATTACCTGACCAACGGGGTATGGCGGTGTTCGGGAGGCACCACTGATCACGAAAACGACCTTCCTTTTGTCCGGAAGATCATAGTTTTTAAATGGGAGCAGGTCAAAGTTGACCAATCAGAGGAAGGCGTCAAGAGAAACGTAGGCACCTGCGAACTCTGAGTTTTCTTCCCTCGCTTTTGTTTCTCGGTAGCTTCGGGCAGGATGACGTCAGCCGAAGACATGCCTATTGGAAACAAGGAACAAGAAAGAAGCCACCGAGAAACAAAAGCGAGAGAAGAAAACTCAGAGTTCGTAGGCGCCTACGTTTCTCTTTACGCCTCGTTCTGATTGGTCAACTTTGACCTGCACCCATTTAAAAACGATGACCTTCCGGACAAAGGGAAGGTCATTTTCGTGATCAGTGGTGCCTCTCGAACACCGCCATACCCCGTTGGTCAGGTAATTTTGGGACACCCTGTATAGGTATACACGTATCTATAGGTATACACGTGTATATATAGATATACACGTGTATTTATACTCACCGTTCTATACGCATCGCACTGAAAGTTTATAAGGTATTTTTAAAAGCACCTGCAATTATGAAAAACAAGTATGACCCTCGTAAAACATCCTAAAACGTTAATATGTGGTGCAAAAGAAAATATGCATAATTAATATGGTCAAACGATTGTTCTCATTTTACCATAATTGCAAGTACCTGAAATAAAAAAAATGCATAATTATGTATGGTATAAAAAGTTGTTTATTGAATAAAAATAAGATCTATTACTACAGTCGCACTTATAGTAACACTTGCATTAAAATCATTAGCAGACGCAATGATGGTACTACATTTTTCCTTAGTATTGCCTTCGCAGTATGAGGTACATAGACTTTCAAGGAAAAATGTAGTTTACACAAATGATAATTTTTATTTAAAAGCTATGAATCGATGTGCCTGAGCATGGGGTTGCACATTGCTTCTACCCAGGCCTTCGATAGCTGCAAGTCTTTTGCGAAGCAATGTGATCCCACTTGTAGGCACACCGATGTACAACCAGGAACACATCTAAAAGAGGAAATGTCTTTCTTCAAAGGAGACATTATGAAGGTCTAAGATATGAAAATAGAAGAGAAATTAGAGAAAAGAAAACAGAGTAGACAAATAAGAATAGAAAAGTAAGAAAGTATGAAATAAGATTAGCCTGGAAAGAATAGTAGCGTAGCCCTCGTCTCGTTGTCGCAATTCTTGTAAATCGACGTCCACAAAAGTTCCACCAAGTAAATAGTCTGTATGTTAAACACAATCACGCTCAAAGAGAGAACTCTGCACTGTAATTGCACTGAACACACTTCAAAATTCACCAGCGTAAATTATTAGATGCGAAGCCGTCGCCGAATCGGAAGACAGTGACTGACAGTGACGCAAAGGGACTTGTTTATACAACAAACTTATTTTCTCCAAGATGGCGACTGCGCATGCGCACGCTACCGCTGCGCCATCTTATGGGTAGGTTATATCACTAATCCTATGTTTCACTATAGCCCATTTGGAGTGTCACCAGAGATGAGTAGGGAGATTGCCAATGAGCCTGTTTTTGGTGGTCGCAATTTTCCTCTGGTTTCGGCGCGCCACCTTAGCGGAGGGCCCTCGAAGCAGTTCCACGTTTTTGATTGGTCGTGCATATATAGTAATACTACGCGTGTTAATCTGGAGCTGTGTTTTGGCGCGTCGACGCGCCACCTGAACGAGACTCTCGAACTAGTTCCACGTTTTTGATTGGTCGAATGAATTCGTGTGTTCCTCGAGATCCACGATTTTAAACCGGGTGAACACTCAAATAGGGCAGAGATGAGTGGGGAGATGCACAACGCTCCGGTTTTAGGCGATACCAAAAGCATGGCGCTAAATCGTAGCGGCGAGTCCGGGAGTAGGATTTCGTGATCATCGCCTCTGTCCATGTTACAGATTTCGCGTAGCCGCGCGGGCCATGATCATCGTTCCAGCCGATATTGCAGTCAGCGAAAATGAATGAATTGCTCGGTGGTGGGGAAAAAGTTGCCGCCCCTCACAAACCGTTCTTGACAAACAGGCGGGGCAGCAAGGTCTTCCGTCCAACCGAACGCTGCTGGTTACGGGTTCGATCCCCCATGAAGAACTCTTTTTTCATCTTTTTTTTTTCATTTTACTACAAACATTGTTCAAGGTTCCTCTCTTTTAAGGACGTAGTTCGGTGACAATCTCACCAAAAAGTTATACCGTACCGCTAGCATGAATGCCATTGCGCGTAGTACGACGAACAGTACAAACTTTTGTTTCGGATTGGTCTACGCATACGCACAAATGGTGTGCACCGACAAGCACACACTAATACGGTACACGAGCTGGCAACATCGGACTGCTCCATTACGCTCAGCGGCCAAACAGACATATGTATATCAAGTAACGCGCTGTCCCCTCCGCCGACCCAGCTACGCTGTTGCCACGTCGCGAGCGTTCCCCCCACCACACACCTCATACTATCGAAAATTTTACAGTTTCCGTCAAAATAAACATGGATCGAGACGGTCAAATAATTTCATTTTTTTTGAGAATATGTCTTTTAGAGTCTTTTAACTGTTAGCAAAGTTTCATGCATGTGTTAGACCTCCATCGATGTCAAAAAATTAATATAGGCCATGCGTCTATGCTTTGCGTATTAAAATCATCAATTTCAATGACATTTTTTACCAATTCCGGACGGCAACACGATTTTTGCCTGAGGAGAAATATTTTTTTAATAATTCGAAGAATATTTGGTGAAAGTTTCAATCCTCTGTTGGATCTTTCATTTTACCGAACAATGTCCTTAACCTTTCTAGGATGCCCAAACTTTATTTTAAGTTTATATATATTTTTTAAATTTGATCTATGACAGAATCTACTAATATTTTAAACGCCCGCTCGTGCCGCGCGACCGGCGACTTGAGCGATTGCGGATCCTCTCTCGCTGAGGGGTCTGCTATTGCTGTTACTGCTGCCGCTGGTTCTTATAATCTTATAAATACTTTTTTATTTGCAATCTTCAATTCCAGCGCCCAGTGTAAACTCAATAAGATTTACTATGAGAAAATACTTAGCTCACTTCATTACCTGGAATCAATAGTCTTGAGAAGCAAATATGGAAATGAGCATTATCTCTGTCTGTAATTATTCGTCCACGTGGAGAAGGGTGGCGCGAAAGACTTAACTGGTGTGCATCTTCATATTATTCTGCTTATATATAAAGTAAGCGAAACGACAATAGTAAACAGTTGAATAAACGATCAAATTCTAGAAATACAATTTCCGAAAATAGGAAAACTAACAGATGTTTCTGGCGTCTGGCTAGTGCACCCGGTTACGAATCGGGAGGTCTATGGTTCGAGACCCCTCTATGAAGAGTATTTTTATACAAAAAAAAATGTGCTTTTGCTAATTGGGTTGACAGATTAAAGAGTATGTCCAATTAATTTATTTATCTTAGTACAATAAAGGCATAAACAACGACAACATGCGGGCTTCCACATCACCCAAGAGGTGCCGCAGTCGATGCGTTCCCATTATATAACGTAGCGGGTCCCCACTAGGCCTATACTACGATCGGCGATATCAACATTACACAAACGATCTATTTAAGTAATTAAAGTATAAACGAATGGCAATAGGAGTTCTGCACTCAAATATAAAGTTTCTTCATTGAAGATAATTACGACAATTATTTTACATTACATTTCACACAAACATGACGCGTGTAAATATCTAAAAGTAAGAGAAATTGAGAAAAGGACAATTGGGAAGAATAGTATATCGGTCTATTGAGATCACGTACTGACGACTCCAACACAACAGTCTAGGAATCTGACGGAACGAATCTGAGCGGGCGTCTGCAACAATGTTGCTAACTATCGCGCGACTAGCAATACACATTGGGGCCTGCAGCGTCAGGTCGTTCACAGTCGTATGTACAGGCAGCAGAGAGAGAATATTGTGAGTTAATAGAAAATGATTTTCGATCCCGATGACAACCTTTTTTTTAAATATTTTATATAAGCTTAAAATAAAGTTTGGGCAACCGAGAAAGTTTGAAAGAGAGGAACCTTGAAAAATAGTATAGGCCGATCGTAGTATAGGCCTACTGGGGACCCGCTACGTTAAATAATGGGAACGCATCGACTGCAGCACCTCTTGGGTGATGTGGAAGCCCGCAGGTTGTCGTTGTTTATGCCTTTATTGTAATAAGATAAATAAATTAATTGGATATATTCTTTAATATGTTAATCCCATTCGCAAAAGTACATTTTTTTTTGTAAAAAGACAATGCTCTCCATAGAGGGGTCTCGAACCACAGACCTCCAGATTCGTAACCGGGTGCACTAGCCAGACGCCAGAAACATCTATTTGTTTTACTTATTTCGGAAGTTGTATTTCTATAGTTTGATCATTTATTCAACTGCTTACTATTGTCGTTTCGCTTACTTTACATATAAGCAGAATAATATAAAGATGCACACCAGTTAAGAACTTTCGCGCCACCCTTCTCCACGTGGACGAACAATTACAGACAGAGATAATGCTGAATTCCATATTTGCTTCACAAGATTATTGATTCCAGGTAATGAAGTGAGCTAAGTATTTTCTCATAGTAAATCTTATTAAGTTTACACTGGGCGCTGGAACTGAAGATTGCAAATAAAAAAGTATTTACAAGATTATAAGAACCAGCGGCAGCAGTAACAGCAATAGCAGACCCCTCAGGGAGAGAGGACCCGCAATCGCTCAAGTCGCCGGTCGCACGGCACGAACGGGCGTTTAAAATATTAGTAGATTCTGTCATAGATCAAATTTAAAAAATATATATACAGGGTCCGCCAGAACTACCTGACCCGGTGGGTATGGCGGTGATCGGGAGGCTTCACTGATCACGAATATGATCTTCCTTTTGTCCGGAAGGTCATAGTTTTTAAATAGGAGCAGGTCAAAGTTGACCAATCAGAGGGAGGCGTCAAGAGAAACGTAGGCGCCAGCGAACTCTGAGTTTTCTTCCCTCGCTTTTGTTTTTCGGCGGCTACGGGCAGGATGACGTCAGCCGAAGACATGCTTATGGGATGTCACTCGCTGAGAACGGAGGTTCTCAGTTGAAAACTCAAGCAATTAATGAAAACTGCAATGTCCTATGATAATGCCACATGACTTACACAGATATCTCTGTGACGTCTTACGTATATTATCTTGATTTTGCTTTTCTTTTATTGATCTCCAGCGATTCGTGCTACATCTCGTTGAAGACTTTTCATATGCATAAAGCATATTCCCTAAGAATTTATTATTCCCTGTACGATATGCAACTTTATTGCAAATATCTTTAGTCTTGCAATAATAACATTAATTGTAAAATCAAGCTAGAGAAGCATGGAAGGTATTTAACACTGACATAGTGTGGGCTCTAAGAGAGAAAATAATAGATACGTGTAACGCTTTTATCGGCCACGCCAAGTTGCGTAATACTTGTAGGTGACAGATTTTGAATTTGCCTACTACAAAAGATCTGTATTATATCGTACAGGGAATAATAAATTCTTAGGGAATATGCTTTATGCATATGAAAAGTCGTCAACGGGATGTAGCACGAATCGCTGGAAATCAATTAAAAAAAAGCAAAATCAAGATAATATACGTAAGACGTCACAGAGATATCTGTGTAAGTCATGTGGCATTATCATAGGACATTGCAGTTTTCATTAATTGCTTGAGTTTTCAACTGAGAACCTCCGTTCTCAGCGAGTGACATCCCATAAGAATGTCTTCGGCTGACGTCATCCTGCCCGTAGCCGCCGAAAAACAAAAGCGAGGGAAGAAAACTCAGAGTTCGCAGGCGCCTACGTTTCTCTTGACGCCTCCCTCTGATTGGTCAAATTTGACCTGCTCCCATTTAAAAACTATGACCTTCCGGACAAAAGGAAGGTCATATTCGTGATCAGTGAAGCCTCCCGATCACCGCCATACCCACCGGGTCAGGTAGTTCTGGCGGACCCTGTATATATATAAACTTAAAAAAAAGTTTGGGCAACCTAGAAAGGTAAAAGAGAGGAACCTTGAACAATGTTTGTAGTAAAATGAAAAAAAAAAAAGATGAAAAAAGAGTTCTTCATGGGGGATCGAACCCGTAACCAGCAGCGTTCGGTTGGACGGAAGACCTTGCTGCCCCGCGTGTTTCTCAAGAACGGTTTGTGAGGGGCGGCAACTTTCTCCCCACCACCGAGCAATCCATTCATTTCGCTGACTGCAATATCGGCTGGAACGATGATCATGGCCCGCGCGGCTACGCGAAATCTGTAACATCGACAGAGGCGATGATCACGAAATCCTACTCCCGGACTCGCCGCTACGATTTAGCGCCATGCTTTTGGTATCGCCTAAAACCGAAGCGTTGTGCATCTCCCCACTCATCTCTGAATAGGGAGACTTGAATCCACCCTTTCTTACTGCATATTACATAAACCGTAGTAATGAGGTAGTAAATTTTGCGGATGTTAATTCCCTTAATATCCATATGAAGCTTTGTAAATAATAGTCTGAGCAAATAAAACTTTAAACAAACTCTTGAAAGTGGGTAACTACAGAAATATAAATTTTCCAAATTGTACAGTACTGTGGCTCGGTAGCACACGTGCGTGGTGTGCTGGATTAACTTCCGAGAGTCTCGAGTTCGGAACTCACGTCTCATCCCTTTTTTTCCTCTTAATTATCAACTATGCTTATTGGTTCACCTAGTTAACTGAAGATACATTAAATATATGATTATATTAGTCTACAAATATTGTATTACATTACATCGTATACATGCAATAAATTGATACATCATACAGCGAACGTTTCTTATTCCCGAGAGCCTACCTGTGACAAACACCTATGTTACGCTGTTTCATGTTCTAATAGCATAAATAATATTTAGACGGATAAAGAAGGCATTACGGAAAACTACCAAAAACAAAAATGCACTTATAAATCTCGGGCATAAAAATAATGATGAGCATATAAAAATGAACCAATTATTTTCTATAGTGAGATGAAACGAATAATGTATCTGGTTAGGGATTTTTTTTTCATTTAATTTTTACCATTCAAGGCTATGTAAAGGTAACATTTTTAATACATCGAATTATCAGAAAATTATGTCGAGGTATAATTTTAATTGTGAATTTTTTTTTACATCAGAACATTCTGATAATTCGAGATATTAAAAATTCAATTATATCTTTCCGTAGGCTTGAATAAAAAAAATTTACTAAATTGAATCAGGCTACTCAAAAATGTATGAAACTAACAATTTCTAAGCAGATACACTATTTGCCTCATCTCACCATACATATGTATAAAATAATTGTGTGGGTTTTTTACGCTTTTCATTTTTTTTACCCGATATTAATAAGTGCAATTTTTTGGCACATTTTTGACTACTTTTCTATTCGGCTGAATAATATTTAAACTATCAAAAAGTGAAACAGCCTGCCATACGTGCGAGTGTTATCACAATTTTCTTTTTAATCAGACCACGGCACATTAAAACAAAAAATGAAATGGAGAATTGTATCTATGTTAGAAATGCAAAAGCGTTAAGCGTTAAGCGAATGAAACGAGATTTTCTCCATTGCTGTCTTTTTTTCTCTTACGTCTTCATGAGAGTCCGTATCGCAACAAGTGAGGATGCGGATTTCCACCAGCTATGGATGATCATGTATGAAGAACATGCATTGGGCGCGTTGACAACGATTCAGCTTCGTAATCGTAAAGTGCCGCGTTCGCGTCTAGAGACGAAAACTTTTTTTTTCTTCATTTCTTTTTTGTTTAATTTTTTTAAGAGGTAATGCCACTCTAACGGCTCAAAAAAATAAAAAATTGTGGTCAATTATTATTAAAAAATAGCATATGTAATAAAGTCTATTTAGATGAATTTATTGTACATTAAACGTCATTAATGTTGTCCAGCTTGTTGATGCAGTGCGGTGAGGTAAGAGAAAAGAGTGGACAGTGATTGTTTGACGGACGTATGTACCAGGATAGGTGCGTGAAACGCAGCTAGCACTATGGTGCGAGCGAGACGCGAGAGCGTCGTACGGTGCGTCCTTTTCGTACACATGAGTGGGAGTGAGACGGCAATCCATGAGTCCCACTGAGTCGTACGTAGGAACTTGGTGGGACATTGGCGCTAGCTAGCCTGGTCGACAACGTAGGAGAAGATGCCCCACCAAGCTCCCTAATGCGAGTGAGGGGCCGTATTGCCGTCTCGCTTACACTCGTGCTGTGCAACAAGGATGCACCGAGCGACGCTCTGGCATCTCGCTCGCACCGTAGTGCTCTCTGCGTTACACGCACAGGCAGAGGTACGTGAGCAGGCACCGCCCAGTCTCCTCTCTTACCTCACTGCACTACAAGGTGGACCTATTAATGACGCTCAGTGTACATGATTTTAAGAGTATACTACAATTTTTTTTTCAAAATGGTGACTTCGCAGCTTATTCAATAAAACCTCTTGTTCATAACCGTGTTCTGCGGCTGGACGAATTACTTTTTGGAGGTTTGACCTGAAACAAAAATCCAAATAATTTTCAATTCTATATAAGAATAGCTGCAGAAGGTCTAATCAGAACTTTGATTTTAGACGTGCGCCATTTTTACAAAACATGTCATTTTTTAATTTCCCTACGTATTTCTCTAGCTATTCTTACACAAAACTGAAAAATGTTTGTTTTTTTTTGTTTCGGGTTAAACTTCCAAGGAATGATTTGTCTGGCCAGAGAGCACTGTTCTGAACAAGAAGGTTTGTTGGGTACGCCACCATTTCGAAAAAAAATTAAACAAAAAATTTGTTTATACTCTTAAAATCATACTGCCTTTCCTTTTTCTTATTTTCGTGTTCCATACTTGAAACGCTTATATTCATTCACTCTATATTTGAAAACGCAGAGCGAACTGACACTCTCAAACTAGAAGAAAGAACTGAAAAAGGATAGAAGAAGCCGCGGGAATGTTTTCAGTTTGCTTGCAACATTGTATACCTTCATGTGTTCGTGGCATATTCTTGAAAAGGTTCCGTTCACTATTACTTTTCTACGATTGCTATAGTTCATTTCCGATTTTCGTGTGTTTTATTTGACAAATGGAAAACAATGAAGTCTCTAGCAAGGCGCACATGTCATGGCATAAAGTATTTGTTATAAAACTGCATATGCAATGTTTTGAACTCCAAATATTTTATTTTGCGTGTGGTTTGCTTAGGACTGCATTATTTTTGGATTTCGCCCTCCCATGCGAGCCAAGCAACACCGGGTAAAAAAAATTAAACAAAAAAGAAATGAAGAAAAAAAAAAGTTTTCGTTTCTAGACGCGAACGCGGCACCTTACGATTACGAAGCTGAATCGTTGCCAACGCGCCCAATGCATATTCTTCGTACGTGATCATCCATAGCTGGTGTAATTGCGCAGCCTCACTTGTTGCGATACGGACTCTCATGAAGACGTAAGAGAAAAAATGACAGCAATGGAGAAAATCTCGTTTCATTCGCTTAACGCTTTTGCATTTCTAACATAGATACAATTCTCCATTTCATTTTTTGTTTTAATGTGCCGTGGTCTGATTAAAAAAAAAATTTTGATAACACTCGCACGTATGGCAGGCTGTTTCACTTTTTGATAGTTCAAATATTATTCAGCCGAATAGAAAAGTAGTAAAAAATGTGCCAAAAAATTGCACTTATTAATATCGGGTAAAAAAATGAAAAGCGTAAAAAACCCACACAATTATTTTATACATATGTATGGTGAGATGAGACAAATAGTGTATCTGCTTAGAAATTGTTAGTTTCATACATTTTTGAATAGCCTGATTCAATTTAGTAATTTTTTTTTATTCAAGCCTACGGAAAGATAATTTTATTTTTAATATCTCGAATTATCAGTATGTTCTGATGTAAAAAAAATTCAGAATTAAAATTATACCTCGACATAATTTTCTGATAATTCGATGTATTAAAAATGTTACCTTTACATAGCCTTGAATGGTAAAAATTAAATGAAAAAAAAATCCCTAACCAGATACATTATTCGTTTCATCTCACTATAGAAAATAATTGGTTCATTTTTATATGCTCATCATTATTTTTATGCCCGAGATTTATAAGTGCATTTTTGTTTTTGGTAGTTTTCCGTAATGCCTTCTTTATCCGTCTAAATATTATTTATGCTATTAGAACATGAAACAGCGTAACATAGGTGTTTGTCACAGGTAGGCTCTCGGGAATAAGAAACGTTCGCTGTATGATGTATCAATTTATTGCATGTATACGATGTAATGTAATACAATATTTGTAGACTAATATAATCATATATTTAATGTATTTTCAGTTAACTAGGTGAACCAATAAGCATAGTTGATAATTAAGAAGAAGAAAAAGGGATGAGACGTGAGTTCCGAACTCGAGACTCTCGGAAGTTAATCCAGCACACCAAGCACGTGTGCTACCGAGCCACCGTACTGTACAATTTGGAAAATTTATATTTCTGTAGTTACCCACTTTCAAGAGTTTGTTTAAAGTTTTATTTGCTCAGTCTATTATTTACAAAGCTTCATATGGATATTAAGGGAATTAACATCGGCAAAATTTACTACCTCATTACTACGGTTTATGTAATATGCAGTAAGAAAGGGTGGATTCAAGTCTCCCTATTTGAGTGTTCACCCGGTTTAAAATCGTGAATCTCGAGGAACACACGAATTCATTCGACCAATCAAAAACGTGGAACTAGTTCGAGAGTCTCGTTCAGGTGGCGCGTCGACGCGCCAAAACACAGCTCCAGATTAACACGCGTAGTATTACTATATATGTACGACCAATCAAAAACGTGGAACTGCTTCGAGGGCCCTCCGCTAAGGTGGCGCGCCGAAACCAGAGGAAAATTGCGACCACCAAAAACAGGCTCATTGGCAATCTCCCTACTCATCTCTGGTGTCACCCCCCTGTACCAGACTGTACTGAACTGCTCGCTGTTGCCGCAGAAAGTGTAACCGGGAATAGAAAGAGAGAGCAAATCGTAAGGACCGTCTATCATTTGTCTATTGGTCGAAAGTTTTCTGGATGGAAGGGGTTCAGGACTGTAATATGCAAAATAAGAACCATGTGAAAGATTACTCCGCAGATCTAGAATATACGTTGTTACAGTCGAATCTTGGAGACAGAAGCCTTCGTGAGTCAAATCCATCGGTCAAATTTCAATTGTCGTGATTGCTTTATGGTAGTTGAGTTTATAAAAATTCAATATTAAAAAATGGTGATTCATTGTGTTATGTGCGGGCTATCGCGGGACCTATATTTTGAGCCCAATACGATAAACTTTCACAAGTAAAGTAAAAATATAACCTTAAATTTTATGGTTAACATAAGATTAAATCAATTCTTAAACTTATAAAATATATAAATAAAGTTCATCATGAGACATACATTTTACTGCGCCGGGTTCCCTTATTCCTAATTCCGCTCCTGCCCAAGAGAAGGACAGAACGGTCCTAACGACCACGGTCTTACATACAGGTCTTGAAACTTCCTCGAATTTCAGTGGTGGGGGTATGGTCGCTTACTGAGGTTGAATTTAGTTTCAAACAGCGTCGCTGTTATCGGGTACCGCAGATAAACATAATCTGCAATTGTGCAGACAGTTAACAAAAGTCAGTCTGTCGGCATTTACGCTTTTTGCTAGACATTATAAACTGTTTCGCGTAGCTACTTATAGTCAACATTCAAGCGATGCCACCGTGGAAACCACGAATAGGACAGAGATGGAGTGATCCTCCCGGCCCCCCGCGTCCCTCGTCCATACGATTACCCGATCACAACGACTCTATGCGGCTATTCGGAATTGCTTCACTAAGGCCCAGTTCCACAACTCAAGTTTAAGTCGGTAAACCGAGTTAAATGAAAAACGCGCGTTCCACAACTTCTTAAACCACGTTTAAGCCGAGGATTCATCGGCTAAATATAACCGGCCAAATTTGGGCGTTTAACAGGCTAAACCTCGGTTATGTGTATCAGTGGCTCCACCAAGGTGGGTGACAGCATTCTCGCAGCTCGCGGATCCTTAACCTAACCTCATTTTATGGTTATTCATATTGTTGCTACAACTGATTTATCTCCCATTGTTAACAATAATTTGAGTTAACACAGGAATAATATTGTTGCAAAACAATGGGAAACAGACGGATTATGCTGTGTTATAGTCTTCAGATGACGAAGATTTTTTTGTGCATCGAAGGCCAAAAGTTGTGAGAAGACGCATAGACCATTTCGAAGAATTTGATAATATCGATTTTCCTGCTCGATTTCGCTTATCGAAAGAAAGTGTATATGAAGTCCTGCAGCGTATACGACATGAATTTGAGCATCGAAGAGAACAGTCAGTACTTCGTATATCCATAAAATTAAAATCTTTGCTGATTAAGGCCATTCTACAATGCAACGGGACACGTAACACGAAACACATAAGCCGTAAGCATGGAGCCTAGACAGGAGGAGACCAAACTGTGGGTGCCAATACTGGGACAAAAATACGGTTCCAGTAGGGTTTCCCGATAATGCCGCCTGCGGCGCTTGCAACAGTACTTTCTCGAGCAAGGCATGCATATCTCTGTTGTATATAAAAATATACGTATATGTATTTATATATACACGGAGACTGGCTATATCATTATATATTCTCGGCGCCGGCCGCGAAATCCAATAGTTACTTTGAAGGTTAGCAACGGTCATATTAATTTTAATAAAGTATTACGATTACAATTACAATCTTATTATTATTTTTGTAGTTATCGTTTAGACATGAACAATCCAGACGACACTCCCGTTGTCGATATCTATCCTCCATGAGCGAGATGAAATGGTTTGCTGATTTAGGTTCAAATTCCTCACATTATTTATAAGTTAATGATGTATGAACATGGAACGTTGTATTGAAAATTTATTTTTTATTTTAATTTATTTTGCATTTTTTTATCGTTATCGTTTGCTCGTTATTTATCCTCCCGCGTTACAAGAATGCGTCAGTATTGCTTCGCCATTTTGCGAAGTTTCCTCGATTTTTCGCGGTTCAAGTTGTGAGTCCGATTGTAGGCATGCCCTACAAAATGTCCCATCGACATGACGTAGAAGCTCGCAATTCGCTTAGTTAAATCCTCACGATGCGTGCAACACCCGACAAGGGGTATGCTTTCACCGGTAGTTAGCACGTCAATTACGTTGATCAGGCTGTGGGCAGTAATATGTAGGTCCGGGCCGACGACTTCGTGGAATACAAATTCTATCTCTCTCAGAAGGCAGAACAATGCTTCGCTAGGGTAGATCAAATCACCTTTACTCATGAGAGTAATTAATCTATCGCGTTCATGCTGTCCGTCACTTCTGAGCGCCTCTAAGCAATCGCTGCACTGCGTGTTGGATGACATCTTTCGCGCCACGTAACCAGCCACGTAGGCTTGCGCATATGTTCCAAAATCTTCGCAGCCAACGATGGAATCCGTGTAGTTCGATTCTGTGCAGTCAAGAACGTAACCTTTTTCAACAACCTTGTCGAGACGGTCGAGCCACTGATCCTTTTCTTTATGATTATCCGGTGCGTCCTTGAGGCTTATCAGCGTCTGTAGAATGTCGGTACCCGAAACATTGCTACCTCTCGGAGGTTTAATGAGCGAGTACATGGAAAGAAGCCGAAACACTCCAGCACACTGCGTTGCGTCGGGATGGTCATTACTTCCAGATGCACTTCTCATCATACCGTTGAATCTCTATGAAAAGCAAGCAATGTTTTAAAAAATGCAGTAAAACCATTAGCCGATCAAGGATGGATGGGTTATGGATGGGTTGTTAAAGACTAAGTTAATACCTGAAGCAAGAGGAAAAAATATATATACATATATACATGCAACCATAAACCAGATTCAATGTAGGAAATAATGCCCTAACTAAAGTATAGAGAACCACAAATCTTAGATCTAGTACATACGCACCATGGTGTTGACATCACTTGAATCCCAGCGAATCTAAAGGAGAGAAAGCTTACATATTTTGTAGTGTAGATGGTTTTATAAACAACATCGTGGGTGACAAGCGTGAAACCGCTGTATAGTGTACTGCAACCATTAGTAGGTAACAATATAAGGCATCCTGTGAAAACATGTCTAAAATAGGGTGGACACCAGATTTTCAGTCTGAATTCTCAGGTCTTTCCAGGCCGGGCTGTCATAACGGTGACTTTTTCATATTTCCACGTGGCATGGCCACCCTGTAAAACCGAAATAAATAATGTATAAACGGTACTAGATTATTTTATGGGTAAGTTTCGTTTAAGTAACTGCAAAAACAACGGAAGAATGAAAAACATTCGACCATTATATTTACAGTTGTAATTGCGTAAGATATTGCATCAAAGACTTCTTCACTAAGAATTCGAAACTGTACAACGAAGATCGTAAAACCACGGAAACAGCCAACGAAAAAGAATGAGTTATATTCGATTTGTACTGCAATTGCATCGATGATGAATCGACATCCCTTTTTTAACATAATTATACAAAACGTGATTTCTCACGATAGTATTGACATTGTGCACTGAATGCTATCCCGAAGTAACTACTGGAATGATGAAAGAGAACGTCGAGTAGATGTTAAATTGTGTTACAAGTTGTACGAATCAAAAAACTATTAGACAATCGCTAGAATAAAGGCCTCTCTCCACAGGTAATGCAAATTTTGACAGCGATATTTGAAACAAATTTCTTCTTCAGTACGGTTCCTTGATTGTTTAACTACATAAGTACATTGAACTATGAAGGTGATGTGAAAGAGACTCAGTCAAAAAACCTGTACAAAAAACCTGTTTTTTTATAACCTGTTTGATTCGCGTCTAAAAACAATTTAGGTTTGTCTAGAAACTTGGTAGTCGGATATTTCATTATTTGCTTATAAACTCACCTCAAGAGCGTCTTGGTTTACACGTGTCGTCATTAAGTACGTGAAGCCGTGCTCGTCTCTGAGGAACTGAAACAGTTCGACGATACCCTGTAGTGAGACTTTGAAGCCAGTCAACGTCGCAATCGAGAGATAGGGAGCATCGTTGTTGTTCGCCAAAGACTCCCACTCTTCAAGATATTCTTGAAAATCAAGTATAACCTACATAAACAGAACAGAATTAGAGAAGCTGATGAAATATGGGAGTTCTGTTAAATCTGTGCTTTCATGACAGGTTGCGGAAACATCGTCAAGTAAAAAAGTCAATATTTCTACGAGACGCGTTACATTATTTGTGTACTGCGATGAGTAGTTAGTTAATTGAAATTTAATATCCATGTCATGCATTTTGATTTCAACTATACATATCAAGGTTATCATGTCACAACAAGGAAATCAAAAAAATGATATCCGTTGTCGAACTTATAGATTAATTGGATACCTGCATGCTCGGGCTGTTGCTTCGAAGAGCAGTCTCTGGCGTACGCGACATCATCGCCTTAATCAAACCGTTAATTCTCTCTACGTATCGGATCGTTGGTTCCCCGTCTGAGAGCCCAAGAGCTCCGATACTCTTGAGCAATCTTAAAGCAGCCAGCGTCCTATCCGAGAATAACTGGAAAACAACAAATATTTATTGTTTGTCGATAATTGTATGATGTCTTAGTAGACATAAGACCGTCACCTCAAATGCAAGAGAAACACGCATTTTCGCTGTGTGTTGAGGCCTCACATGATCCTTCGTGAGGTACGCAATACGGAGCATGGATCCCGATGATATCTGCGCATCAACCACTGCATCCCAATGAGCGAGTTTGATGATCCCATCTGGAGTCTACACGCCATCTCATCTCTCATAAGGTAATCAACTTTAACTTTTTTTTTGTCACGCTCAAATTTACCAATGTTTCCTCGCGGGATACCAAGCCATTCCTCTTAGTTTTAATAAGGTGTGGGAAATCCGAGAAAAACCATAAACGGCGGCCTCCCTCGCTAGCTACATCAGTTGCTTCAGAATCGTCGGAGTCGATGGTATCATCCAGCAGTTCGTAGGGATGTCGGCAGCTGGCGTTGCCCTCATTGACTCCTAACGCCGTCCACACACCCCGATTCCACGACGCGCCGTCGGTGACTACTCCATCAACAAAGAAACCAGATCCTTCAAGGAGGACAATGCACTCTAGTATCAACTTTCGGAGGGTGTCACTTCTTGCGCAGCCTTTGCTTAAAAAGCAAGCAATGGCTTGCACCCACGACCCCCGAAACGGTTGGTACATGAAGATCAGAGCGTGATCTCCTAATTGATGCTTCTGATTTGCGGGTGTGTGGTCTCCGAGAGACGTAAAACCAGTGTACATCAATGTCGTACGGTCCAGAGATACGCCTTCACTCAACTGCATCTCATCGACCAACAGAGTACCTGCAATAACAAATGGAAATATTACGAATGACATCAGTGCAGGGATGAAACAATAAAATTGCTTTGAAAAAAAAAATAAAAAATAAATTTTAAAACAATAAATTGCTTAAAACTAAAATGCATTTATCTCTGCCACGGATAATCTGTCGGATAAAAAACAAGAACGGTGCACTGCGTCGCACAATTGTGTAGTTCATTGTTTCCGTTTTCCAATCCAAACTTCAATTGTGGTGGAGGAAAAGGCTTTTGAAAGATTAGTTCTATCTCTGACGCACCCATACATGTAGCACATCATCTTAATAACTATTTACCACGTCGATCGGATGGATGCATTTCCAAACTTTTTGTCTTCATACATGCAAATATTGCATCCTGGAACCCGTAAGCGCTTCCCATTTTCCGGATATAGCGTGCGAGAGTTTCCGGATGCGGCAATGGAAGAATGTCGCGTTCTCGAAGGTGGTTGTACGCCCTTTTGCTCTTAATGCGTAGCAAGAGACAATTATACGCCCACTTTTTCGTATATCGTCGACCTTGCGCTTTCTTCGCTTTCGCCGATTTTAAGCACATTTCGACGGTCTCCTGTTGCTCGAGGGGAAGAGATGAAATAGCCTCGCGTACCACACTTGCCTTCCGCTTGCTGCACTCATTTCGCACTTCCACGATCCGCTGTTTCAGGTGAGATACCTACACAACAAAAAGTACGAAAAGAATATTTTTAGTTTTTTAATTTGAATGATACAAAGTATGGTAATGACGAAAATGTGAGGTAATATTGCAAACAGCGAAAGCCTATCAACTGTTTTGTTGTAAACCAATAACTGTACTTGGTACAACTCAGAATATAATGAATTTATTGCTCATCTTACTTTTCGTTGCAGCGTCTCGTGCCTTTTTCTCAGCAGTCGTAACTTCGTTGTTACCCGCCCCTTCTTAGCCGCATTCGTCGTCTTCGTTCGATGTGATTGCCTCATTATATTTTTTCGTAAATAGCGACATTTGAGGCACCTCTCGTAGGTACGGTTCCTCACATACGTTTCATCAACTTTGACGAAAATTGAGCAAAATCTCGAACGACTGCAAATTTAGATTTTTTCTTTCAACTCGCATAACGTAAATATCGGATTCTTTATTCTTATTATTTTTTCTTATTTGTAAAATGATGCCTTATATTTTTTCACGAACCCAAAGCTCTCTCTATGAGAAATAAACAATACAATTTTTTTTAATAAAATAAAAATACGTTTACATACGTTTGTTTTGTCTGACCGGTGCCAACACATTCCTTCATCATCTCCAATGCTCCCAGCATTGTTGTCAAATCTGTGAAAGTCCTCACTGCATCTAGTTGGACTTGTATTTTTCGGTCTGCCAGAGATACCTGCAAAATACACTCATTATACAGCTTGCGATGTAAAAAAAAACTAATATTCCAAAACTGTTTCTGATACAACACTTACCGTTACCGTTAGGTCATTCTTGACCGACAAATACACCCTCGATTCTAGCGTGAGCGGTGTCAGATGAACTAAAACTACTTCTTCAACATTGCGGCTCCATGCCCAACTCTCTCTCCACTGGCTAGCTGCTAGATCAGTCATCAGATTTTCGATGTTGTACGAAACTACGGCGTCTGTCATCAGACTTGTCATGTCTTTTGTCTCGCTGTCAAAATCACTGATGTCGTGACTGTCTGCGAAACCCCGCGACGTGCAACCGTTGTCTACCGCTTGGCGTGTGCTGGCATTATCCACAGCTTCCGACGTGCTCTCAATTGACCATTGGTCAAGCTGTACAAACAAAACTCAGTATATACCTGATCTGTAATTCATGTTCTTCATTCGTTACGAAGAAATATTGGCTGATCTAAAAAGTATTTTCCGATTTATTCATTCAAAGTTAATAAAAAATCCGATTTATTCATTCCAAGTTAATAAAAAATCGGAAAATAATTTTTAGATCACCCAATAAATCAGTATTATGAGTATTGTAAACTTACGATTTCAGGTGACTGCGGCATTTCACGAATTACCCCGGCAACTGGGCATGCATCCTTTCGTAGCACGTACCTCTCTCGTTCAATAGAAACTACCGTTCCATCAGGCATTGGGTGAACGAAGTGCGTGATGATATCCTCAGCAGCAAAGTGATGTTGACACACAACATTTTTTGTTGTCAATGGAGCCGTTGTTCCGATTGCAGTCGACCATGCTTCGGCTGCAGTCTACAAAATAAAAATATATTATTAACCGTTATGTAAAATATAAGTGAAGCAAGAAATTCTGGGAGAAGACGGAGTTGTTATAGATGCGACCAATTAAATAAAAAAAAAAATTAAATATCTCGGATCCCTACCAAATATTTGGTAGTCTTAGACATTTGGTATTTTCAAATTTATATTTAATTTCTGCTTTTCTGGAAGAAATATTAACTGTGCTGCTTGAAGATCTAACTTTGTGTGATCGGCAAAAACTCTGGTATCAACATGATGGTTGTCCAGCTCATTTTGCACGGATAGCTCGCAATGTTGTCGCCCGAAAATTTGGTAATAAGCAGATTATTATGTAGTATTACTATTATTATGTATATTATTAAGTAATGTCTGGAACATTTTTTTTGTGACGTCGATAATTACCGAGATATTTAAGGTGGTCAAGTTATGTGAAAAACCCGGTCTATCTGGCAATGGACAGATATGGCTGGATGATGTTGATAAAAACAATCTAAATTAAGGATGTAATTATAACCTTTGGGACACCAAATAAATACACTGGCTTCTCTTGAAGGAATTTCCTCTTTTTTATTTCGTCCGGATCTCCTGTGGAGCAGCCTGGAACTGCACATCGCTTGCCCATGTCCACTGATAGTATTGAAAATGAATACGAATTTCATTACTACATTTGAACATTAATCTTTTTCATTTATAAAATCTGCTTTGCAATCCTTCAGTAATTGAATATCAAAAAAATTATTAGTAACTTACATGCAAGAAGTCAGCGATATTAAATAATTCTTCACTATGGCGTCTAAAAACAAATTATTTGAAGATACCGCGCAATTATCACCATACTGTTCCATATCATTTCAAGAGATAGGCACTACTCGTGTTAGAAAGTACTGTTTTCAGCGCTGCTCATGGCTCACTTTGGAACTTACTACTAGAGCCATGTTTTAGGCCCGTTTTTTCAGCATTCCGCCATTGAAGTTTGGTCTCCTCCTGTCTAGGCTCCATGGCCGTAAGATATTCAATTGTTTATTTACCTAATTCCATTGAATCCACCAATCAAGAAGAAGAAAATCGTTTTTAAAACCGAGCGTTTACTAAAGCCCGTATTCACAACTCACTCTTAAAGTCACTAACAGAGTCGCTTGTAGTTAAAAGCCACTAAGAAAAAATTTAAAAGCGCGCTATTAGCACTAAAAGCGAGTTCTGAATACGGGCTTAAGTCTCTACGATTTTTATGACGTCTTGGACATAGCAACGATACGTAAGCGGTTGCTAGGGTCTTTAAGGACTTCACGGAGCACGAAACGTGATGAGTAGCATCGGGCATGCCCCGTTCCGTAATTTATTACGGCTTACGTTAAAAATACATAGCAACGATACGGAAGAGGTTGCTAGGGTCGCTAAGGATTTGACGGAGCACGAAACGTCATTGTCAAATGTCATTACCTGTCACCTGTCATTACCAGCTCTATAGACGAGGTTATTATCAATATCGTTAGAGAAATTAAATTTCTCTACGATAAAAGTGATCGTGACTTTAAAAAAGAAGTAATGATTTTCTTATCTGTATGAATAAACGCATACACATTTTTTTATATTTATACATATATTGACAGATCATGACAGGTGACAGGTACTGACATTTGACAATGACATTTCGTGCTCCGTCAAATCCTTAGCGACCCTGGCAACCGCTTCCGTATCGTTGCTATGTATTTTTAACGTAAGCCGTAATAAATTACGGAACGGGGCATGCTCGATGCTACTCATCACGTTTCGTGCTCCGTGAAGTCCTTAAAGACCCTAGCAACCGCTTACGTATCGTTGCTATGTCCAAGACGTCATAGAAATCGTAGAGACTTTGTAAACGCTCGGTTTTAAAAACGATTTTCTTCTTCTTGATTGGTGGATTCAATGGAATTAGGTAAATAAACAATTGAATATCTTACGGCTTATGTGTTCCGTGTTACGTGTCCCGTTGCATTGTAGAATGGCCTTTAGACTTATAACACATTATGTGTGCAAACCTAATCTGACATGAGATTTATATATTTTTTTCAGAAACCATACTATATCTCCGATAAACCAACTGCTTTTAACACTGCGGTTTTATGCGACTGGAAGTCATTTAATTTCTGCTGGGGATTTCAGTGGTGTCAGCAAGCCAAGTGTACACAGAATAGTACATAAAGTTACTGCTGCAATTGCTCGACTCCGGCCACTTTACATAAAGTTTACGACGAACTAAAATATATTTATAATAAAAGTATATATGTAGACTTGAAAAGTTCACTAAAAATGATTCTGTTTCCTGGAGGTTTCTCTTCCTTCCCGAAATATTATTATTGCAGTTAATAAAAACGCGTTCATTTGCAAAAATATCCGTATAAAATATATTTGAGTAGTAAAACTTTCGCAACAAATACAACTTTTTCAACTTATAACATTTCTTAAATTTAATGAGATTATAATCAGTCATTGTCGCTGGCGTAGGAACTTATTAAGATTCTTTGGTGTTAAAATACTCATACTTAATTTTACTATTATTTTATATTGATAAGAAAAATGACAACATAGCTGCAAATAGCCAAAGCCGCTGCCTTTGTTGTTTTTGTTATAAATATGCGTAATAACGTATCCCTTCCACTACTCCATTCCGGAAAGTCAATCATAGACGACATTTGAAAAGAAGTAAGCACTCGGTTAGACTTATCTTCAATGGACTATAGGTTTCCGAAAACCCCGGTTAAAAGTCTACTGTGGAACGCAAGTACGATAAACCGTCCGTTAAAGCAGCGGTTAGATTTAACGCTTGGTTAGCAAATCTCGCATTTAATCTCGAGTTGTGGAACCGGGCCTAAGCGACCCACCCCCATCACCAGAGTTTCAAGAGTAAGACCGTGCTAACGACTCGCTCTCTCTTTCTATTCCCAGTTACACTTTCTGTGGCTACAGTGAGCAGTCCAGTACTATATGTCGATGGAGTTGACACTCCAATAGGCAGTAGTAAAACCGTTGATACCCGTTTTCTCCGACACGGTTCCAGTGACAGTTTAGCTGACCAACGATCAAATTTGATCGTGGTTTAAACGCAAAGTACATTCCTTCGACCAAACACTGAGCTCGTTTAGCTAAACCTATGCCTCATTTGAAATAACTCTCAGCATAGAAGTATCCGCGACTGTGATTGGCGGTGGAAACGACCATACCCATAGCACACTCTAGTGGTCTGTGCTCCAGTATCTGCCTACTCTTCAGACTACACCCAACATGCGAAAAATTGATCCGTGAGAAACTAGAAGTCAATGTTTTAAAAATAGAATTAGAAATGAAAAAGACCATTTTGATGCGGGAAAAATCTAGAAATGCCATGCTAGGCATAATAAATGAAACAAATTAAAGATAAATTACACGAATCGTTACTGCTTTATTTAATATCTTTTCCAATATTTATTTACTATTATAAACCATGGGTTCTCAAAATTTTAATAAAACAATCATTACCCAAATTAATTTTATGTACAATTCAATTTTCTGATTAATGTCCTTGAATTTCCTATATTATTTACCATTCTTCTGTTGTTAAGTGTCGACTTAATTCTGGATCTTTACAACCTTGCGATTCTGTAAAACTGTTCTTGTTGCTGACGAATGTCCTCATTTGTCGAAGGGAACTTCACGAAACGTGGTTTTAATCTTGCAATCACATCCGTTACACAAGAAGCAATGCGATGTGCAGAAGTTATGCTTATATTAGAAAAATCTGCTGCAGACATGTAATGGGATCCTGTTGCGTATAATCTTAAAGTGAGCAACAACTGATCCAGCGGTGGTATCGGCCAATTTCTAAATATATAAGCCCGTATTCAGAACTCGCTTATAGTGCTAATAGCGCGCTTTTAAATTTTTTCTTAGTGATTTTTAACTACAAGCGACTCTGTTAGTGACTTTAAGAGCGAGTTGTGAATACGGACTATAATATACAGGGTGTTAAAATTCGATGATAATCTCCACGTAGCGAGAATCAGGATAAAAAGCAGATTACGAAAATGACCTTCCTTTCGTTCAAAAGTTCATAGTTTTTAAACGGGAGCCGGTCAAAGTTCACCAATCAGAATGTGGTGACAACGGAAATGGCAAACATATGCAAACTCAGAGTTTTCTCCCTCGCTTTTGTTTCTCCGTCACAGTAACGACAGTGAAGCCAGTTCCCCATGCATACTAGATAATACGCTACCCGATGGGCTTTTGTTTTTAGCTGATTGATGAGAATTAAACAGAGAATGCGAAGTACCAGTTACACGATGTCTCTTAACCACCGTCAGACATCACTTCGACACTCAAACATAACTTTACAATATTCCTTTCTGAGTTGAGACGTACTGACAGTAATTAAATAAAAATAAACATTCATACAACAGTGCAGTTGTATCACGCAATATCTAAGCACGTCCTCATAGGTAGAACGATTGTGTAATATGGGACTATATTGTTGATTGATCTGATTAGAATTGATATCGAATATCAATCGTAATCCTAGGGCCTGGTGCAGGTCTACGTCAGGTTCACGGTAGATCGATGGTAGATTTACGGGAGATCTATCGTGTATAAAGAAGCGTTTTCCCAAATCTGGAAGGAGCGCTTCGCCGTCGTCTTCGAGGTACAAACGTAACTCGTTCATATCCTACGTGTCCTGGTGTTCCTCGCTCATAATTTCTCCGGTACTTTTTCCCGTACTTTACAGTATTACGTAGAGGAACTGCAAGACTCAGAATACTACAAAAATGAACTCGTCCAGGACCGAGAATAATGTACAGGATAACGTACGGGAGAATGTAAGGGATAACGTACGGGATAATATACGGGATAACGTACGGGATAATATACGGGAGGAAGTACAGAATAACGTACGGGATAATATACGGGAGGAAGTACAGGATAACGTACGGGATAACGTACGAGATAATATACGGGAGGAAGTACAGGATAACGTACGGGATAACGTACGAGATAATATACGGGAGGAAGTACAGGAAAGTGTACAATCAACGGCAACGGCTGGTAGCACAGAAACTGCCAGGATGACAGCGAGGGACCCTGAATCTTCCAGTACTACGTAGAGGAACTGCAGGACTTCGAATACTACGAAAATGAATTCGTCCAGGACCGAGAATAATGCACAGGATAACGTACGGGATAACGTAGGGGATATTGTACATGATAACGTACGGGATAATATACGGAATAACGTACGGGATAATATACGGGATAACGTACGGGATAATATACGGGAGAAAGTACAGAATAACATACGGGATAAGATACGGGAGGAAGTACAGGATAACACACGGGATAACGTACGGGATAATATACGGGAGGAAGTAGAGGATAACGTACGGGATAATTTACGGGACAACGTACGGGATAAGATACGAGAGGAAGTACAGGATAACGTACGGGGAATGAACGGGAGGAAGTACAGGAAAGTGTACAATCAACTCATAATCCTGCCATGATTCGACATGACATTTCTACTTGAGTGAATGTGTTGACAGAGTGAAACTCCCGCGATCTTCATATTCTGTTAAGGGCATTTTACAATGCAATATAATAAGAAATAAGCAATAAGATCTTCAATTGATATTTACCTAATTCCATTGGATCCTTCAATCAAGAAGGAGAAAATCGTTTTTAAAACCGAGCGTTTACTAACAGGGAATGTCACTTATAGTGTCCGCCTCCGATTTTGATGAAACTCAACTATGTTGTAGCGCATAAAAATCTAAGGGACACGTGTTTTTTTTATCGGCGGAAAAACGGTTTTAGGGGGTGAAATCAACCCCCAAAGTTGGGCACATCGAGGGGTGGTAATGCAGTTTCACCTAGAAGGAATCGTCCGATTTCAATGAAACAAAAACTAAAATGTTTCTCATCGCGAGTAATGTAAAGTGCCACTAGACATTTAAAAAAAATTGTCTCTTGAGGGGGTGAACCACCCCTTGATTATTACTTTTTTCACCCTTTTTAAAAAACTTACGAATGGAATTCAATGAAATACGTACCATTTGAAAGAGGAAGGAAAATTAAAGTTTACATGTTTTTGCTTTTTTGCGGGATGTCACATTTAAGGGGGTAAACCACCCCCTGCGTACCGATGCGTGCATACCCATATAGGACCCCTTCTTGCGCAATTTAAAAGTGTAAATGCATTTAAAATATTGCCGTTAGTGACAATCGATAAACAATAAGTGAATATTAACGTATTACCCCTAATTAAGGGGATAAACTAACCCCTCCGTACCTACCCCCTGCATACCGATGCACGCACTTCCATATAGGACCGCTTCTCGCGCAGTTTAAAAGTGTAAATTAATTCAAAATATTCTTGTTACTGACAGTGGATAAACAATAAGTGAAAATTAACGATTCATCCGTAATTAAGCGGGTAAGTTTATTTAGAGTTTGAATATCAATTAATGTAATAGTCCTCCCACTCTGCACGCTTCCGCCTAGAGGTAAGTACGGTAGATTTCACCATAGTACCAGTTTCTATTATTTTATATTTAAAATATACAGGGTCTTGCGAAAGTCTGCGTGCAGTACGTAACATTTGAAATAATCATTTATATATTCCTAAAGAAATAAAAATAGTAAATACCTGTTAGACGTAAATAAACGTCATTGTGTCCACTAAACAAGGAATACAACATAGCACATATTTCTTTTCAATTAAGGAAGATAAAAACAAAAAAGCACAAAAGGTCCGAAAATCCCCTTGAAAAAGTCTGCGTGCAGCTGACATTTCGATTATTTATACACGGTATTAATATTTGGTTGGCCATCCTTTGGCATTAATTATGGCTTTGAGTCTTCGAGGTATGGATTCTACTAATTTTCGAGTGAACTCAGGGCTAATATTTCTCCATTCCTGGTGTAATAATTCTTTTAACTGGGCGTTGCTGCTAATATCGTGTTTTCTTAATTTATTTTCAAGTTCTGCCCATACATTTTCGATCGGATTGAGATCAGGAGACTGTGGTGGAGTCTGTAGAATATGAGGGATGTTATAGATTATCCATTGTCTTACTAAATAGGCTGTATGTTTAGGATCATTGTCATGTTGAAAGTAAAAGTTTTCACCAAGGCCAAGTTTTTCTGCACTGTTTCTAACATTTTCTTTCAGAATATTCAAATAAACCATTTTATCCATTATATTTTCAATTATCAAGAGACTCGGTCGAGTCTCGCGCCAAGTACAGGCAACCCGCCGTACGGGGCACGGCTCGCCGAGACTCTTTACTCGAAGCATCGCTTGTACCTGTGTTTCCACTCAAATATCTTATGAACGGCTGTATGTGAGAAAAATTTATTGATACATTCACTCTAGGAATCAAGGGTTCTGAATTGATTGCCACTAAATTCAATACGATTAGTATACGAGATCAGGGTGTATTGAGATGGCGAGCGAGATGATTTTATTTCAGGTCCGTCGTCGTCGTCGTCGTCGTCGTCGTCGTCGTCGTCATCGTCGTCGTCGTCTTCGCACGTCCATCGCATTTTTTACCCAACAGATGGCGCTGACTGCTCTGTCTTCATTACCTATTTGTACTCTGAATGGTGTTAGTAATTTACGAATCCATAACACAGTCAAATACACTTTATACGTGAAGCTACTGTTCATACCGAATTTCCAGTTAGTATAAGGGTGCTTTCACACCGTATACAATTATTAAGTTTTCAATAGCATTCATGTGGAGCGCGCGTGTATGGGTGTATGTATATGTGTGCTTCAACATAGTTCCTCGTATTTTAGGTGACAGTTTTTAGAGACACAGAATGTCCAGGTGTTTCTCTCCGTAATTTCCTGTATCTAGGTGGCGGACGTGGAAGTCCAGGGTGTCCAGGCATTCCGCTTCGTAGTTTTCTGTATCTAGGTGTCGGATGTGGAAGTCCAGGGTGTCCAGATGTTCCGCTCCGTAGTTTCTTGTATCTAGGTACTGGATGTGGAAGTCCAGGGTGTCCAGGTAGTCCGCTTCGTAGTTTTCTGTGTCCAGGTGTCGGATATGGAAGTTCAGGGTGTCCACGAATTCCGCTCCGTAGTTTCTTGTATCTAGGTACTGGATGTGGAAGTCCAGGGTGTCCAGGTAGTCCGCTTCGTAGTTTTTTGTATCTAGGTGTCGGATATGGAAGTTCAGGGTGTCCACGAATTCCGCTTCGTAGTTTCTTGTATCTAGGTACTGGATGTGGAAGTCCAGGGTGTCCAGGTATTCCGCTTCGTAGTTTTCTGTATCTAGTTGCCGGATGTGGAAGTTCAGGGTGTCCAGGTATTCCGCTCCGTAGTTTCTTGTATCTAGGTACTGGATGTGGAAGTGCAGGGTGTCCAGGTATTCCGGTCCGTAGTTTCCTGTATCTAGGTGTCGGATGTGGAAGTTCAGGGTGTCCAGGTATTCCGCTTCGTAGTTTTCTGTATCTAGGTGTCGGATGTGAAAGTCCAGGGTGTCCAGGTGTTCCACTCCGTAGTTTCCTGCATCTAGGTGTCAGGCGTGGAAGTTCAGGTTGCTCAGGGGTTCCGCTCCGTAGTTTCCTGTGTCCAGGTGTTGGATGTGGAAGTCCAGGGTTTCCAGGTATTCCGCTTCGTAGTTTTCTGTATCTAGGTGTCGTATGTGAAAGTTCAGGGTGTCCAGGTATTCCGCTTCGTAGTTTCTTGTATCTAGATACTGGATGTGGAAGTCCAGGGTGTCCAGGTATTCCGCTTCGTAGTTTTCTGTGTCCAGGTGTCGGATGTGGAAGTCCAGGGTGTCCAGGTATTCCGCTTCGTAGTCTCTTGTATCTAGGTACTGGATGTGGAAGTCCAGGGTGTCCAGGTAGTCCGCTTCGTAGTTTTCAGTATCTAGGTGTCGGATGTGGAAATCCAGGGTGTCGAGGTGTTCCGCTCCATAGTTTCTTGTATCCAGGTACTGGATGTGGAAGTCCAGGGTGTCCATGTATTTCGCTCCGTAGTTTCTTGTATCTAGGTACTGAATGTGGAAGTCCAGGGTGTCCAGGTATTCCGCTCGGTAGTTTCCTGTGTCCAGGTGTCGGATGTGGAAGTCCAGGGTGTCCATGTATTCCGCTCCGTAGTTTCTTGTATCTCGGTAGTGAATGTGGAAGTCCAGGGTGTCCAGGTATTCCGCTTGGTAGTTTCCTGTGTCCAGGTGTTGGATGTGGATGTCCAGGGTATCCAGGTATTCCGCTACGTAGTTTTCTGTATCTAGGCGTCGGATGTGGAAGTCCAGGGTGTCCAGGTATTCCGCTTCGTAGTTTTCTGTATCTAGGTGTCGGATGTGGAAGTTCAGTGTGTCCAGGTGTTCCGCTCCATAGTTTCTTGTATCTAGGTGTCGGACGTAGAAGTCCAGAAAAGTGTGCAACAAGCTTTGGCGCTTCGCTCAAACTATAGTATCCTCTTTGATGTTCGCACGGCCTGAGGTACAAGGCCTGAAATAATCCAGCAGACTCTCCTCTCTTACGTTTACCACACGGCTTCGACAATCTGGACACCATTAACGACGCTTATATGCATTGAAGATTACATTTTCTTTAAAAATTTGTATATGTCTTTATGCATTTCTAGAAAAAGGGACTTACACATTAAATTTATATGCCATTAAACATTTTCGACACCGCTATATATTTTTCTGATTAGCAACATCATAATGCATTTACATTTTATATCTGTGACAATATAGATTTCAGTGCTTAATACTTCTATTTCCCGTTGGACAACAAAAACTTGTGATATCCCCCAAAAAACACTTACGTGTAAAAAACCACGCCAAGTACAGGTGTGCTGTGTATTCCTCTAATAAAAAGTATTGATATCAGATTATTGAGGCCAAGTACTTAAGTCACTACATGTTTGCCTATTATATGATCTAGCACTGGCCCATCATTTTAATTGTATTTTCGAAATTTCCTATAACGTTTTCACTACTCTTTTACATTACTACTATTTCTCGTAGTTGATTATGAATTAATGGTTATTTAATAATTAATCAAACTTTAGCTGATTCCTTATCGAGTACTACTTGGCGGGTCCGTGCCAGAAATTCCAAAGTACTTACTTTGAACGTACTAATAGTATCCTAAAATTATGTTTATTATTAAGATTTTACCGTGATTATTATTAACGAGTTATCGTTAATAAACTCTATATAGAAAGTTGACATTGGTTTTGAGTTTAATGACTGGCATTATGAATGCAAATTTATATCAAGAATTGCACGGACCCGCCAAGTAGTACTCGATAAGGAATCAGCTAAAGTTTGATTAATTATTAAATAACCATTAATTCATAATCAACTACGAGAAATAGTAGTAATGTAAAAGAGTAGTGAAAACGTTATAGGAAATTTCGAAAATACAATTAAAATGATGGGCCAGTGCTAGATCATATAATAGGCAAACATGTAGTGACTTAAGTACTTGGCCTCAATAATCTGATATCAATACTTTTTATTAGAGGAATACACAGCACACCTGTACTTGGCGTGGTTTTTTACACGTAAGTGTTTTTTGGGGGTTTTCAAATTTCCAGGACCAGCTGCAGACATACAGCCCCATACTAAGACTCCACCACCCCCATATTTTACACTGGCTTCTAAATTCTTCGGTAACAGTTCTTCACCGGTCTTTCTCCACACTAATTTTTTTCCGCTAATGCCAAAAATATTAAATTTGCTTTCATCAGAGAATAGCACTTTTGACCAAAAATCGAAATCTTTATTCACGTATTCTTTTGCAAATTGCAGTCGCATTTTTCTATTTTTCTTTGAGACGTACGGTTTTTTTCTCGCCACACAATTTCTATATTCGGATTTATGGAGCACTCTAGATACAGTTGAAGGATGTACATCAGTACCAAAATAGGTTTTTAAATTTCTAACTATCGTATTAAGCTGAACCGTGTTGTCTTTTTTCACCTCACGAAGTATAAACTTTTTTTCCGAGTTCCCGATCTTCTTCGGATGTCCGCTCCTTGGCTTAGAGTGTAAAATATTTTCTTTGTTATAATTTTCTACGACCCGTTGAATGGTCGAACGACTTCTCGATAGAATATCGCCGATTTCTCTATATGACTTTCCACTCTCTCGTAATTGTATTATAATCTCCCTTTCGGCAATTGTTAATTCTTTTCCTCGAACGCGTTCCATCACTTTCGCTATGTTTTAACGTCGTCGAAGCACTAGTTTGACTGACTAATCTAATTACGTTAGAAATACGTTTGAAATACAAATGCGTAAAAAGAGAAAAAAAATTCTCCGGGCGTTCCATTTGAAGTAAACAAATATTTATGGTGCGTTGCACGCAGACTTTTTCAAGGGGATTTTCGGACCTTTTGTGCTTTTTTGTTTTTATCTTCCTTAATTGAAAAGAAATATGTGCTATGTTGTATTCCTTGTTTAATGAACACAATGACGTTTATTTACGTCTAACAGGTATTTACTATTTTTATTTCTTTAGGAATATATAAATGATTATTTCAAATGTTACGTACTGCACGCAGACTTTCGCAAGACCCTGTATTTTATTAATAGTCCGGAAAGTACTTTTTATTTCTCGTAGCAAGTAGTACCGTACTTACCTCTAGGCGGAAGCGTGCAGAGTGGGAGGACTATTACATTAATTGATATTCAAACTCTAAATAAATTTACCCGCTTAATTACGGATGAAGCGTTTATTTTCACTTATTGTTGATCCACTGTCAGTAACAAGAATATTTTGAATTAATTTACACTTTTAAACTGCGCGAGAAGGGGTCCTATATGCTGCATCGATACGCAGGGGGTGGTTTACCCCCTTAAACGTGACATCCCGCAAAAAAGCAAAAACATGTAAACTTTAATTTTCCTTCCTCTTTCAAATGGTACGTATTTCATTGAATTCCATTCGTAAGTTTTTTAAATAGGGTGAAAATGTAATAATCAAGGGGTGGTTTACCCCCTCAAGAGACAATTTTTTTTAATGTCTAGTTGCACTTTACATTACTCGCGATGAGAAACATTTTAGTTTTTGTTTCATTGAAATCGGACGATTCCTTCTAGGTGAAACTGCATTACCACCCCTCGACATGCCCAACTTTGGGGGTTGATTTCACCCCCTAAAACCGTTTTTCCGCCGATAAAAAAAAACACGTGTCTCTTAGATTTTCATCCGCTACAACATAGTTGAGTTTCATCAAAATCGGAGGGGGATACTAAAGTGACATTCCTTGTAAGTCTCTACGATTTTGGTGACGTCTTGGAGATAGCAACCATACGGAAGCGGAGTATCATTGCTATGTATTTTTAACGTAAGCCGTTATAAATTACGGAACGGGGCATGCTCGATGCTACTCATCACGTTCCGTGCTCCGTGAAATACGTAATATTTCGCCAATATTTCCATGCGTGAAATGTCATTTCCTGTCACCTGTCATTACCAACTCTATAGACGAGGTCATTATCAATATCGTTAGAGAAAGGAAATTTCTCTACGATAAAAGTCACCGTGACTTTAAAAATGAAGTAATGATTTACTTATCTGTATGAATAAACGCATACATATTTTTTTTATATTTATATATTGACAGAGATAATGACAAGTGACAGGTAATAACATTTGACAATAACGTTTCGTGCTCCGTGAAATCCTTAGCGACTCTAGCAACCGCTTCCGTATCGTTGCTATGTATTTTTAACGTAAGCCGTTATAAATTACGGAACGGGGCATGCTCGATGTTACTCATCACGTTTCGTGCTCCGTGAAGTCCTTTAAGACCCTAGCAACCGCTTCCGTATCGTTGCTATGTCCAAGACGTCACAAAAATCGTAGAGACTTTCTCCTTCTTGATTGAAGAATCCAATGGAATTAGGTAAATATCAATTGAAGATCTTATTGCTTATTTCTTATTATATTGCATTGTAGAATGGCCTTAAAGCAAGGCGTTCTTCAGCTCCTAACGTAACATTTGTTTTTCTTTTTCTGAGTCGTACTTTTACCATAAATAACAATTGATCAAACATCTGCGCATCCATACGTGTATATCGGAAGAATTGTTCTTTATCATGTTCCTCCATTTCAAGAAATAAATTCCAATATTCGCCTTGCTGCTTTCTCAACCTATTTATTGGTTGAACTCCCCATCTACGACTTCTCGTTCACAGCCATAAAAGTAAAGTTAGTACAAGAAGAATATTATTGTTTTCTTCTAAATCCCAAGCATACATCTAACAAATTAACAGTTTTTGTATTATAATTTCGTGGCACTTATGCGACTTACCAATAAAATACAATAGGAAACTGACAGAACATGCGAGAACATTCAGAAATTTTTACCACCGAATATTTTATATATAAAAATCTCGTGTCACGGTGTTTGTGGTCGCACTCCTCCGAAACGGCTCGACCAATTTTTATGAAATTTTTGATGCATATTTGGTAGGTATGAGAATAGATCGTAAAGTATATTTCATACCGCTAGGTGATTAGGGTGTCCCTATCCAGAACATCAGAAAATACCTATAACTCCAAATTTTCACACTCCTACCCCCACCCTTCCATTTCATAATACGCGATAATCTTATACGTGATTTTAGTATTGTTTTTATGAACAATATCCAAATAATTTAACCGTCGTTCGTATTTCAAACAGAACGAAATTATTAATGTCGTTGAATGATAGATGGCGCTACGTTCGCCTCATCGAACTTTCATCCACGTATGCGTCACGCACGCACGTCATTTTGACATTTCAATCATGAAATTTCAATTTTGATTTATAAGAAATATATACGTATTTTATGATTGTAAAAAGGTTGGTAAAATACTAAAAGAACAAATCCATTATCGGTATACCGTACAACAATTATATATATAACGTATATAAGTACAACCATTTTGTCTATTGTGTGTGTGTGTGTGTGTGTGTGTGTGTGTGTGTGCGCGCGTGTGTGTGTGTGACAGTGAACAATTTTAATTTATAAGAAAGGTTGGTAAAATACTACCTTTATTGGATGGAGGCAGAACAGCTCATTCAGCATTTAAGCTGCCACTGAATATTCAAAATAACCCAAACGCAGTGTGCAACATAAAAAAACAATCGTCCATGGGGACAGTGCTGAAAGAATGCAAAATTATCATATGGGATGAATGCACTATGGCACACAAACATTCTTTTGAGGCGTTGAACAGAACACTCAAAGATATAAAAAACAACGACAAACTATTCGGCGGCACTCTGTTACTTCTTTCAAGTGATTTCAGACAAATACTTCCAGTCATTCCACGTTCAACGTACGCTGATGAGATCAACTCTTGCTTGCAATCATCGCCACCGTGGCGTAATGTTGAAAAAGTCCAGCTAAATATAAACATGCGCGTCCAAATGCTAGAAGATCCATCCGCTGAGACATTCTCGAATCAATTGTTAGATATCGGCGATGGAAAAGTTGCTATCTATGAAAATACTAGATGCATACAATTGCCCACTAATTTCTGCATAATTGTTGATTCCCAAAATACTCTCATTGATAGCATATTTCCCGATGTACGCACACAATATATAAATCATGCGTGGCTGGCAGAAAGAGCCATTTTGGCAGCAAAAAATGTGGACGTCGACGATTTAAACTTCAAGATACAACTCGTCTCCCCGGTAACACAACGGGGTTAAACGAGAACGGACGCAAGTATGACATACGGTACCCGATACCGATATAATTTCCTATCGTCCCTACACACGCAGATGACAGTACGTAATTTTTCGTTACTTCGAACTATCTAATGGTCGGGATTGTCGATTTCGGTAGCCGCGGATAGGTGTTACGCAAAAGACAAATACTATTACAATCTCGAATCAAGAACAATAAGTTATAACAGTATACGGATTAACGGGACGCGATAATCGATACAAGGTCCAACAACACCGGGAATCGATGTGTCGGAAAATACAATTAGACGACAAAAGAAATTATGAAACGAAATAACGCTACAACAAATCTCTTATAAATTATCGGGCGGTAAAGAGATCAACAAATGGTTTTTACAAAATGCTGCTCTCCCACCGCCCTCCAGGTTCCTTGGTAGCCAATACACAAATATCGCAACAACATAGAAAATACTCGGGAACCATGAAGTTTCCCCGGTAGCGTGAAATTCGCGATCTATCCTCCGAAGATGCTTGATCACCGAAGGACGAAACACTCTACTGACTCGTGAGGTCAACAGAAAACGATAGATAGTGAACCGGGAAAAGTTCACGGTAATAGAGCCCAAGAACTCACCGGTAATCAGTAATCAAAGTTGACACGTGCAATCACCACGATGGCTGACGGACGAGAGAGCGATACTTCGTCACTACGTCTTGACGACGGATATCCCCACTACTCTAGACTCGCTCACAGGGCCCTCTACGGCCCTAATTTGCGCGCTACTATTGAAATTGCCGTACGGAGTCCCTTAGTGAATTTATTACAATTATCAATAATTACAGAACATTTTTCGTCGCGCAACAAAGTACTTCGACGCTGTTCTTCTCTATCGATAGCGATTTCCTCCCAGCGAGGTGGAGGTAACGATACTCATTTTCGATACTTCCTCTTCGCGAGGTGTCCTTCCCGAGGGATGAACTTCGATATGTGGAATTATATCCGGGCCCTTTTCCAGGGCCCCCGGTAGCCTCCACAGTCGCCCCCTCAGCTTATGGGATGGCAAGGGCGCTTCCCCTACCGGTTGCTACGCTCTTAATCTTTGCCTGGATTGTCAGCTCCTGGAGAGCCTCTCTTCCCTCCACTGCTGATCGTGAGGGATGCTCAACTGAATGAGGGCGTGCGGCATCCTGCCTGCCTCTCGCATATCCCTCTGTCTTCAGGCCGGTAGACGGTACTTCTCGGGGTGCTCCTTTTTCTTCTTACGGCAGGATTCTCGTATCGTCGTGCCATGGTTATCGTTACATAAATAGAATTTCGAAAATACAAGCGTGTTAATTAAACCTTATTTTGTGTGCTACCGTGGAACCTTGGAGTTTTTCGTCGTGGTGACAGCCTACAGTGGGGGCGGCAGTTACGCCCCGATAGAAACGCGAGAGCTATCATTCTAAATGCGTGTGACGTATTTTGCAACGTCACAGTATATTTGATAGTGTGATTGTAATCTTAATTTCACTGGCAAGCTCAGTACAGGACCTCCCGTGTCTCAGCTGCAGTCAATACATGATATATTACTCAGTGCTAACAAGATCCTGCATACCTTCAGTTATACAATTATTAATGTTTGTGTTAATTACTCGATACAATCTTTTATATACAACTTGGAACTTCTCTCCACTATTTCAACGAAACAATAAGTTCATGTAATCCAAATTTGAACCCGATCAGTCGATTTGATCCAGGATGAAATTTCAACTATTTTTATTTTGAAATCAAGCAAGGGGGCGGGGCTTTACTTTATTTCGGCACACCTTATTTTTCAAAATTGTATCATAAAGTATGATAGAATCCTTAAGCATGACACATGAATTTTTTCAGATATTTTGGAAGGCATTTTCGAGTCTCTTTAAATATGACATCGATTCAAACACCCCCCCCCCCCCCCTATACCTAATTAATGAAAAGAAACCCCTGATCGGATTAATCACCTAACTGATTATTATATAGATAAAGAACTGTGACCTGGAATTATTTCACCTACCATCTTATTTTGTAATTCTTTCATACGTATTTCTTAGGCTTCTCCCATTTTCTATCGTTCCTTCTCTCGCAGACGTTGTTTTTCGTCCATTTTCAGTCTTTTCTTATCCTAAGAAAAGAAAACTATCAAAAAATTAGATTTTTTCTTGAATTTTAATTAAATTTACCAATTTCTTTTGGATTACCACGATTTCCCTGTTGTCTTCTGTTAGAAGCTGACACATGTAAATCTGGGAAGCGGAGGACAGGCGATAGACAAAAAAAATCGGCACAATGACCGGTTAAGAACCCCCAAGAGGTACAATGTATTTGTTAGACTGGAGTACATTAATTAAACGATGGCCACTCCCAGATCTTATCGGACTCGCCACGAGTCATTGTTGGGTTGAGGAGGACCCAATCGTGTTAGGCTTTACTTGTTCTAGATACCGTGCAAGTCAATAGATTAATAGATACCTTGCACGTCGCTGAGAGAAGAGTTGCAAGAAATGCGTGATACCGTGCCATCCTCACCGAAGGTTCGTACGTCTTTAGAATATTCCATTGGTTCATGGAATCAGAGCGAGTCGAGGAATAGGTAGCTAATGACCTTACTCGGAGAGGAGAACGAGCGATTATTGACCTCAATGTAGTGAAGAGCACGTATAGTGTGCGATAACAGCGGTAAGGCATGGGCCCTTGATAGTGCCGAGAGTTATCGTAAAATGAGCGCACTTACCTTCATGGCAAGTAGTGGCAGGACCCTTGGTGTAATACTCCAACCGGATGTCAGTGTGCGAGTGCACACCGTCCGAAGACGCAACAGCTTGGGTTCCTGGATGACGCGACAAGGGAACCCCACTTGACTTCTGTGAACGACGTATTTTCGTGCACATCTTGGTATCGGATTTTTGTTTGTTTCATGATTTGACTGCGCGTGCAGCGAACACACAGAGGGACGACCCCTTACCACGATTTTGACCAAGGCACGAAGGTCCGTCAACCGGCAGGGTTCACTGATTTGATCTTTTGTTTCGAATGGTTGGATTAGAAAGTCTGTAACGTATTTCCGAATTGATTCGTGTCGTTCCGCCCGTAAGGAACTTTTAATTTTGATTTTGCAGCGCGTAGAACGCGTACAGGTCCTTGACGGTCGGTTTTCATGTTGTGATGAACGCGGATTAACCGCGTCACAATTTGATTTCGAATTCGTAAGGTACGCGAAGTACCCAGTAATATTTTTCTTTGAACTGTATTTCTATTATCGTCTTTTACCGTTCATTCATTACTTGTAATTATCAATTCGGTATTGTACAAAATCGTCGCGTTTCGCGCCGCCGATTTTCTTTAATAAACCGAACCTTTTTGATATTATATCGAAGTCTCCGGATTCTTTTGTGTGTTGCGTGATCGTTTGACCCAGCCGACCTATTGTTCCGAATCCCGACGCCTCCGCGTAGCTGAGGTAACCAAAGAAGGCACGCGAAAACGAATCGTCGGAATTGATACGTGACTCCCGTTTTGTTAGCCTCTGGGTTGCCTAGAACGCGTAGGAATCGAGTAAGTTGTGCGCCGGTCGGTCTTGCATTTTCCGGTGAGGCTCGATCGCTTAAAATACGTCACAACATATACACAGCGGTCTCAAACCGATTTAGTTAATACTGATCTAAAGGGATTGACCAATACTCAATATTGTTTAAAAGTACAAATGTCTATGATTTGTCAATTCCTTTAGATTAGTATTAACTAAACCGTTAAAGACCGTCATGTAAACGTAGTCATTGAAATAACGAATGTGTAGTGCAATTAATGTTACATAACAATAAGCGCGGCTAAACACTCCTACAGCTCGCGGTAGGAACTAAACCGTGAGGATCAGGTGGCAAGAATAGAGTTTCCAATCACGAGGTTCTACTCCAATTAACTACATCAGTGAACCATAAAAAGTGTTAGATAAGAACAACTTTGTCTTTCCAATAGTAGTTTCTAGAATAACGTTAAATAAATTGCATATAAAAATTACCAAGTTGATATAATAATATACTTCTTTAAATCTTTTATAAGAAATTAC
Organism: Cephus spinipes; assembly: GCA_963971525.1. Taxonomy (NCBI): domain Eukaryota; kingdom Metazoa; phylum Arthropoda; class Insecta; order Hymenoptera; family Cephidae; genus Cephus; species Cephus spinipes. The sequence goes on along the minus strand of OZ020575.1, from coordinate 13,582,625 downwards.
AAAATTTTACATCGTTTGTTACAATGTTTATCAGATATAGAACGAATTAAAATACAAAAAAAATGTCATAATAATATGTAATTCAAAATAAACTCAAAAATTTTCAAAAATAGATTATTTGATATTAATAATAATGCTGAATTGACGATAGAAAAACCACGAAATAATCTACAATTTATAATACTAAATTTATGCTGACTACGCTAATGAAAACAAGTTACGGATAAAACTTATCGTTGTACCTATTATTATTGTTGCTTTTAAGTATGTACTGGTATTAGTCGGGGATATTTCTTTATTTAGTATGAACTTTCTTGTAATCTTTCATAGTATTTTCTGATTAAAATGTATGAAATTTTGCAAATACTGAGTATTTACACTTGAATTCTCACAAATAGTTGTAATTATTGCCATTAAAATTTTATTTTTCACAATTTGTTATAAATTTTACTGTAGTTTCTTGTCATTTTTCTACGCTAATACGTTTCCAATTTTGACAGAATGCATGTGCAAATTTCCTTTTTCTGGCAGCAAATAGAAAATACAGAAAATACAGAGTCAAAAGTATTTTAATGGAATACAAAACAAAATTACAGGTATAGCAAATTATATAAAACTGATTACATTTCTTATTTATCAGGATAAGGATCTGATAGTTTGTCATTCTATGTTTGAAAACACATATACATATAACTAAACGTAATTATATATCATATTTGCGAATATCGACACTATACGTCGTTGTCTTTGGTTATTCTTTTTCAATGATTTGGTGCGTCTTCCCTAGTAATTACATACAAAACATATACTTATAATAACTAACTTTTTACGATGTAAACTACATCTTGGCCAAAAATGTTACAACTATTATACACTAATCTTACGCTTACATCATATCGTTCGAACGCTTATGCACATAATATAACAACATAAAAAAAGAGTAAAATCAATGCGTTACCGAACAACAGGTTTGTAACTCATTCGAAAACAAGATAAACATATTCATCAACGCACATTGCACACATTAGTTTTACATGTGCCATTTCCCTATTTGTCGCTTATCGGTAGATTGTTGCGTTCTGTGATCCGATTATGTAGATTTATACCAATGTTTGACAAACACTTGGCATCTGGTTGACAATCACGCGTTATACTTAATTTACAAGAGAAAAGTCCGTCATCATTAATCATACGCAGCATGTCAGTGCTATTGACATGAAGACAATCATCATAAATTTTTTTAGAAGATGAGCGGCAAGAAGGAACCTATATAATAAAGAAAGTTCAAAAATGAAATTAATTTTGATTAAAACTGCTGTTCAAAGAATGCCAATATTGAAATCTGTACTACCTAGCTCCGGCGTCATGGAAATACGGAAATACCAATATTTTTTAATTAAGGGGACTCAGAAGTACATCGTAATCTCAAAATTATATTGTAACTTAATAAGAATGTAATAAAACAATTCTCATTTAAACGCAGTGCACGCATATGTTTTTATGCTGTAAAGGCCATTCTACAATGCAATATAATAAGAAATAAGCAATAAGAAATAAGAAATAAGATCTTCAATTGATATTTACGTAATTCCATTGGATCCTCCAATCAAGAAGGAAAAAATCGTTTTTAAAACCGAGCGTTTACTAAGTCTCTACGATTTTTGTGACGTCTTGCTCCGTGAAATCCTTAAAGACCCTAGCAACCGCTTCCGTATCGTTGCTATGTATTTTTAACGTAAGCCGTAATAAATTACGGAACGGGGCATGCCCGATGCTACTCATCACGTTCCGTGCTCCGTGAAGTACATAATATTTCGCCAATATTTCCATGCGTGAAATGTCATTACCTGTCACCTGTCATTACCAGCTCTATAGACGAGGTCATTATCAATATCGTTAGAGAAATGAAATTTCTCTACGATAAAAGTCATCGTGATTTTAGAAATGAAGTAATGGTTTGCTCATCTGTATGAATAAACGCATACACATTTTTTTTATATTTATATATTGACAGATCATGACATGTGACAGGTAATTTGATATTGTCAAATCATCATGACATGTGACAGGTAATTTGATATTGTCAAATCATTGTCAAATTGTCATTTGACAATGACGTTTCGTGCTCCGTGAAATCCTTAAAGACCCTAGCAACCGCTTCCGTATCGTTGCTATGTATTTTTAACGTAAGCCGTAATAAATTACGGAACGGGGCATGCCCGATGCTACTCATCACGTTCCGTGCTCCGTGAAGTACATAATATTTCGCCAATATTTCCATGCGTGAAATGTCATTACCTGTCACCTGTCATTACCAGCTCTATGCGTTTATTCATACAGATAAGCAAACCATTACTTCATTTCTAAAATCACGATGACTTTTATCGTAGAGAAATTTCATTTCTCTAACGATATTGATAATGACCTCGTCTATAGAGCTGGTAATGACAGGTGACAGGTAATGACATTTCACGCATGGAAATATTGGCGAAATATTATGTACTTCACGGAGCACGGAACGTGATGAGTAGCATCGGGCATGCCCCGTTCCGTAATTTATTACGGCTTACGTTAAAAATACATAGCAACGATACGGAAGCGGTTGCTAGGGTCTTTAAGGATTTCACGGAGCAAGACGTCACAAAAATCGTAGAGACTTAGTAAACGCTCGGTTTTAAAAACGATTTTCTCCTTCTTGATTGGAGGATCCAATGGAATTACGTAAATATCAATTGAAGATCTTATTTCTTATTTCTTATTGCTTATTTCTTATTATATTGCATTGTAGAATGGCCTTAAGTAACGTTACATAATACTTTTTTGCGGGATAATTGACAAGTGAAGGTGTGAGTTGCATACGATTTTTTATGTAACTCATGCATGAAAAACGCTACTTTTCGTGCCTCCGAAGTGTGGCGAAAGTGGCGCTTTATAACTATGGATACGATAAAAATGCTGCGCATGCGTAATTCAGCCCAATTTTACATTATCGCACTAGTGCTTTCTTCTCGCACTAGTGCGATAAAGTAAACTTTGTTCTCGCGCGCTGTCATGAAATGCATTCATTTTGGAAGCCTTCCTGGCTCTTCTTATGGCTGCCTCCTCCAACGAAGAGATGTTCCAGTCACTTTGGAGGCACATAAAGTAGCGTTTCTCATGCATTCGTTACAGAAAATATTATGCGATACTGGTACAATAAAGCGAACATTATACGCAGGTCGTGAAGTTTGTCACACTCGCCGCACTCGTAGAACAAACAGCACTCGCCTTCGGCTCGTGCCGTTGTGTTACTCGTGTGCGGCTGTGCGACCAACTTCACCGCCTGCCTATAAAGTTCGCTTTCTCGCACTTGTATCGCAAAGTACTATTATGTAACTCATGCATGAAAAACGCTGCTTTTCGTGCCTCCAAAGTATGGCGAAAGTGGCGCTTTATAACTAAGGATACGTTAAAAATGCTGCGCATGCGCAAATCGGCACAATTTTACATTATCGCACTAGTGCAATAAAGTAAACTTTGTTCTCGCGCGCTGTCATAACACGCATTCACTTTGGAGGCCTTCCTTGCTTTCCTTATGGCTGCCTCCTTCAATGAGGAGATGTGCCAGTCACTTTGGAGGCACAAAAAGTAGCACTTTTCATGCATTCATTACAGAAAATATTATGCGATACTGGTGCAATAAAGCACACATTATACGCAGGTTATGAAGTTTGTCACACTCGCCGCACTCATACCACAAGCACTGTGTTACTGTGCAGCTCGTGCGACCAACTTCACCGTCTGCCTATAAAGTTCGCTTTCTCGAACTCGTGTCGCAAAGTACTAGTATACATCTTATACCCTTCATTCACAATTATTCCTTACTAAAGTACCATTTCAGTAATTGTGGAACTTACACAAATATACATGGACCCCAGTTTGATAAAGATAATGGATCAACATATAGTTTACGATTGTCACGATTGGTATATCATGATGGCCATTGACGCTCCCCAGTCACCTTAATTTTATTATCAAAACAATGATTTAAAATAAAATGAAGTAGCAAATGATAATGAAAAAGGTTTTCATACTTTTAATGTCATCACATTTTCTACCCACACTACCGTTGAGTCCTAATTGAACAGCAGTTTAAACAGGCAAATGTCCATGCTCTGAACAAAGGCACACTTGATATACGAGACTTACGCTTCCTGTGAAACTGGAGTTTCTACGTCTTCCTTCTACTTCGAGTTTATATTCGAATTGTTTTCCTATAGATGAACTATTCACAATTTGCAAACATCCACATAAATCGCCATAATCGTCAAACACGATGTTGAGGAAAAAAAGGCCCATTTCCTTGATGCGAAGAGCTATATCAAAATCTGACTTCTTAAAATAATTTATTTGCCAATTTTGTGTGTAAGTTTCACCATCTGGGCTAGATAACTGAAATACATGAAGTATTACATTAATAAATTAACAAGATCCAATTTTTATACTTATAAGAATACTTTACAAAGGTTATTGAGGTATTACTTCATAAAGTTTATCTTCATGGAAATATCGAACGTGAGGTATCATTCTACCATGTGGCAATTCTGCTAAGCAAAATCCCACACGACATGGAAATATTCCTTTCCCGACTTTTGGTAGTTCTGGTTTCTTTACATCAAGTGGTATAGGTTCAGTACCAGTTGCAACATCACAAAATTGTTTTACTGTATGTTTTTGATTAATAGCATCCATTGGATTTATCAAAGATAACTGGAAAAAACATACAGCAGCTCAATTTATGCTCACTTAAATTAGAATCATTTAATGGATCATATACGTTTCTTCTTTCGAAAAAAGGTCAATTTTCAGGAATGTATTGAAAGAAAAGTATTTATCCAAGTGACTACATTTTTTTATTCAAAGGTGCATGATTTAGCATTAACCCTTATGTGCACGCCCAACTTTTACCACGTTGTTACGCACACAACTAGCGCGCGATCCATTTTGACCTTCGGCGACCGACAGATATTCAAAATTTAAGTAGTGGAGATAGTAGATTTTCTCTCTAGCATCAAGACAAAGGCCTTGAACCGCTGTGCCTTATTCAGAATCGTTCTATTGAGGAAGACAGACGTGTACTACGGAAAAAACTAGGAACACGTGTTGAGCGCATAGCAACTCGTTGGTAGAGCGTCGCCACTTTTCTGTTTATAACTTATCGCTGTGTGACAAACATTTGATTTTTAATATTTCTGTGACTGTAGTATAATTGTTTATCGGTGCAGAATTAATTACATTATAGAGGAAGTACTATCGACATCTGAATTTGCAAGGTAAATATTATTTCCTAATATAATTTTCTTTGCTTTTTCTTGCTTATATTATATTATATTTTTCAATTGAAAAGTTTATTTTTATTAAATCCAGATTGAATTGTGCTCAAAGAGATAAATATTTGAAATGTCTACTTGGAGACTACGATGAAGAATTAGAGTTCGAAGACAACAGTGAAGACGAAGACGAAAGTCGAAGGGCCGGCATCAGATATGGGAACTGCAGGCGAAACGTCCGAAGGAGAAGGAGAGAGCGATGCTGAATCCGACGAGAACGAAAGCGAGAGTCAAGAGGCAGATGAAGCAATTATAGAAAATGCAAATGAGTACATAGCGAAAGACAAAACCGTTTGGACTAAGACGCCGCCTCAAATACATCAAAGTCCTTCTCACAATGTTTTAAGGCAAAGAAGTGGTCCACATAGATATACAGAAATTTTGATTAATAGGAGATACTTTCAAAAGAATTATTACAGTCGAAATGGTAGATCTTATTGCTCGGTATACTAACAATAAAGCTAACATACTATATCATGTATATAACGCGAAGAATCCAGATTCGCAGCAATTGTGGAAGCCAGTAACTATACAAGAAATTTATTCGTTTATTAGGATTTTGATTTGTTCTGAGGTTAATAGTTCAAATATTGATCATGCAATTGAAATGTGGAGAAGTACTTCATACCCTCTTTATTGCAGGGCAATGGGTCTCAACAGATTTCATTTCATAATGCGATTTACACGATTCGAGAACGCCAATAGACGCAATACATAAGCAGAAAAGGATAAAGCTGCTCCTATACGTGAGATTTAGACAATGTTCAATTTAAACTTGAGTAATATGTACAAGCCGACAGCAAATTTGACAATTGATGAGCAGCTTTATCCTTTCTGAGGCCACACAAAATTTACGCAATATATGTATACCTTCAAAGCCAGCTAAGTACGAGATCAAAATTTGGTGGATTTGCGATGCCAAGAATGCATACCTTCTGCATGGGATTATTTATTCAGGAAAAACTGGAACTGTTCGTGAAAAAAAATCAAAGAGAAAGAATTGTAAAAGAACTTGCAGCATCATTCAAAAGAAGTGCCAGAATAGTACTTCGCGATACAAGTGCGAGAAAGCGAACTTTATAGGCAGGCGGTGAAGTTGGTCGCACGAGCCGCACACGAGTAACACAACGGCACGAGCCGAAGGCGAGTGCTGTTTGTTCTACGAGTGCGGCGAGTTTGACAAACTTCACGAACTGCGTATAATGTTCGCTTTATTGTACCAGTATCGCATAATATTTTCTGTAACGAATGCATGAAAAACGCTACTTTTTGTGCCTCCAAAGTGACTGGAACATCTCTTCATTGAAGGAGGCAGCCATAAGAAGAGCAAGGAAGGCTTCCAAAGTGAATGCATTTCATGACAGCGCGCGAGAACAAAGTTTACTTTATCGCACTAGTGCGAGAAGAAAGCACTAGTGCGATAATGTAAAATTGGGCTGATTTGCGCATGCGCAGCATTTTTATCGTATCCATAGTTATAAAGCGCCACTTTCGCCACACTTCGGAGGCACGAAAAGTAGCGTTTTTCATGCATGAGTTACATAAATATTACTATGGATAATTATTTTACTACTTTACCTCTTGCTAAATACTTATTGCTATAGAAATTAACTATTGTTGGTACTTTGAGAAAAAATAAGCTGTCATTTTACTATCGACAATGCACTCTGATTCTGCATTAAATGATGATTTAAAGAAAAAGCCTCACAGGATCACTTATTAAAATTAAAAAAAAAACTGGCGTAGATACAATGGATCAAATGGTAACTTGATACACTACACACAGGCGCACTCAGAGATGGCCTCTTGCTATGGTTTTCAATATCGTAAACGTAGGCGCTCTTGCTTTATATATAATTTATTATCAGAACAACAAAATGATCCAAAAGAAAACTAATCAGCGTCGTATTTTCTTGCGTCAACTGTGTGAGGAATTGGCAAAATCTTTTACTGAAGATCGTTCTGTGAATTACCAAATAATGCGGAACTACAATACAAAAATTGCCATTGAGAGCGTGATCGGGCTACATCTTGCTCCTTCCGCTGGTTCTGAAGAACAAACTCAACCTCGAAACAGTACTGGTAGGGAAAAAATTGTAGGTTCTTGTCATGCTTGCTACAAACAAACGATCAAAAGACGCAGGAAAACGCGAGAATGTTGTTCAGTTTACCAGAAGCCTGTCTGCGATGAACACTGTGTATCGACAATTAAATGTATTGATTACGTTAAATAAATATAAATGCACTATAATTTACCTTGAAAATTATTGTAATTGTTTATTTACTAACCCCTGTTACCTCAATAAAATAATCATCAATAATATTAATTAATTCCGGAGTCAAAACATCATTTTTCATCTAGTGGGTACCGAGTATGGCTACTAAGCACATGTACTTTGACAGCTTTTAATTTAGATTCAAAAAATTTGAAAAAAATTCACCAACATGTTTTTAGCTTTCAAAGGGATTATATAATGGGGATCTGAAGGCTCAAGTCAAAATTTCAATTTTCATTCGAATTATGAGCAAAAGTATGACGAGGTGGGCACCTGGGTACCCGGGTGTGCACATAAGGGTTAAAAAATAATTTTTTTTTAAGAAAAATAATATGCTGAAATTAAACACATGTGCTGTAGCGATTTGCTTTGCCAAGTGAAAACGGTGGGCATAATTTTTCTAAGCAAACATTTTTTAATGATTCTCATAGCAATAATTTAAAGTAGTTATACAAGGAGAGTTCTGGATACAGATTCCTGCACCGACACGATACCGGCATCCGGGTTCTCGTCCGTGCTAAGTTGGGACGTGGGGCCCCCTAGGTTAGCGACGTTGGCGCCCCCTAGGTTAGCGACGTTGGCGCCCCCTGTGGATGGTAAGTTAGGACGATTGGGCCCCCTATGAAAGATTTCTGCTTACCGACGGCGCCGAAAATTTTGGGTGCTGCGCGCGCGCAGGAGTCGACGGCGCCGACCCCTTCATCGGCTGACGTCATCGGAAGGGGGCCCTAGTTTTACGTCAGGTGTCAGGGATTTTACGTCAGGTGTCAGGGATTTTACGTCAGGTGTCAGGGACTTTACGGCAGATTTCAGAAATATTACGGCAGGTATCAGGGATTTTACGGCAGATTTCAGAAATATTACGGCAGATTTTAGGAATTGTACATCAGACGTAATTGAGTACATTGACCTTCCGAATTTTGTACTTGCGATCCCGAGGCAGCTCCTACCCCTTTACACTTCCCCGCAGACTAGCATGTAGAGTCGGTGGAGATCAAAAATGACCCTTCGTATGTCACCCGAAGAATTCCAATGACATTTCATCATCGTCATAACCCCTCTGTGTTCCTCCTCCTCCGCCTCTATCGTTCCGCTACGATACAGTGGCCTTGGAGAGACGGTAAAAATCAAAGGAGGTGTCGAATAACCCTTTGTACGTTGCCGAAAAAATTGTTTACAATAATTTAATGTGCACTCGAGAAGAATTGCGCATCGAGACGGTGGTGGATCATTGATGCCAAAGAATTTAGCAAGTTCCGCTACGATACAGTGGCCTTGGGGAGACGGTAAAGTCAAAGGATATTTCAAATTACCCTTTGTACGTTACCGAAAAATTGTAGATGGTCAACGGTTTTGGCGAGCCGAAAATATAGGGTTACTCGAAGGCTAGATGAGGTTTTCGGCATGTGTCTTTGATGGTTAGAAGCTACCGACGAGTTGTTTATATCACCGCCGAGCTGAATAATTTTCTTGGAATGACACACACACACACACACACATTAATGAAGGGATAGACAATTAGAGCCGTTGCCGATATTAATGCACAAGTTTTCGCACCGCTTTGAATATTATTATTATTATACCTAAAATAGGTAATGCATTAGACTTATAAAAGACCGCTCGTGATATAGAGCAGCCATTGACGTTCAAACCTCATCGAGTGTACCTTATTGTAAACGTTTTTAATGAGGGAAAAAATGGATTCTGCAAAGTGTAAGAAATTGATTAAGATTATGGAAGAAGCATATAAACTGCTCAAGAAAGAATCATCGATTGTGGAAATTACAAAGTGGACAAAGTTTGGTACTCAAAATATTCGACTTCTGAACAAAATTCTGAGGAACGTTGCGCTTACGAACGGGGAGAAAACCAAAATCTTGACAACCATTGGAATACTAAAATCGTTGAATGAAAAATTTAAACAGCACCTTCAAAAAAGGGGTGAAGGAACTGTGAGAGAGAGAAGGAGTGACAGAGTACGTTGGGATGACTTGGAATCAGCCTTCAAGGGGAGAATAAGAACGGGAGTGATAGCAAATTTGCGACACAAGGACTTGAAGCGTTTTCTGGAAGATTCAAGAAAACTGTTCGCTGTTAGAGTGAAAAATGCGCTCCGAAAAGATGGAAATTTGAAAGTGAACGTCGTTTTGTCCTGTAAATTCGAGACTATGAAAGGCGGTGAGCTTATTGAGGACCTAAAGTTCTTTAATACGAAAAACGAAGTAATTCTATCATCCACGGAGATCAATGAGTGGTTCAATGTCAACGTAGTGGAAAAATTATTAACTAAAATCGAAGACTTCCAAGAAAAAGAATCGGGCTGGTCGTTGTTGGAAATAATAAACTTGGCGATAAATATCAACAGATATATACCGATACATGGTGGTTTGTCGACATTCATCGAGTTGCCTAAGAACGTGCAAAGTAAGAAAGCAGTCGTGAATATTAGAAACAACGATCCGTATTGTTTTCTCTGGTCCGTTACGGCAGCTCTTCATCCAGCTAAACAAAATGTACAAAAGATCAGTTCGTATCCACATTTCAGCTCAATACTAAAGTACGAAGGTATAAATTTTCCTATTGGCTTGAAGGACATTCCAAAATTCGAAGTGATTAATGATTTAGTGATTAACGTTTACGGTATAGAACGCGATGCGAATAAGGGTGGTAATGAGATAGTACCACTTTATTTAAGCCAACACAGATCAAATAAATCTCCAATTCATCTTCTGATGGTGGAAAGTGAAAATGACGTGGAAAGTGAAAATGACGTGGAAAGTGATGATGATGATTTGAACATGGAATTTTTGTCAAAAAGTGTAATTTACCATTTTGCTTGGATCCGAAATTTATCTCGACTGCTAAGTTCTCAAATTTCAAAACATAACGGTCATATTAGACTGTGCGATAGATGCTTGTGCCATTTTCAAACTGAAAACTCTTTCGAAAAACATAAACTCGATTGTGCGAATATAAATAAGTGTAGAGTGATTTTGCCAAATGATGAGGAAAAATTGTTGAAGTTCAAAAATTACAAGTATCAGGAAAGTGTACCGTTCGTCATTTATGCTGATATCGAATGTATGTTGAAACAAGTTGTAAATGCGTCCAAAGCATCAAACACGATACTGTACCAAAATCATGTTCCACACAGTATCGCATATTACCTAAAGTGCGCCTTCGACGAGTCTTTATCCAAATTCGAAATTAATCGTGGAAATAATTGTATCGAGTGGTTCATGGATGAACTGCAGGAATTAGCACGATCTTTAGAAATTTATCATAAACGTATTGTACCCATGGAACCACTGAGTCTCGAACAGACGCAACAATTTTATTCCGCAAAGATCTGTCACATTTGCGAGAAACCATTCACATTGCAAGATGTCAAGCATCACGATCATTGTCACTTTACAGGCAAGTATCGCGGTGCGGCGCATCCCGGTTGCAATTTAAATTATAAAAACTCACATACTATTCCCATAGTTTTTCACAACCTGTCTGGCTACGATTCGCACTTTCTGATTAAGGCTCTAGCTACTTCCTTCGAAGGTTCCGTAAATCTTTTACCGGTCAACAAAGAAAGATATATATCGTTTACAAAGAACGTTAAAGATACAATTATAAATTTTCGATTCATCGATTCATTCAGATTTATGGCGAGCAGCATTGAAAAATTATCCTCCTATCTTAATGATTCTGAGAAAATAATTACACGTAAACATTGTGATAATGCGGATAAATTTAAAGTGTTAACGAGGAAAGGTGTATTTCCATACGACTATGTTGACTGTTGGGAAAAACTCGAAGAGACGCAATTACCATCGAGAGAAAATTTTTTTTCAAAATTGAATAACGAGGAAATTTCTGAGAGTGATTATGCGCATGCGTCTAATGTTTGGCGTACGTTTAATATTAAAACCTTGGGTGAATATTCCGATTTGTATCTAAAAACTGATGTTTTACTTTTGACTGATATTTTCGAAAATTTTAGACGCAACTGCTTCTCTACGTATAAGTTAGATCCTTTGCATTATTACACCGCACCCGGACTTGCTTTCGATGCTATGCTCAAGTGTACGGGCGTTGAAATGGAACTCCTCGATGATGTAGAAATGTTATTGTTTGTCGAGCGAGGTATTCGTGGCGGCATAGCCCAATGTTCTAACAGATACGCCAAGGCTAACAATAGATATATGGGCGCGGATTTCGATCCAACCGAAGAAGAATCATACCTCATGTACTATGATGTCAATAATTTGTACGGTGCAGCTATGAGTCACTTCCTGCCGTTCAACTCGTTCGAATGGGAGCAAAATATCGAACAACTGGATATTCTTAAAGTTCCCGATAATTCCACTATAGGATATATACTTGAAGTAGATCTAGAGTGCCCCACGGAGCTTCACGAAGTTTACAAAGATTTACCATTATGCCCTGAGCATTTTGTACCTCCTCTCTCACGATATAATATTAGAAAATTAATGACTACACTTCTACCGAAAAAAAGATACATCATTCATTATGAAAATTTAAAACAGTGCTTAAGTTTAGGCATGAAATTAACAAAAATTCATAGAGTTTTAAAGTTTAATCAAGCTCCATGGTTAAAAAAATATATAGATTTAAATACGGAGATGAGAAAAAAATCTAGAAATGATTTCGAGAAAAACTTTTACAAACTGATGAATAATTCGGTTTTTGGTAAAACAATGGAGAACGTTAGGAAGCAAAAGGACGTTAGACTCATTACTAAGTGGGATGGGAGGTATGGAGCAAAAGCTCTCATAACAAAACCGAATTTTCATAGCTGCACCGTCTTTGACGAGAATATGGTTATAATCGAATTAAATCGTACCAGAATTAAATTCAATAAACCTATATACGTAGGATTTTCAATTCTGGACATCTCTAAAACATATATTTATGATTTTCACTATAACTACATCAAGAAGACTTTCGGCGAGCAAGCAAAATTAATGTACACCGACACGGATAGCTTGATATACCATTTTAATGTTCCCAATGTATACGAATTAATTAAGCGCGATGTACACAGATTCGACACTTCAGACTATCCGTCGGATAATGTATACGGCATACCATTAGTCAATAAGAAAGTTTTAGGTCTCATGAAGGATGAAAATAATGGTAAAATCATGACGGAGTTTGTAGGACTGCGGGCGAAATTGTACAGTTTTCGAATTTTAGGCGAAACTAGGGATAAGAAGCGTGCGAAAGGAATCAAAGGATCTACGTTAAAGACCATAACCTTCGATGATTATCTGCAGTGTCTCGAGCATCGAAAAAATTTGATTAAACCTCAAAATTTTATTCAAAGCAAAAAGCATGAGGTTTATACTGTTGAGCAAAAGAAAATAGCATTAAGTTGGAATGATGATAAGAGAGTGATTGTTGCTCATACGACGGATACCCTCCCATGGGGTTATAAAATATGTTAAAATATGTAAAAGTGTGCAAGGAAAAAAAAAAAATATTTTTATTTTTATTTTTTTTTATTTTTTTTTATTTTATTTTTTTTATTTATTTACTTTTATTTTTTTATTTTTTTTTCCAATAAATTTTATATACATATTAAAATTAATTAAGTTTTGTTTATTTCAAACTCCTTACAAGTCCGACTTATTAATCCAAGTGTTATGCGATTCATCGAAACCCAGCCATTTAACAAAAAGTCTGTTCCCACGTTTCCTCAATACCTTCTCCACCAGGTATATGTCGGGGTACTTGACTCTGGTAAGTTCCTGTTCGTAAAAGCCGCCTTCGATAGGATGATCCTGGTAGTCTCTGAGTTTGTACGTCACCGGATGGGTATTCTCCACTTGGCTTATAGTAAAAATTTCCGTTGTCCAGTTAGGTGTGTAGCCTTTTTCAAAAATGTGTTTGAATTTGCTTATTCGAACTTTGTCTCCAACTTTAAATTTTGCAAGTTTAAGTATGGATTTGATTTTGAAATTCTTGTACACTCGATGCAGTAATTTTTTTTCGTTTCTAGCAGTGACGTCTATCGGTTTCATACCAATGGTTCGATGTTTACTACCATTGTAAGAGGATAGCAGGTCTGATAAGATGTTTAACCAACGATGGTCACCCTGCAGGCTAAATTGTTTCCACATATTATTTTTCAGAGTACGATTGAAACGTTCACAGATTGATGCCTTCAAGTTGCTGAATGTCGAGTACATAGCAATACCATGTTTTTGCATTAGATTCTTGAATTCGGTATTGTAAAATTCACGACCTTCGTCCACTTGCAATTTCTTCGGTATCCGTCCCTGCAGCAGTATAGATTTCATAGCTGCCATCACGTCCTTAGCATTCTTGCTCTTTGTCGGCACAGCCCAAGCAAACTTTGAAAATATATCGATAACGGTGAGCAGGTACTTGTATCCATCGTTCTCTCTTGCGTACGCCGACATGTCAACGAGATCCGCTTGCCAAGTCTCATCCAGCCCACGGATGTCAACGTGTCGACGCTGATAATTTCTTCTAGCAGGTCTATGCAGTTCTTCCACCACCGCTAACTTTTTTCCATCCATTCTCCAGTGCATTCAGTCTGGTGTCTAGCTGAGAAATGATCTCAGAGTTGCGAATTGTCAAGTCTTGCGCTGTCTTTATATCTGCTTCTAGACGATTCAAGGCATCCTTCACGGTAGAATCGAGAGCGCGAATCATTAGGTTGTTGTTATCGATTTCATTGCGCATTTCAGCAGTCTTACGAAGTACGATATCAACTTCCTGCTTTACTACAGTTTTCATGAGATTCAAAGTAACAGCATCGTTTAGCTCCTCGGGATTGGCAACGTTGCACAGCCTCTTGTTATCAATGTCATAGTGTCCAGCAGCGGTGAATTTGAATCCAACACCAGGAAGACCACGGCTACTCGTAACCGCGGCCTTGCTACTCAGCTGACGTCCAAACACGTCAACGCTCATGTCTAAAGTGACGATCATGATCGTTTTATCTAATTAATAAATAATACCAGCCTCACGCAACTCTTCGATAATCGATATGATCTCCTTGGAGTGGCTGGGATTACCTGCTTCCTGAGACGCAAGGAGCAAACGAAGCCGTTGGATTCGTCGGCAAATGTCACTTCACTCATATTCAATTTTTCAATCTTTCACGTTTCCCCATTCGAGAATTGCCCGTTTTCGCTCCGCTGTTGAAGAAAATACTTTGGGTGATAAAGCTGAATTGTTTTATACCGACACCGATAGTCTCATATACTGGTTTACTGTTCCGAATATATTAAACGCGACTTAGATAAATTTGACACCTCAGAATATCCTCTGAATAAAAAAAGTAATAGGATTAATGAAGGACGAAAATTATGGTTGAATTTGTATGGTTGCAGGCAAAATTATATTCTTTCAAAATTTTATGAGAAAAGCAAAGATAAGAAACGCGCGAAAGGTACCAAAGAATCTATATTAAAAATTTGTACTTTCGATGATTACATTCAGTGTTTCCATCATCATCAAAGTTCAGATAAATGTGAAAATTTAATTCAGAGTAAAATGAATACAATATACATATTCTATGTTACACGATCCTTCTCTGTAACGCTGGTTCCGAATCATCTACGTTGTTTCTCCTATTCCTTATCTTAATAAATAATTCTAAGAAGTCTCTTGCATCCTTTGTCACATAGAAAGTTTAGAGGTAGGGAGCGTTCTTTAAAATGACGTTTGTAGACGCTATGGTCCAGTTCAAAAATGATTGATATGATGTACACTTTACTATTCTCAAACGTTTATGTACCCGTTGAATGGGTGGTGGATAGCATTATGGAACAAAGTACCCGAACAGCGGTAATGAATGCTCTTACCATGAGCAACGCGTTTAGTAACATTTTGTGTGTTATTGACATCAACAACGTCACAGCTGTCAAAGAAGCGCGTGGAAATGTTATATGGTTCAGGAAGATATAAGGTAAGCGCTGAAAAGTTATCGTTATTACTTATTTTTTATTTTTACATGATGTATACATTCGATGACGAATTCCATCATCATTTTTACGAGCTATAGAAATTTTCAATATTCTTTCCTATTACTCTTGTAATTTCCATTGTATATTTTTCATTTACTTTTTTATGTACTGTAGAATGTTTTAATATACTTTTTATAAAATTTGACATTGGGCTGTTTTGGAGACTATTTCATGTATGCATTGATTGTTTTGTTTTGCAGTGACAATATGCGAAGCAGTTGCTGCCAAGGATACAAGTGCTGCAGCAGTAGGAACAATAACAGCAACTATATCCATAAACTAACAAGCGCAACACCATCGGCAGTAGCAGCAGTAATAGTAGTAGTAGCAGTAGAAGTAGAGTATACATATAATCTATGGGAAAGAAAAAATAAATATATAATTATTTCTTTATAAACCTTCTGAAAAAAATTATTCATATCCATACCTTGTTCATCATCGGTGAGGCCTAGAAATTTGACTTATCGGTTCAACTATTACATATTTTCAAGTTCACTGAAAAGCAAAAATACTGTGTTAGAAAATCTGACATTTACCAATCTCCACATACATGGTACAACTGGAAAGGATCTGATTTCTCTTGGAAAACTAATTCGAGACTGCAGAATGAATTTTTTCTCTACGAGGCTTCATTTGAAGGAAATCTGCTTTAAAAAATGAATGGGCTACTCATGCACTTAGTCAATAATCGATTAACGAAGCTCGATACACATCACTATTTCCTTCTATATATCTTTATACAGTATCATAAAACACGATGATTTGAAATAATTTAACTGGTATTTCAGCCCTGAAAACAATTTATTTGGATCACTCTACGATTTCAATTTACTTCTCCAAGAGAGATCAGATTTTTCCAGATGTACCATGTATTTCCCTTCATCATATACAAACACATATTTTTTGAAACTTACCACCACCAACGGCCGTCTTCTTTCCAATAAGGAGGAAGACCGAGGAGGGCTCTTATCGAGAAGATGTCTTCCCCTCCCCAATCTTCCTCCTCAAAAACAGTCCAACCATTTAATTGCCTGCGTTGTCGTCGAGCGTCGCGCAAATGTAGCATATTTTGGATATTAATATATCCTCTGAGCTAAAATAAATTGAATAAATTAATGAAGACTCTCCGATCACCATTACCTAGCACACACACTGGAAACTACACTTACAATTACAAAAACTTGCGATTTCACCATTTTCAAACCAGTTGCTCACCCGCAGATAACTTGTAGCAGAATGAGCTTTAGCTCTACGCCCTTACCCGAACGTCATCACGCCCGCAAACACGTACGTGGAGACGGGGACTATCGCTATAGATGTAGAATTACTGATAAGAATTGATCTGTAGACCGTGTTTGTTCTACAGCATCGGTTTACAGAATGAAGCCGCTGAGTAATGAACGTGTTAACGAGGTTGTGCTAGAGGGATTTGAGGAAACGGGGGATCAGGAAATTAGGATATACGATAGATTAATAACGATTATATTACGAGAAATTTGCAAAAATATAGATGATGAAGGGATGGTGGGGAACGATGTACAAAGGTGGTTTTACATAAATACTTTCGGGCAAAATGGCACTACGTGTACACCAGGTGCCATTTCATATCTATCGAGAGGTAAGGGTGTCTAATTAGCAACTCAGCTAAAACAAATTTCTATAAAAATATTACTTCAATACACTCAGGGTATGATGCCCGATGTTGAGGAGACGGAGGAAGATGAGGCGGAGGAAGCGGTGGAGGTGGTGGAGGTGGCAGCTGAGGAGGATAAAGAGAGGGAAGAAGAGGTTTGGGATTAGACGAGGTGATTAACTTGGATACGATATATTTATGGTAATTGTAATATTCATATAAATAGCAAATTATGAACAATAAATATTTTTTTTTTTTTAATTTTTTTTAATTTTTTTTTTTTAATTTTTTTTTATTTTTTTTTATTTTTATTTTTTTAAGATATTAAGAATTTGTCTTATCGTTGTAAAACTTAACACTTCCATAAAAATTTTTAAGAGCAAGGATAATGGAATGAAATCAGTAATTTAAAGTCTACAGTCGGATCAGGTACAATTTAAACGCTCGAGTGCACTATTTACTATCTCGTGTATTGCTAGTGTTACTAACTCTGTGCAGAGGTGATTGAATATACAATGTGAATCAAGAAGGTCGGCCACTGCACTAGGCGTGATATTCGAAATTTTTCCGGTTTCAAAGGCCGTTGTAATCTCATTGAGAAAACTATTACGAGTTCGGATTGCGGTAACATAATGATCTTCCGCGAGCGTTACAGCAGAACATATACATGATTCGAGCTTTAAAAGTCTTTCGAAGCATTGTCTTCTGAAAACAACAGTGTCTTTCCCCGATATTATCTTTATCGCACGGTCACCATATAATTCGCACATTACGATGTTGCAATTTGCGAGGGGAACTTTGAACCATTCATTATTATTTTTTAGTACAGTAACATTAGTTGTAAAATGCTTAAGGATATTCTCAGAGTGTTCAAGAAGAAGTCGCCAATCCAAAGGTAGAAGTGTGATGGAATCCCCCTCACAGCCAATAACTTGTAGCGTCGGCTGATATCCGTTATAAATATCTAGTCCCACGACTATGCGCTTCCGATTATCCAAATTGTAAACCGTTTGCATCATCAGCAATAGTAATGGTGATGCAGTAGACTTCTCAGGCATGGTATCCAAACTCACAGGTTTCGTAAACAATAAGCTGTCTTTTTCGGTGTTAAAGTCTGCTTTTTGGTGTTTGTGGACATTGTGACTCCAATCCTCGTTTTGCCGCTTCCCATTTTCTTTATCAGGTGTTTCAGCGGGTAGCGAGACGCTCATAGCTAAACGATCAGGTGTATCCATACCTTCGAACGGTTTTAGACCATCAGCACGGCCACACGGGACACATTTTCGTACACATTTTATCAAAACGTTGAGATTGCTCGTACATTTGAGGGTTCGAGCACAAAGTCCAATGCTCTTTCCCATAAGATGTTTCCTCGTGATACAGAGCGGCGTGTGTAGCTGAAGTATTCCGAGCACAAGTTTGAGAGTTACTCATTTTATCGGAGATATTTGGGGTCTAACTAAGATTGTCAAATATTTACTGACAGAAGTTGTCACGAAACGGTACTTCTTATAGCATGACAATATTCTCCCCCCACTCCAAAGGTTGACATGAAATAGTTTAATAATGTTCTCGAAGGATTGACCTACGATAATCACGATGTTATGTCCCTTTTGAAATTTAGAATATAATCATCGAAAGTAAAAATTTTTAATGTAGATTCTTTGGTACCTTTCGTGCGTTTCTTATCTTTGCTTTTCTCATAAAATTTTGAAAGAATATAATTTTGCCTGCAACCATACAAATTCAAAATTTCTTACACTTTCAATAATCCATTTTTCCCTCGATAAAAACGCTTACAATAAAGTACATTCGATGAGGTTTGAACGTCAATGGTTGCTCTACATCACGAGCGGTCTTTTATAAGTCTAATGCATGAGCTCCCCTCATCAGTACCTATTTTAGGTATTATAATAATAATATTAAAGGCGATGCGAAAACTTGTGCATTACTTTGGCATCAAAGATCCACCGTCTCGATGCGCAATTCTTCTCGAATAAATAGTTCACATTAAATTATTGTAAACAATTTTTTCGGTAACGTACAAAGGTTTATTCGACACTTCCTTTGATTCTTACCGTCTCTCCAAGGTCACTGTATCGTAGCGGAACGATGGAGGTGAAGAAGGCGGAGGAGGAACAGGGGGGTTATGACGATCATGAAATTTCATCGGAATTCTTCGGTGACATCTAAATTCTTTGGCATCAAAGATCCACCACCGTCTCGATGCGCAATTCTTCTCGAATAAATAGTTCACATTAAATTATTGTAAACAATTTTTTCGGTAACGTACAAAGGGTTATTCGACACTTCCTTTGATTCTTACCGTCTCTCCAAGGTCACTGTATCGTAGCGGAACGATGGTGGTGAAGAAGGCGGAGGAGGAAGAGGGGGGTTATGACGATGATGAAATGTCATCGGAATTCTTCGGTGACATCTAAATTCTTTGACATCAAAGATCCGCCACCGTCTCGATGTGCAATTCTTCTCGAATAAATAGTGCACATTAAATTATTGTAAACAATTTTTCGGTAACGTACAAAGGGTAATTTGAAATGTCCTTTGATTTTACCGTTTCCCCAAGGCCACTGTATCGTAGCGGAACTTGCTAAATTCTTTGGCATCAAAGATCCACCACCGTCTCGATGCGCAATTCTTCTCGAGTGCACATTAAATTATTGTAAACAATTTTTTCGGCAACGTACAAAGGGTTATTCGACACCTCCTTTGATCCTTACCGTCTCTCCAAGGCCACTGTATCGTAGCGGAACGATAGTGGCCAGGAAGGCGGAGGAGGAACAGGGTGGGTTATGACGATGATGAAATGTCATTGGAATACTTCGGGTGACATACGAAGGGTCATTCTTGATCTCCACCGACTCTACATGCTAGTCTGCGGGGAAGTGTAAAGGGTAGGAGCTGCCTCGGGATCGCAAGTACAAAATTCGGAAGGTCAATGTACTCAATTACGTCTGATGTACAATTCCTAAAATCTGCCGTAATATTTCTGAAATCTGCCGTAAAATCCCTGATACCTGCCGTAATATTTCTGACACCTGACGTAAAATCCCTGACACCTGACGTAAAACTAGGGCCCCCTTCCGATGACGTCAGCCGATGAAGGGGTCGGCGCCGTCGACTCCTGCGCGCGCGCAGCACCCAAAATTTTCGGCGCCGTCGGTAAGCAGAAATCTTTCATAGGGGGCCCAATCGTCCTAACTTACCATCCACAGGGGGCGCCAACGTCGCTAACCTAGGGGGCGCCAACGTCGCTAACCTAGGGGGCCCCACGTCCCAACTTAGCACGGACGAGAACCCGGATGCCGGTATCGTGTCGGTGCAGGAATCTGTATCCAGAACTCTCCTTGTATAACTACTATTTAAAGCAATAATTTTCGGGTCGAAATCGATTTAAAATTTTTTTTTTAATTTTAGAAATTGATGTTACCTGGAAGGACCCGTTTGAATAAAAACAATGCATTTTTCATTGTTGTTGTATTTTCAAAATTTCCTATAACGTTTTCACTACTCTTTCACATTACTACTGCTTCCCGTGGTTGATTATGATTTAATGGTCATTTAGTAATTATTAAAACTTTAGGTGATTCCTTATCGAGTACTACTTGGCGGGTCCGTGCCAGGAATTCCAAAGTACTTACTTTGAGCGTACTAATAGTATCCTAAAACTATATGTTTGTTATTAAGCTTTTACCGTGATTATATTTGACAAGTTATTGTTAATAAGCTCTATATAGAAAGTTGACATTGGTTTTGAGTTTGATGACTGGCATAATGAACGCAAATTTATATCAAGAAATGCACGGACCCGCCAAGTAGTACTCGATAAGGAATCACCTAAAGTTTTAATAATTAGTAAATGACCATTAAATCATAATTAAATACGGGAAGCAGTAGTAATGTAAAAGAGTAGCGAAAACGTTATAGGAAATTTTGAAAATACAATTAAAATGATGGGCCAGTGCTAGATCATATAATAAGCAGATATGTAGTGACTTATGTACTTGGCATTAACCCTTTGCACTCCGTTGTCGCCGTATTTGCGACATTAAGATGCTAACATTAGCCCTAAAATTTATGTTTTTCTTTTATAATATAAGTTAGAGCATGTTTCTTTATAAAATAGCTAAGAAATAAATGTTTTGTTTTATTGCAACGACTCCATTTTTCTTCTACATCACAGGTAAGTACTTGTAACTAATATAGTGCTGGAGTTATTGGTATCCTCTATGAGTTACTAGGCTGGAGTGCAAAGGGTTAATAATGTGATTTCAATACTTTTTGTTAGAGGAATTCACAGCACTCCTGTACTTGCCGTAGTTTTTTACACGTAAATAAGTATGTTTTTGGGTATCCAGATTTCTTTAACCATCAATCTCAATATCCAGGTATGAGGTTCATAACATTTACCATTCTCAATATCTAACTGCTTTTGGATAACGTTTTTCATGGTTAGGTGTTCCTGACCATGCTGGATTCCACTCTTTACATGCAAATATGATGAAGCTGAAACTATCAGCCAGAGCTAACAGCCAAGCGCGCCTTACCCAAGGCCGAAGAGGCGCGCTGGCCTTCGGGTCTTTAATTTGTTATTTCGAACTTGAGACTAGTAGAATTATATCGATATGATCGCTATTACTTTAAAATAATTAATTGATTCAAATTAATCAAACAATTACATAAATTAAGAAATCCAACGTATTCATCGCACGACTTGTAACAGCCAAACACCTGGAACATTGATAGAAATTCCAAAATGAGCATAAATGCTGTATTTTTTATGCGTTAATCAGTAGTCAGAAAAATCAGGAGGAAGCAAGCCCCCTAATTATTTCTTTTCGAGCGTTAAAGATGCCTAATTGTTCGTGTCATTTTGTGTCGAAAAATAAATCTTGGTTTATTATGTGCCATACAATTATATTAGAATAATATTGTTAATTTGAAAAGTCGAGGATAATAACATTATTAAATTAAAAATTCATAGTCGTTTCGCTCCCTGGCATACAATGTTGAGCTTTGAACGTTTAATACAAATTCTAAGCTGCAAAACGAATACTATAAACGACATTTCTTTCTATCCGCATATTATTGTTCACTACATCACGCGTGGTGTCATGATTTGCTACAACGCAAGGCACCACTGTAGTCCAAGTTAATTCGCCGAGCAGTACGGTTCCCTCTTATGTTAGTTCGTCTGATCAACGAACTTCAAATTCATTATTATACATATATTTCTACTGCAAAAGCTTGTATTTTCACTTTTTTCAACTTAAATTTTCGACTTTTATGGATACTTCATTGCGTCTAACGCTTGTTTTAAGAATATTTTATCATAGCTTATCTTCATAGATTATAGGCATGACTAGTTCTTCTGGTTTTTAATATTTGCTTTAAAGTGTAAATCATTTTTTTTTTTCGCAACCACTCGGCAGCAACTAAACCTATAATTTTCTCGCATTTTCAGAATGTTGATAATGTTTCAATAAATTACGATGACGTAAATGTTATCGATTATGATAAAGGATATAAAAAGCAGAATGATGCATATGAAAGTCGTCATAATAGTGAATACGAAATACGCTCTGGCAACGAAATATTCGTCACAAATGTTTCTTTGACTCATGAACATGAATTGAGTAGAACCTTCTCTTTTATCATTCAGTATATGGGAAATTCCAGAAGAATTCGGCCAAGAATATTTGTTAAAACGTTGAAACTTTTTTTATGTGAAATAGACGTGAAAATAATCGATACGTATTTATTTTGTTCGTCCGAAATATTTTTTTCCAAAGTTACAATTTATTAAACTTTGTTGCAAAATTATCGCTTCGGTAACTTCAAGAATTAATATCTCCGTTTTTATTTATCGTAGATAGACCAACCAACGGTCTTTCAAAAGATGAAAGAATAACCTATAAGAATAAATTTTGTAAGTTGTAAAAAAATTTGTTTGTTATAAAGAATTAAATTGTTTAAAGATTTTTCAACAGAAATCGGCCATTTTCAAAATTTTGACAAAAATATGATGGGATTCGGCACTCAATTCTACTTCATAAAAGAAATTTATTTACGATGGAGGTTTCATGGAGTCTTTTTTTTTAAATGTTTAATACGACGGTGCAGCGGCATAAAATAGACTTGCCTTCAATATCTAATGCCAGGGAGGGAATCGACTATAAGTTATTAATTTAATAACGTTATCATCCACGAATTTTCAAATTAAAAATATTATTTTAATACAATTGCACGGTACATCATAAATCAAGATTTAATTTTCGACACAAAATGACACGAAGAGTTAGGCATCTTTAACGCTCGAGAAGGAATAATTAGAGGACTTGCTTCCTCCTGATTTTTGGACTACTGATTAAAGCATAAAAAATACAGCATTTATGCTCATTTTGGAATTTCTATCAATGTTCCAGGTCCTTAGCTGTTAAGCTCAAAGCCGTTTGCCATATGGCAAGCAAATCTTACAATGAATACGTCAGATTTCCTAATTTATGTAATTGTTTGATTAATTTGCATCAATTAATAATTTATACCAATTGTGGCCATGTCGATTTAATTTTACTAGTCTCAAGTTCAAAATAATAAATTAAAGACCCGAAGGCCTGCGCGCCTCTTCGGCCTTGGGTACGGCGCGCTTGGCTGCTAGTATCTGCTTTATGCAAATATATACTGTATCATTGTTTTCAATATCGTGGTCCTCAAATCATTGTTCCTTTAGTCCAAATGTCTTTACCCTGATTGTCTCAATAATTCTGATCAACAGTTGTCATTTAAATTTTTAAACCCAATGTTAGGTCAAATGTTTAGGTATTTCATACCATCATTTCTTATGCTTAAATCCCATTATAATTGTATGAGTCCCATCAGTCATTCCTATATTTAGAATACTAATAACTTGGTACTTCACATATTTGTTGCAAATATCCAAATATCTCCAATCATGGTTTCTTGAATACTCTGACCACCATTGTTTTAGTTTAAATAGTCTAAAATATCGTTTTTAATATCTTGGTACTATGAATCATTGTGCCTTGTGTTCAAATAATTTTGTTTAGAGCATCCTAAACAGCAAATAATAACTTCTGATGTCTAAATACTTCTAGTCATCATAGATGCTCAGGTATTCCTGATTATTGTTTCTAGCAAAAGTATATAGTTTTCAGGAACACAGGCACCAAACAATGCCGGAAGGAACCACCAGGAGCTAATCAATGATAAAATACATGTCTATCTATTTGTCTGTGGTGTTTCCTCATCCACCACACCTTAATATAACAATATAAATTGAAATTAATTAAATCTATTAGGTAGGATTTCTTTTTGGTTGTATGATCTTTTGCTAATTCCAATGGAATATTAACTAATCATATTTCTGTTTTTGAAATTAGAAACTTTTTCTTAAAGAATGTTAGGCATTTTCTTGATAACAATATGTACTTTTTATCGAAACAATGTGTTAATTATAACTAATATATTATTGAATGTAAATATATTAGATAAACCTAAAATATTACATCATCCTGAAAGACTATTAGTTAATGATTCTGTTAGTTAATGATTTCAAAATATAAATACTAAATAAAATACATATCCATGAATCATTAAATATATTCAGGAACAATAACTAATTATTTGCTAAACTATTTTACAAAATATCAAATTGAAATTTCAATGCTGCAAATTGATAAGATGAGAATTGAAACCTTAATATCATCCAGCTTCGATGACAATGCCTCAGCAAGAAAACTTCGTGTTAAGGAAAAAGATGATTTACACAGAGGGCAGTCCTCCATTTGTGTCCTGCAAAAATTACATATGTGATGTCCCCGTATACATTGATATATGGTTCCCACTGGTCGTTCATAACATACAGGACATTGAAGTAACTCTTCTAAGTCCTCACACCACTGAAAAATAAATACATAACAATTACTAACAGTATGTAAACATAAATATCAGATAAAGTTGATGTAGAAGAGATTGCAATCCTAAAAAGATATAGCTATACTTTAGGTATTTGTACCAAACTACAGTAGTGTTCAACAATTTAAATTAATCGTTTTACTTTACTTATTTTTAAATAAAGAAATGAAACTAGGAGATACTGTAAAGAAGATATTGCAACTAATTAAGAGACACTGTACAGTCTCGCGCCAATTACATATGCATAAATGTAATCAAATCAGAAATGTTATAGACAATGATTGTATTGGTCACAAAAGTTCATAACAAAAAAAAAAGTATTTTGATGATAAAACAAAAAACATGTACCTTTGATCTAATTTCTTCCACCATGTCGTTCAAAAAATGTTTACTTTCTACAGTACCAGTAATGGGGTAAACTGCAGTATACGACTCCGAACTGAAGTTGGCTGCCAGTGACTTAGATTTTTAACGTAATGCCATCTATCAAATGTAATGCGAATTGCATGGAAAAGTGGCGGCTCCTGATGGGAAAAAAGCGCAACTATCTTTAAAAATTTGAAATGAATATATTTTTACTGTTATCATATATATTATTTTGTTATAAAAATATATTTTCATAAAATATGGTCTGGCAATCGCAATATTCCATGTTTGGAGATGTTTTTCGTTTAATTTTCGTCCAAGCCCGTGTTGCGCGGCACCACTTTTTGCTTATTTTATTGAAATAACGATCCGACAAACATACTAATTGGATTACCTGTGAGCTACAAACAATTCCGCATCGATTGGCCACATGAAAAACAAAGATAGGTAAAAAGTAAAGAAATTACGGTCAACTTCATACTAAATTTTATTTTATTCTTTTTTTTTAATAAACCGTTAACCGACAAACGTTTTAATTAATCCTAAAAATACGTACAAACGACCTACAAACGATCTGCAAAAAAAAAGTTCAAAAAGTCAAAGTGCGCCGGTCAAGTTCACGGAGGTTTATTAAACTAACAATAGACGGTATTCCCATGTGGCTACGAAAGACGACTGGTGACCCAATCACAGAACTATACAGCATGATTGCGGATGGGGATCATAAATGATATATTGATTTTTGAGTTTTTCAGCTAAATAGACAATCAAGAAACATTCTAATTAATTAATTCGTGTCCAACAAACGATTGCGCATCCATTAGTACCCAATTGAACCCAACAAAATAAAAATTAAATTTTTTCCTGCTATCTTCGCACTGAAATTTTTATTTCTCAATAACAAACAAAATAATTTCCAGCAAATGTTATAATTAATCCAGTAACCACCCAAAAACGACCAACAAACGATTAACATTTTTTTAAATTATGAAATTCAAAGTAGCTCGGCTAACTTCACAGAGGTACTGCGCAGTGGGTTCAAAAAAAACGTCTCGAAAATTGTGACACTTTGGGTGCGTTCCACTTAACGCTCGCAACACCCTCTGTCTCGTTCCACTTAAGGCCGCGGTCGCAGTGAGCAGTCCCTGAAACGTCATCGATGACGTCATCATTGGCGACCGCGATGCGATCGCTTCGCCCACATCAAATAGGTGGGTCTTTGTGGTCGTTTGATGTTTTTGAGCGCCATTTTCAATTCAAATTTATGATGGAGACTGAAAAAATAACGCTGTACGATTCCGAGAGGGATATATTACTCGAATTGAATGTTCCTGTCCAAGATGCTTTGCGTGCGAAAAATCTGAGCTTGATGAACTCTCAGAAACATAATTCCGTTCACGCATTAGCCTTATACACATATTCTCTACACACCAGCCATCTTTGTATCGTTCACAAGTCCGATAAGTCGTTCCACTTAAGTTTTCGACCACGACGTCCGCAACAGTCCACAAGCTAGTGGAACACGAAATCTTGCGGTCGTGGGCGCGAGCGTTGCAAGCGTTAAGTGGAACGCACCCTTTGGCTTCTGCCATGACCACAGACCAGCCATAAAGGCCTTCACACACAAAACGACGTAACGACTTAAGACGTAAGCGTAAGGAAACCAACCAATCAGAATTTAGTACACCCCCCTCCAAGGGGACAGTATTCAATTCTGATTGGTTGGTTTCTTTACGCTTACGTCTTACGTCGTTACGTTATTTTGTGTGTGAAGGGCTTGACTGAATCAGACTGAATTCTGGCCACAGACCACTTATTGGAGACACGGCACTCCCGTGCTTTCGACTGTTAGCACAAGCAGCAGCGCCACCTTATCAGTGGGTCGTATAAGTAACGCGATATATATAGGTATACAGGGGTATATATAGGTATACTGGGATATATATATAGGCATACACGTATCTATAGGTATACACGTGTATATATAGATATACACGTGTATTTATACTCACCGTTCTATACGCATCGCCCTGAAAGTTTTATAAGGTATTTTTAAAAGCACCTGCAATTATGAAAAACAAGTATGACCCTCGTGAAACATCCTAAAACGTTAATATGTGGTGTAAAAGAAAATATGCACAATTAATATGGTCAAATGATTGGGTCTCATTTTATCATAATTGCAAGTACCTGAAATAAAATAAATGCATAGTTATGTATGGTATAAAAAGTTGTTTATTGAATAAAAATAAGATCTATTACTACAGTCGCACTTATAGTAACACTTGCATTAAAATCATTAGCAGACGCAATGATGGTACTACATTTTTCCTTAGTATTGCCTTCGCAGTATGAGGTACATAGACTTTCAAGGAAAAATGTAGTTTACACAAATGATAATTTTTATTGAAAAGCTATGAATCAATGTGCCTTAGCATGGGGTTGCACATTGCTTCTACCCAGACCTTCGATAGCTCCAAGTCTTTTGCGAAGCAATATGATCCCACTTGTAGGCACACCGATGTACAACCAGGAACACATCTAAAAGAGGAAATGTCTTTCTTCAAAGGAGACATTATGAAGGTCTAAGATATGAAAATAGAAGAGAAATTAGAGAAAAGAAAACAGAGTAGACAAATAAGAATAGAAAAGTAAGAAAGTATGAAATAAGATTAGCCTGGAAAGATGAGTGGCGTAGCCTTCGTCTCGTTGTCGTAATTCTTGTAAATCGTCGTCCACAAAAGTTCCACCAAGTAAATAGTCTGGATGTTGAACACAATCACACTCAAAGAAAAACCTCTGCACTGCAATTGCACTGAACACACTTTAAAATTCACCAGCGTAAATTTGTAGATGCGGAGCCGTCGCCGAATCGGAAGACAGTGACGCACAGGGACTTGTTTATACAACAAACTTATTTTTTCCAAGATGGCGACGACGCATTGTTGCGCATGCGCACGTTACCGCCGCGCCATCTTATGGGTAGGTCGTATAAGTTCTCTATGTTTTACTATAGCCCATTTGGAGTGTCACCCCAGAGATGAGTGGGGAGATGCACAACGCTCCGGTTTTAGGCGATACCAAAAGCATGGCGCTAAATCGTAGCGGCGAGTCCGGGAGACCGTCGGGAAGTTAGCGCGGGAAAATAAAAATTTGTATGTTTATAATGCTTAAAAAATTGCTCCTTAAATGCTCCATATGTTTCCGTAATTGCTCCACCGCTACTATGCAGTGATTAATAAATATTCATTAAAACAGAAAATTTTTATTTTTATTGAAATTCCAAATAACCGAGCAGACTTTCATATGAGTTTCTTGATGAATTAATTGCTCCCGATTTGCTCCCAATTGCTCCACAATTAGTTTTTTATTTAATTAAAGTATCTTTAAATAATAAGTAAAATTTGATTTTCACTTAGCTCGATGGCAAACGTGAACATTATGATTGGTTTGCGAACACACCTATGACAACTCCGTTCTCAGATCAGCCGAGAGTGCGCGAACATCGTTGCCTCGGTTCATTTTCGAACACACTTGGTCAATTCAGGATTGGTCAATTCCTTTAGATCAGTATTAACTAAAGCGGTTTAAGACCACCTCCGTGAACTTGGCCGGCACATTTTGACTTTTTTAACTTTTTCTTTTGCAGATCGTTTGTAGATCGTTTGTAGGTATTTGTTGGATTAATTAAAACATTTGTTGGTTAACGGTTTATTAAAAAAATCAAAAATAAAAAAGTACGTGAAGTTGGCCGTAATTTTTTTATTTTTTCATCTATCTTTGTTTTTCACGTGGCCAATCGATGCGGAATCGTTTGTAGGTACCGAATAAACTAATTAAAACATTTATTAGATGACGATTTTGCTTAAAATAGCGAAAAACTATCTACCGTCTCGCTGGCCGGGAGTGGGGGTAACGCATGGAATATGCGATGTGAAGATAGCCGGAAATATAATTAAGAGGTCAAAACTGCTAGCTAATGTTTTTTAAAAAAAAAACTAATAACTTGGGGTGTGACAGCATTGGAATTCTTAGCTAATCTAACCTAACTTAACCTAACAAATGTTTTTATTAGTTTATTCGGGACTAACAAACGATTCCACATCGATTGGCCACGATAAAAACAAAGATAGATGAAAAAATAAAAAAATTACGGCCAACTTCCCGTGGTCATATGACCGCTGCGTACAATGCACCGAATACGTTTTTTGCTTATTTTATTGAAATAACGATCCAACAAATATACTAATTGGATTATTTGTGACCTACAAACGATTCCGCATCGATTGGCCACGTGAAAAACAAAGATAGATGAAAAAATTAAAAAATTACGGCCAACTTCACGTACTTTTTTATTTTTGATTTTTTTAATAAACCGTTAACCAACAAATGTTTTAATTAATCCAACAAATACCTACAAACGATCTACAAACGATCTGCAAAAGAAAAAGTTAAAAAAGTCAAAATGTGCCGGCCAAGTTCACGGAGGTGGTCTTAAACCGCTTTAGTTAATACTGATCTAAAGGAATTGACCAATCCTGAATTGACCAAGTGTGTTCGAAAATGAACCGAGGCAACGATGTTCGCGCACTCTCGGCTGATCTGAGAACGGAGTTGTCATAGGTGTGTTCGCAAACCAATCATAATGTTCACGTTTGCCATCGAGCTAAGTGAAAATCAAATTTTACTTATTATTTAAAGATATTTTAATTAAATAAAAAACTAATTGTGGAGCAATTGGGAGCAAATCGGGAGCAATTAATTCATCAAGAAACTCATATGAAAATCTGCTCGGTTATTTGGAATTTCAATAAAAATAAAAATTTTCTGTTTTAATGAATATTTATTAATCACTGCATAGTAGCGGTGGAGCAATTACGGAAACATATGGAGCATTTAAGGAGCAATTTTTTAAGCATTATAAACATACAAATTTTTATTTTCCCGCGCTAACTTCCCGACGGTGTCCGGGAGTAGGATTTCGTGTTCATCGCCTCTGTCGATGTTACAGATTTCGCGTAGCCGCGCGGGCCATGATCATCGTTCCAGCCGATATTGCAGTCAGCGAAAATGAATGGATTGCTCGGTGGTGGGGAAAAAGTTGCCGCCCCTCACAAACTGTTCTTGAGAAACACGCGGTGCAGCAAGGTCTTCCGTCCAACCGAACGCTGCTGGTTACGGGTTCGATCCCCCATGAAGAACTCTTTTTTCATCTTTTTTTTTTTCATTTTACTACAAACATTGTTCAAGGTTCCTCTCTTTTAAGGACGTTGTTCGGTGACAATCTCACCAAAAAGTTATACCGTACCGCTAGCATGAATGCCATTGCGCGTAGTACGACGAACAGTACAAACTTTTGTTTCGGATAGGTCTACGCACACGCACAAATGGTGTGCACCGACAAGCACACACTAATACGGTAAACGAGCTGGCAACATCGGACTGCCCCATTCCGTTCAGCGGCCAAACAGACATATGTATATGTACAAGTAACGCGCTGTCCCCTCCACCGACCCAGCTACGCTGTTGCCACGTCGCGAGCGTTCCCCCAACCACACACCTCATACTAAAAGTTGCCGCTCCTCACAAACCGTTCTTGAAAAACACGCGGGGCAGCAAGGTTTTCCGTCCAACCGAACGCTGCTGGTTACGGGTTCGATCCCCCATGAAGAACTCTTTTTTCATCTTTTTTTTTTTCATTTTACTACAAACATTGTTCAAGGTTCCTCTCTTTTAACCTTTTTAGGTTGCCCAAACTTTTTTTTAAGTTTATATATTTTTTTTAAAATTTTATCTATGACAGAATCTACTAATATTTTAAACGCCCGCTCGTGCCGCGCGACCGGCGACTTGAGCGATTGCGGGTCCTCTCTCCCTGAGGGGTCTACTATTCCTGTTACTGCTGCCGCTGGTTCTTATAATCTTGTAAATACATTTTATTTGCAATCTTCAGTTCCAGCCCCCAGTGTAAACTCAATAAGATTTACTATGAGAAAATAATTAGCTCACTTCATTACCTGGAATCAATAATCTTGAGAAGCAAATATAGAAATGAGCATTATCTCTGTCTGTAATTGTTCGTCCACGTGGAGAAGGGTGTCTTATATGTATGTAAAGTAAGCGAAACGACAATAGTAAGCAGTTGAATAAACGATCAAATTCTAGAAATACAAGTTCCGAAAAGAGTAAAACAAACAGATGTTTCTGGCGTCTGGCTAGTGCACCCGGTTACGAATCGAGAGGTCTATGGTTCGAGACCCCTCTATGGAGAGTATTTTTTTTACAAAAAAATGAGCTTTTGCTTATTGGATTAACAGATTAAAAAGTATATCCAATTAATTTATTTATCTTAGCACAATAAAGGCATAAACAACGACAACCACATCACCCAAAGGGTGCCGCAGTCGATGCGTTCCCATTATTTAACGTAGCGGGTCCCAGTAGGCCTATACTACGATCGGCGATATCAACATTACACAAACGATCTATTTAAGTAATTAAAGTATAAACGAATGGCAATAGGAGTTCTGCACTCAAATATAAAGTTTCTTCATTGAAGATAATTACGAAAATTATTTTTGATTACATTTCACACAAACATGACGCGTGTAAATATCTAAAAGTAAGAGAAATTGAGAAAAGGACAATTGGGAAGAATAGTATATCGGTCTATTGAGATCACGTACTGGCGACTCCAACACAACAGTCTAGGAATCTGACGGATCGAATCTGAGCGGGCGTCTGCAACAATGTTGCTAGCTGTCGCGCGACTAGCAATACACATTGGGGCCTGCAGCGTCAGGTCGTTCACAGTCGTACAGGCAGCAGAGAGAGAATACTGTGAGTTAATAGAAAATGATTTTCGATCCCGATGGCAACCTTTTTTTTTTAAATATTTTATATAAGCTTAAAATAAAGTTTGGGCAACCGAGAAAGTTTGAAAGAGAGGAACCTTGAAAAATAGTATAGGCCGATCGTAGTATAGGCCTAGTGGGGACCCGCTACGTTAAATAATGGGAACGCATCGACTGCGGCACCTCTTGGGTGATGTGGAAGCCCGCAGGTTGTCGTTGTTTATGCCTTTATTGTACTAAGATAAATAAATTAATTGGATATACTTTTTAATCTGTTAATCCAATTAGCAAAAGCTTATTTTTTTTTGTAAAAAAAATACTCTCCGTAGATGGGTCTCGAACCATAGACCTCTCGATTCGTAACCGGGTGCACTAGCCAGACGCCAGAAACATCTGTTTGTTTTACTTATTTCGGAAGTTGTATTTCTAGAGTTTGATCGTTTATTCAACTGCTTACTATTGTCGTTTCGCTTACTTTACATATAAGACACCCTTCTCCACGTGGACGAACAATTACAGACAGAGATAATGCTCATTTCCATATTTGCTTCTCAAGATTATTGATTCCAGGTAATGAAGTGAGCTAATTACTTGCTCATAGAAAATCTTATTGAGTTTACACTAGGGGCTGGAACTGAAGATTGCAAATAAAAAAGTATTTATAAGATTATAAGAACCAGCGGCAGCAGTAACAGCAATAGCAGACCCCTCAGCGAGAGAGGACCCGCAATCGCTCAAGTCGCCGGTCGCGCGGGACGAGCGGGCGTTTAAAATATTAGTCGATTCTGTCATAGATAAAATTTAAAAAAATATATATAAACTTAAAAAAAAGTTTGGGCAACCTAAAAAGGTTAAAAGAGAGGAACCTTGAACAATTTTTTTAGTAAAATGAAAAAAAAAAGATGAAAAAAGAGTTCTTCATGGGGGATCGAACCCGTAACCAGCAGCGTTCGGTTGGACGGAAGACCTTGCTTCCCCGCGTGTTTTTCCAGAACGGTTTGCGAGAGGCGGCAACTTTTAGTATGAGGTGTGTGTTTGGGGGAACGCTCGCGACGTGGCAACAGCGTAGCTGGGTCGGTGGAGGGGACAGCGCGTTACTTGACATATGCATATGTCTGTTTGACCGCTGAGCGTAATGAGGCAGTCCGATGTTGCCAGCTCGTTTACCGTATTAGTGTGTGCTTGTCGGTGCACACCATTTGTGCGTGTGCGTAGACCAATCCGAAACAAAAGTTTGTACTGTACGTCGTACTACGCGCAATGGCATTCATGCTAGCGGTACGGTATAACTTTTTGGTGAGATTGTCACCGAACAACGTCCTTAAAAGAGAGGAACCTTGAACAATGTTTGTAGTAAAATGAAAAAAAAAAAAGATGAAAAAAGAGTTCTTCATGGGGGATCGAACCCGTAACCAGCAGCGTTCGGTTGGACGGAAGACCTTGATGCACCGCGTGTTTCTCAAGAACGATTTCTGAGGGGCGGCAACTTTCTCCCCACCACCGAGCAATCCATTCATTTTCGCTGACTGCAATATCGGCTGGAACGATGATCATGGCCCTCGCGGCTACGCGAAATCTGTAACATCGACAGAGGCGATGAACACGAAATCCTACTCCCGGACTCGCCGCTACGATTTAGCGCCATGCTTTTGGTATCGCCTAAAACCGGAGCGTTGTGCATCTCCCCACTCATCTCTGGTCACCCCCCTGGCTTTACTATAGCCCATTTGGAGTGTCACCCCCATGGAGCCTAGAGTAGAGGAGGACGAACGCTTAATGCTAACGGGACAAAATTGTGGTCGACGAAACTTGACTTAGATCGGGTTCTAAATTTCACCACATGCGTCGCTGTAAACTTTAAAGACTGGCGTGAAGTAACCGTTTGGTGATAGAGTGAAGTGACGTACATTCGATCGTAGAAAATCTCTGCTTACGCTGCAGTTTCAAGTGATCGCTGTCTCTTTTTATTCTCAGTCCGTCTCTCTCGTAGTCGCTAACGTCGCCGCGCCTCTATCGGCTTCAGTCGAAACAAGTGGAGCATGATTCGTAGACCATTTACATAGCATTACGTTCGTCCTCCTCTACTCTAGGCTCCATGGGTCGTGGTCGCAATCATTTTTCCAAAACATATTGGTTGTAAAATATAACCATCAATACTCATTAACGACGGTTTAATGGGGAATGAGAAAAGTGCCCTAGGTGGGCTGGAAATTGACGAAAAAGCTGTGGAAATTACAGACTTTTGGCTACATCACAGTGCATCCGTGAATGGGTCCACTCCTCAACAGTTATCAGTTTTTATTAGTGAGCCTTCTCTGCATTCCACTGCTAGTTTTGGAAACCCATCGCCTTTGGAAAGAACTGCAAAAGTATTATTTTAAATGTATATGTAATTTCAATTGTGCAAGTTATCAATGATTTTCGTTTTATTTTGACACTTGGATATACATAAGCTTACTGATTATGCTTGAAGCTTTTCAGTTGTTTCCTCTGTATTGTATAGTTTTCTAAACTTAGTTTAACTTCATATTTTAGAATTTAATGCTGTATCGACATCCATGTATATTGAAGTATATATCTTCATGGCACAAAGGTAGTAAGTTTCTCCTTGCAACTGAGGAAGTAAAGCCACTGGTGCAAGCTATTGGTACACAAACTACGCTTCAAATTTGTATTGGACTGCACAGTATACTTCGTGCTCTGATATTTCTTCATGAAAAGGCTTTGGCTTCGCACAATAATGTTTGCAGCAGTTCCATCTATGTCACTTCTGAAGGATTTTGGAAGTTGGGTGGCTTGGAATATCTTTGCAGATTTACAGAGTTGACCCCCGCATATTTGCAAAAGACAAGGAATTATCGATATGAAAAGGCTATCTCTCCAGAGGAAGATGGAGCCAAGTCAGCAGTTTTATTGGAACCTACTGCTATTGATCAATTTGCATTTGGTGTACTTGCTGAGGAAGTTTTACGACTAAAGAACAATGGTATTAACTCCATTACCACGTTAAACAGTATATTTCAATGTGTTTGATACATTTCATATTATTTGAAATGGAAGTCGTTATTTACTTCTATTTATATTATGTAAATTGAAATATAATTTTAGATTCAATAAACAGTTTAAATATGCTTGATAATTTTTAGATGATGTGCCAGCTCTAGCTGAATTTAAAGAACTATGTAAACGACATTTACAAAATGTAGAGCCTTCACTGAGAACAAAATTATCATCTGTACTTATTCATCCATTCTTTACACATGATTTCATAACGATACACGCATTTCTGATGGAATTACCCTTGAAGAGTGAACTAGACAAGCAAGAATTTTTTTCGTAAGTGAACTGTTTGACGGATTACTTAAATTGTTTTAAACATTAGTCTTTATTACAGAAATTTAGTTATGCAGTTAAAAGGATTTCCTGAAAAAATAGTGGCCGAGCAATTAGGGAAGCTTTTACTATCGCGAATGGTGCTGTTAGATTTCACTGCACAAGAAAAATTGTTACCTCATGTCTTGAAGCCAAAAGGTAACAAAATTAATCCAAAAAAACATACAAGAATGTAGAAATACTATTGCTGTAGAAGTTAATGGAAATTCTCAAGTTTCAGAGTAAAAACTAAAGATTAAGAAAAAGATAAATCCTATAGTACAAGCATTGCTTGTTTTTCTATATTCTACCCAATGAGTTTGATATTGTATCTCTTTACATTTATACGTTTATCAACAGGTGAGAATGGGGATGAAAGAGATGCTAGCCTCTTTTCTTTACCTACATTTAAGAGTCATTTAGTACCCAGACTCTTACAGATATTCTGTGTTCGTGATGCGTCGATAAGATTACTTCTCTTGTCACATTTTAATTCCTTCAGTAATGCATTTCAAACTGAAGAGCTGAAAACACACATTTTACCCGAACTTTTAGTCGGTATCAAGGATACCAATGATCTCTTGGTTAGTACTACTCTGAGAGCATTGGCGGATCTGGTACCTATCCTGGGTGCAGCCGCAGTCATTGGTGGTAGCAGAGGAAAGGTTTTTACGGACGGTCGACCTAATAAAATTCCAAAGCAAAAAAAGTCAAGATCACAAGTACAACGCTCTCTAGGAAATATTGAGGTTAAAAATGTTCCTACAAATACAAATACCCTAATCCTGGATTTACCAGAAAGACCATCGCCAGATGGTGGTGAAGACGGAATAGAATCAAAATCTATATTTGCTGAAGAAGAAAGTACCTGGTCTGATTGGGAAACTCAGGAAGTCTCTAATACTGACATCAATACTTCAGAACTAGCTCTTGAAAACACTGAAATAGTCGAAGAACTGCAGTTACAAGCCAATGTGCAAGCCTCAGTGAATTCCATCAGTTTATCCAAAGCTGACAAGCAGAACTATAAAAAAAAATTAATAATTTCTGACATATCCGAACTTGATATAAAACATTCTAAATCTGTTCAACCTATGAAAGATGAATTTGACTTCTTTACAGATATGGAACCAGTAATTCAGAAGACACAAGTTTTACACATAGAAGACGTATCTATCTCTAAGAATTTATTTGATATGAAAACATTTAATGGTACAGGTGAAACTGATGTTGATGATGAAGGTTGGGATGATGATTTGAATGATTGGGGTGCAGAGGAAACGAATGAATTGAAGGATTATCAAACAAAATATATATAATTTTTAATACGGCTGTTGTATATATGATAAATACATGGAATTCTGCATATTAAATGCGAATTTGAGTAAACATTGTATCATAACGTTAAACACGTAATACGAACCTGGTGTTCGTGTTTGGTCTCCTCTATGGTAGAAACCTTAAGCTAAAATATTTAAGGCATCGTTATCTGACTACTATGTATAGAATTTGTAGAAGAAATATAATTCTCTATTTACTGTATAATGTCGTGCTATTCTTTACATCTTGAAATATTTATACCTTTTTATCATCTTAAGTCATGGTAATGCATGTCGGTATATACGTAAAAGAAAGATTACACAAATTAATGAGTCCTATATTTTAGCTGTTTATATTAGGTTCTAATAAATGTATAATTTATTATAAGGTATTGTTTTTTCATTCTATGAGAATATTTTTTTGTAAATCGAAATCTCGCAACAACAACGTCATCTGCAAACGAAGTAGAGAACTACTGAGACTATACCGGATGCCTGCAATACAAGATGTAAACCGGAAGGTTTGTAAATACATGGCGCTTGCGTTTGCGCAATAACTGGTTCTCTTTTCTACGAGGGCCGTTTGTTGAAACGGGTTCCTGTAGCGGCGTTTTCTCATTTTCTTCAAAAATGGTGAGTAAACACATTTAAAAAATATAGATATAGCCCTTATCGAAATAGCGGTTTCTATTTTAAAGACTATATAATATTTTGATACAATTGGAGATGCATTTTTCGGAAATAGATTCGTGAAGCATTATAAGACACGTCATGGCGTTCGCGAGCACATGAATTCTTACAGTGTTTGTTCACCATATGTCTGAAAGTTTTAAACCTAGGATATTTATTTTATTAAGATTTTATTTTAATATTACTCGTGTCTTGCAAATTCTTATATATGACTGCTAAATGTTCGTACATGCAATTATTTAATAGAAGTTTGTTCAGGTTAAAATGATACAACAAAGATTTTACCACGTCGTCCATCACAACATTTTGTTAAGGATCAAATGTTTATGTGAGGCACTAACTCCAAATCCTTGTTTGTTATTCGAAGTAGTGAAAAGAGGTTGTGCCAAATGTTCTTTTGCTTAGAAATTTATCTTTAAAATAATATGTGTATTATAATAGTGAGTGATTTTACCATGTGATGATATTCTCAGCTCGCTTTGACACAGAACTGAAGAAACTCAAATGTTCCCTAATCATTGTTGTAATCTGATTGGTGAAATAAATAAAATATTTATATCCATGAGGACTTTCATGTCCATGTGGTAATAAAAGATTTCTACTTGCAGGGTTTCGTAAAAGTTGTTAAAAATAAACAATACTTTAAACGGTACCAAGTAAAATTTAAGAGGCGTCGTGAGGGTAAAACTGATTATTATGCACGTAAACGTCTTACCATACAAGATAAGAACAAATATAACACTCCTAAGTACAGACTGATCGTTCGTCTCTCAAATAAAGATATCACCTGCCAGGTAATTAATTGAATATTTTTTATAATAAGTACTATTGTAAAAGAATTTCATTACGTGCAAAAAATGTTGTATTTGAATACTGAAAATTTATGTACTTACATAATTATTTTTGTTTTGAGTAGGTGGCATACTCTCGTATTGAGGGAGATAGAATCGTATGTGCAGCATACAGTCATGAACTTCCCAAATATGGGATTAAAGTTGGGCTGACAAATTATGCCTCAGCATATTGCACAGGTCTTCTGCTCGCCCGAAGAGTATGTACATGATTTAAAACATTAGTACTTCTTTATAAAGTACTTTGCCTATTAGATGCAAGTTCATTTAGATTCATTATATTTATGCTTGTGTTTATGTTTAGTTGAAATTATATTACTCACAAGGAACATCATTTTAGTGTCTCCCTCCAATTGTGAGGAAACTCAACTATGTTGTAGCGCTTGAAAATCTAAGAAACGTGTTTTTTTTTATTGGCGGAAAAACGGCTTTGGGGGGGGGGGTGAAATCAACCCTCAAAGTTCAGCATGTCAAGGGGTGATAATGCAGTTTCACTTAAAAGGAGTCGACCAATTTCAATGAAACCAAAACTAAAATGTTTCTCATTACGAGTAATGTAAAGTGCACCTAGACATTAAAAAAAAAATTGTCTTGTGAGGGTGAACCATACCTCGAGTATTCTTTTTTTCACTCTATTTAAAAAACTTACGAATGGAATTTAATGAAACCCTTACTATTTGAAAGAGAAAGTAAAATTATGGTTTACAAGTTTTTGCTCTTTTGCAAGAAAACAAGTTTAAGGGGGTAAACTACTCCCTGCATTCCGATACATAAATTCACATATAGGACCACTTCTCGCGAATTAGAAAAATAAAACGTGTGATTTTCATTGAAGATTATAATTATATGTCTGTGAATTGGCATAGATTTAGTGATTTTTATATTTGAATGACGTAGGTAGTTAAACGGAAAAAAAAGATACTAGAAGTAACCAAATACTTTAGCTAACTTAGATAACCAAATATATAATATTACAGTATTGGAACAGACCGCGTAGCTCACCGGGTATCGCTCGAGCCTAGAAATCGTGGAATCACTGATTCGAGTCTCACTTCTCGCATGGTTTTTTTCCCGTTAAATACTTCATTCAAATATAAAAATCACTAAATCTATGCCAATTCACAGATATATATTTACAATCTTCAATAAAAATCGCACGCATTAAAACCGCTTATCCGCCGATAAAAAAAAACACGTCTCTTAAATTTTCAAGTGCTACAACATAGTTGAGTTTCATTAAAATCGGAGGGGAACATTAAAGTGATGTTCCTTGTCAGTGTGCAATGAATTCATTGTATGGATGTTAATGCTTCACTATATGATGATCCACTCAGCTCGCTTTGATACACACATGAAGAAAAGAACATTGTTCCCTAATGTATTAAACAATCTGATCAGTGAAGTTAAAATAAAGACGGATAATTACTAAAACATACATAAGTACAATTCTAATATCGATATCTAATATCAATAGCTCCTGAAGAAATTGGGCCTGGACACATTATATACTGGTACTACTGAAGTGACTGGTGATGAATATAATGTGGAAGAACTCGATGATGGCCCAGGAGCATTCAGGTGTTACCTGGACACTGGTCTGATGCGCACAACTACTGGCGCCCGTGTATTCGGAGCCATGAAGGGTGCCGTCGATGGTGGCTTGAACATCCCTCATAGGTATTCATTATAATTCATTTTATTGCAATGTAATTTGATTTCTATAAATTAATTCATGATGAATTTTTGACACATGCGCGTCATCTGAGCCACCGTGAAGTTGAATCTTTGTTTCGCGTTTTGCTGAGGCAAAAGGAAACTGAACACAGGCATTATATGATTATAAAGTGTCTCTGAAACTCTTTCAAGATTCAATAATTCGTTGTCTCACAAAGATCCGTTCTTAATGATACATTTTCTTCAAAACAGTACTAAAAGGTTCCCTGGCTATGACAATGAGTCTAAGTCTTTTAATGCCGATGTTCATCGGCAGCATATTTTCGCTCAGCATGTTGCCAACTATATGCGAACTTTGGAGGAAGAGGACGATGACGCTTTCAAACGTCAGTTCTCTCAGTACATCAAAAATGGAATCACCGCCGCCGCAGTGAGTATCCACTATATATTGGTTCTAGAAACATGAAATAAAATATTCAGAATATATTCGTCCAACTTATAATTGCTGGCAGAATCTAAGCTGTCTGGTAGCGTCGCAGTTGGACCACAACAATACATGGGTCGATATAAATATGAAACATGTTCTATTGAACGTTTTCTTAGCTGACCTTTGTTACATTTACTTTTCCAAAATTGTGGTACTTTTTAAGAGGTGTTTAAAAGTCGCTTATTTAACTCTTTCATTTTGTGTCAAATAGATTGAAAGCATCTACAAGAAGGCCCATGAGGCAATTCGAGCCAACCCTGAACACCAGAAGGTAACCAGAACGAAGGAACCAATGAAGAAACGTTGGAACCGCGCAAAGTTGTCACTCTCTGAGCGCAAGAATCGTGTTGCTCAGAAGAAGGCGTCCTTCCTGAAAAAGCTCGAGGAAGCCGAAGCATAATTCCTCATTTTGTCCATCTATCGTCTTTCGGCCCATTGCAACTCGACTGCCAGTGAAGCAAGTGCACATTGCTCTTTATGTTACATCATTGGATTCTGTATATGTAGCGCATGGGAAGTCATACGAGAATACAATAAAAATTTATTGGATGAAATATTCATTAATTTATTAATAAATAACGTCCCTATACCTGAAGTGTGTCTGAACATGCATCAGATATGCAAATGTAATGTCTATAATAAATTATAATACATAAAACGAAAGTATTAGGGCAAGTAATATGTGTGCATATGTAAAAATGTATTGGTCCATAATTTTTTTTTTGGATTAGATAATCAAGTTAAGGGATTTTTTCAACCAATTAGAACAATTTTTGATGAATCTTTAAAATAAGGGAAGTAATAGCAGAGATGAGTAGGGAGATTGCTAATGGGCCTGTTTTTGGTGGTCGCAATTATTCTCTGGTTTCGGCGCGCCACCTTAGCGGAGGGCCCTCGAAGCAGTTCCACGTTTTTGATTGGTCGTA
Organism: Cephus spinipes; assembly: GCA_963971525.1. Taxonomy (NCBI): domain Eukaryota; kingdom Metazoa; phylum Arthropoda; class Insecta; order Hymenoptera; family Cephidae; genus Cephus; species Cephus spinipes. The sequence continues at coordinate 13,540,840 of OZ020575.1, read as the reverse complement.
TATATATAGTAATACTACGCGTGTTAATCTGGAGCTGTGTTTTGGCGCGTCGACGCGCCACCTGAACGCGACTCTCGAAGCAGTTCCACGTTTTTGATTGGTCGAATGAATTCGTGTGTTCCTCGAGATCCACGATTTTAAACCGGGTGAACACTCAAATAGGGAGACTTGTATCCACCTTTTTTTTACAGGATATTGCATAAACCGTAGTAATAAGGTATTCAATACCCTTAATATCCATATGAAGCTCTAAAAATCATAGAGTAAGCAAATAAAACTTAAAAAAAAACCTCGAACGTGGGTAACTACAGAAATATAAGTTTGCTAATTGATGTACCACAATGACTCGATAACACACGTGCTTGCTGCTGAGTTAACGTCCGAGAATCTCGGGTTCAAAACTCACATATTACCACTTTTTTTTTTAATTATCAACTATGCTTATTGGTTCATCTAATTAACTGAAGTTTCATGAAATACATGATAATGTTAATCTACAAATATTGTATTATATTACATCGTATACATGCAATAAATTGGTACATGAATCAGCGAACGTTTCTTCTTCCCGAGAGCCTACCTGTGACAAACAACTATGTTACGCTGTTTCATATTTTAATAGCATAAATAATATTTAGACGGATAAAGAAGACATTACGGAAAATTACCAAAAACAAAAATGCACTTATAAATCTCGGGCATAAAAATAATGATGAGCATATAAAAATGTACCAATTATTTTCTATAGTGAGATGAAACGAATAATGTATCTGGTTAGGGATTTTTTTTCATTTAGTTTTTACCATTCAAGGCTATGTAAAGGTAACATTTTTAATACATCGAATTATCAGACAATTATGTCGAGGTATAATTTTAATTGTTATTTTAATTTTGTTGTTATTTTTTACATCAGAACATACTGATAATTCGAGATATTAAAAATACAATTATCTTTCCGTAGGCTTGAATAGAAAAAAATTACTAAATTGAATCAGGCTACTCAAAAATGTATGAAACTAACCATTTCTAAGCAGTACACTATTTGTCTCATCTCACCATAAATTTGGCTATCGCATACTTTGGAGTCGACTTCTTTTACGAACACGCTTATTCGAGGTCTTATGGCTGTTTGGGGTCCGAACTCAAAGTTTTTCCAGCGTAATGACTGTTTCGAGGCCGATAAAGATGACTCTCACACCGAATTTGTTTATATTTTTTTATTGTTAATAAAATTGTTTATATTGTTAGGTTAGGTTTCATTAGGTTAGTTTAGCTTAGAATTCCAATGCTGTGACACCCCAAGGTATTAGTATTTTTTTTAAAAAAAAACATTAGCTTGCAGGTTTGACCTCTTAATGTTTCGAGTCCCCAAAGTATTCCGTGGACATATTTATATACATATGTATAAAATAATTGTGTGGGTTTTTTACGCTTTTCATTTTTTTACCCGATATTAATAAGTGCAATTTTTTGAGACATTTTTTACTACTTTTCTATTTGGCTGAATAATATTTAAACTATCAAAAAGTGAAACAGCCTGCCATACGTGCGAGTGTTATCAACATTTTTTTTTTAATCAGACCACGCTGCGACCACGGCACATTATAACAAAAAATGAAATGGAGAATTGTATTTATGTTAGAAATGCAAAAGCGTTAAGCGTTAAGCGAATGGAACGAGATTTTTTTCCATTGCTGTCAATTTTTCTCTTACATCTTTATGAGAGTCCGTGTGACAACAAGTGAGTCTGCAGACTTCACCAGCTATGGATGATCATGTATGAAGAACATAAATTGGGCGCGTACGCAACGATTCAGCTTCGTAATCGTAAAGGCGGGTTTACACCAAGCGAGCATTGTTCGCAAAGGTTCGCAGTCGTTCGCAAAGGTTCGCAAACGTTTGCGAACATTTGCGAACATGAAGAGAAGACCCCGTTCACACTGCCTGAGCACGCCCGATCGAGCAATCGTTCTCGAACATTCGGCGAAGTTCCGACGAAAGTGCGCAAACATGGCACCAGCGTTGTCAAAGCTTGCAATCTGTGCTGCGTCGATAGTGGTTCTCTCTGAAATCGAGAAACGCCGCCAGAGGAGGAAACGCAGGATGTGGGAGTCTTCCTTTTTAAAAGGAAGAAATTATATGCAATTGCTTCTCTTTATACAATCCTATCAGTTCAAGGCATTTTTCGTTGTCCCACTCCATTTTTGGAAATAAAAACGCAATAATACAAACACGTACTCCAGTAATGAAAAGAATCACCCGGACGCTCTTGCTTCTGCGGATAGTGCCTAAGTACTGTTCACACCGGACGAGCAACGAACAGTGAATCCTTTGACGATTCGTCGGTTTACCGACAAGTCGCGGAACGAGTTCGAATGCTCGCGAACATTCGCGAACAGCGTTCGCAAACGGTGTTCGGTGCGGCCGGGTGTTTACACAGCCCGAGCGTCTTGCTCGCGATTGTTCGCAAACAGTGTTCGCAGTGAATGCTCGCTTGGTGTAAACCCGCCTTAAGGTGCCGCGTTCGCGTCTAGAGACGAAAACTTTTTTTTTCTTCCTTTTTTTTTTGTTTAATTTTTTTAAGAGGTAATGCCACTCTAACGGCTTAAAAAAATAAAAAATTGTGGTCAATTATTATTAAAAAATAGCATATGTAATTCAAAGTCTATTTAGATGAATTTATTGTACATTAAACGTCATTAATGTTGTCCAGCTTGTTGATGCAGTGCGATGAGGTAAGAGAGAAGAGTGGACAGTGACTGTTTGATGGACGTATATACCAGGATAAGTGCATGAAACGCAGCTAGGCGCTATGGTGCGAGCGAGACACAAAAGCGTCGTACGGTGCGTCCTTTTCGAACACATGAGTGGGAGTGAGACGGCAGTCCATGAGTCCCACTGAGTCGTACCTGGGAACTTGGTGGGACATTGGCGCTAGCTAGCCTGGTCGACAACGTAGGAGGAGTTGCCCCACCAAGCTCCCTATTGCGAGTGAGGGACCGTATTGCCGTCTCGCTTACACTCGTGCTGTGCAACAAGGATGCACCGAGCGACGCTCTGGCATCTCGCTCGCACTGTAGTGCTCTCTGCGTTGCACTCTCTGTTCACAGGCAGAGGTGCGTGAGCAGGCACCGCCCAGTCTTCTCTCTTACCTCACTGCACTACAAGGTGGACCTATTAACTAGATTTACGGAACCCGTCATTTTGACGGATTTCAAATTTCATGTTAAACCCTTAAATTTCACACTGGGGTGAATTGCAAACTTGCACTAGCTACTGTGGAATTTAAAGGTGTGTGACAAAAACGTGAAGTTCGAAAATTATAGTTACAGAAATTATAAGTATTATTTATCAGCAATTTCTCTTGACGCTGATAATCAACCTCCGTAAATCTAGTGTTAATGACGGTCAGTGTACATGATTTTAAGAGTATACTACCATTTTTTTTTCAAAATGGTGACTTCGCATCTTATCCAACAAAACCTTTTGTTCATAACAGTGTTCTGCGGCTGGACGAATTACTTTTTGGAGGTTTGACTTGAAACAAAAATCCAAATAATTTTCAATTCTATATAAGAATAAGTGCAGAAGGTCTAATCAGAACTTCGATTTTAGACGTAATTTTTTAATTTCCCTACGTATTTCTCTGACTATTCTTATACAGAACTGAAAAATATTTGTTTTCTTTTGTTTCGGGTTAAACTTCCAAGGAGTGATTTGTCTGGCCAGAGAACACTGTTCTGAACAAGAAGGTTTGTTGGGTACGCCACCATTTCGAAAAAAAATTAAACAAAAAATTTTTTTATACTCTTAAAATCATACTGCCTTTCCTTTTTCTTATTTTTGTGTTCCATACTTGAAACGCTTATATTCATTTACTGTATATTTGAAAACGCAGAGCGAACTGACACTCTCAAACTAGAAGAAAGAACTGAAAAAGGCTAGCAGAAGCCGCGGGAATGTTTTCAGTTTGCTTGCAACATTGTATGCCTTCATGGGTTCGCGGCATATGTATTCTTGAAAAGGTTCCGCTCACTATTAGTTTTCTACGATTGCTATAGTTCATCCCCGAGTTTCATGTGTTCTTTGACAAATGGAAAACAATGAAGTCTCTAGCAAGGCGCACATGTCGTGGCATAAAGTATTTGTTATAAAACTGCATATGCAATGTTATGAACTCCAAATATTTTATTTTGCGTGTGGTTTGCTTAGGACTGCATTATTTTTGGATTTCGCCCTCCCATGCGAGCCAAGCAACACCGGGTAAAAAAAAATTAAACAAAAAAGAAATGAAGAAAAAAAAAGTTTTCGTTTCTAGACGCGAACGCGGCACCTTACGATTACGAAGCTGAATCGTTGCCAACGCGCCCAATGCATATTCTTCGTACGTGATCATCCATAGCTGGTGTAACTGCGCAGCCTCACTTGTTGAGATACGGACTCTCATGAAGACGTAAGAGAAAAATTGACAGCAATGGAGAAAATCTCGTTTCATTCGCTTAACGCTTAACTCTTTTGCATTTCTAACATAGATACAATTCTCCATTTCATTTTTTGTTTTAATGTGCCGTGGTCTGATTAAAAAAAAAATTTTGATAACACTCGCACGTATGGCAGGCTGTTTCACTTTTTGATAGTTTAAATATTATTCAGCCGAATAGAAAAGTAGTAAAAAATGTGCCAAAAAATTGCATTTATTAATATCGGGTAAAAAAAATGAAAAGCGTAAAAAACCCACACAATTATTTTATACATATGTATATAAATATGTCCACGGGATACTTTGGGAACCCGAAACATTAAGGACGTTGTTCGGTAAAATGAAAGATCCAACAGAGGATTGAAACTTTCACCAAATATTCTTCGAATTATTAAAAAAATATTTCTCCTCAGGCAAAAATCGTTTTGCCGTCCGGAATTGGTAAAAAATGTCATTGAAATTGATGATTTTAATACGCAAAGCATAGACGCATGGCCTATATTAATTTTTTGACATCGATGGAGGTCTAACACATGCATGAAACTTTGCTAACAGTTAAAAGACTCTAAAAGACATATTCTCAAAAAAAATGAAATTTTTTGACCGTCTCGATCCATGTTTATTTTGACGAAAGCTGTAAAATTTTCGATAGTATGAGGTGTGTGTGGTGGGGGGAACGCTCGCGACGTGGCAACAGCGTAGCTGGATCGGCGGAGGGGACAGCGCGTTACTTGACATACATAATACATATGCTGTTTGGCCGCTGAGCGTAATGGGGCAGTCCGATGTTGCCAGCTCGTTTACCGTATTAGTGTGTGCTTGTCGGTGCACACCATTTGTGCGTGTGCGTAGACCAATCCGAAACAAAAGTTTGTACTGTTCGTCGTACTACGCGCAATGGCATTCATGCTAGCGGTACGGTATAACTTTTTGGTGAGATTGTCACCGAACAACGTCCTTAAGGGGTCGAACCTGCAAGCTAATGTTTTTTTAAAAAAAATTAAATGAAAAAAATCCCTAACCAGATACATTATTCGTTTCATCTCACTATAGAAAATAATTGGTTCATTTTTATATGCTCATCATTATTTTTATGCCCGAGATTTATAAGTGCATTTTTGTTTTTGGTAATTTTCCGTAATGCCTTCTTTATCCGTCTAAATATTATTTATGCTATTAAAATATGAAACAGCGTAACATAGTTGTTTGTCACAGGTAGGCTCTCGGGAAGAAGAAACGTTCGCTGATTCATGTACCAATTTATTGCATGTATACGATGTAATATAATACAATATTTGTAGATTAACATTATCATGTAATTCATGAAACTTCAGTTAATTAGATGAACCAATAAGCATAGTTGATAATTAAAAAAAAAAGTGGTAATATGTGAGTTTTGAACCCGAGATTCTCGGACGTTAACTCAGCAGCAAGCACGTGTGTTATCGAGTCATTGTGGTACATCAATTAGCAAACTTATATTTCTGTAGTTACCCACGTTCGAGGTTTTTTTTTAAGTTTTATTTGCTTACTCTATGATTTTCAGAGCTTCATATGGATATTAAGGGTATTGAATACCTTATTACTACGGTTTATGCAATATCCTGTAAAAAAAAGGTGGATACAAGTCTCCCTATTTGAGTGTTCACCCGGTTTAAAATCGTGGATCTCGAGGAACACACGAATTCATTCGACCAATCAAAAACGTGGAACTGCTTCGAGAGTCGCGTTCAGGTGGCGCGTCGACGCGCCAAAACACAGCTCCAGATTAACACGCGTAGTATTACTATATATATACGACCAATCAAAAACGTGGAACTGCTTCGAGGGCCCTCCGCTAAGGTGGCGCGCCGAAACCAGAGAAAAATTGCGACCACCAAAAACAGGCTCATTGGCAATCTCCCTACTCATCTCTGAAAATACTAAGCCCAAAATGCAGAGACTGAAATAAAAAAGATATGTCTGGAAACTTTGCAATCTTAAGAACAATGTAGAATCGCTAATATATATCGTTATAAGACATTTTAAAGAATAATATGTGATTAACCGCAAGAAACTGCAAGTATAGCTTTGATGGTTAAGGAGACTTGGCAACAGCGCACAAACGAAAATATATATATGTATACAAACATATGTATATAGATACTTACCGCTTGGTTTTGAAAGAAAGGAAATATAATTTGATTATAATGAATTACAATAAGTATAATTATTTAAAATACAATTTATTTAACATTTATTATATTAATATTTATATTATTCAACTTTTAAGACATCTCATTTAAATAATTTATAATACTATTCAATATTTTCTTTGTTTTGATAATTGTTGGTTTTTGGTTAACTTCACCTCTTAATAAACATTTGGTTTCTTCAACACCTTTGGTTTTAAATGTATTAACAATAATTTCATAGGATATTCCACAACTTGATAATCTTTTTTGTATCGCAGTGCTTATAACAGATTTGATCGGTTCAAAGGAAGGTAATAATTCTTTAGCTTTTTGATTCTTTTGAATATTCTCTACAATGTTTTCGACTGATTTTTTAGTTGTAATTATCTCATGTACGTCTAAGTATTTTATGCAAAGCTTTTCTAATAATAAAACATCAAACTTTGCATCGTGAGCACCCTCACAGGAAAGACAAAGAAGTTCAGTAGCAAGCGTTGTAAGCTTGTATCCATTATCTCTATTTGGGAACTTTTTTTTGAAAAGTGTTAGTGAATCTGAAAATCCTTCAATATAGTTTTTATACTCTTCAAGAAGAGATAACTCCTTAATAGCTAATACTAAACGTAGTGAGTCGAAAGAACAATTATGAGCAACAAATATACATTTTTTTTTTTCAACATTTTCAGATAGTCAAGTACTTTCAAGAAAACAGTTTTCCGAGGAAGAGTATGTACTTTTTTACCGTACTGAAATAATTTCTTGTGAATTTTGCTCAGTCGGGTGACTTTTGTTGATGCAGAATTGATGGGACGAACTGGAGTAATGAAAGATGTGAATAAATAATTTCCACATTTCATCGAAATCTGTAAAATATCATCTGCGGGACTCAAGCCGCCTGTTTCTAAGTCAAAAAATATAACTGCAAGATCATCACTTTCATAACTTACAATGTCATCAGTCAAAATTTCAATACAGTTATCAATATCACAGCTTGATTCAGTGGAATTCAATAATCCCATATTGCTTTTGTACGTCTCGCCTTCAACATTTTCTTTTTGTTACAAGTTCTACTGCTCCATCAGCCTCCATGGCTTTAGCGCTTCCACTGAAATTAAGTCTACAATCGTGTTCTTCAACTTTTCCTGTCCAGGATCCAAAATCACATATCCTACACTTTCTATTTCGTGTGCAATAATCTAATACTTTTCCAGTCTGAAGTCCTATTATTGAACAGTACCCGTTCAGACTATCATATGTGTAGCCATTTCCACGCTGACTCCATCCCATATCGTATCTAATAGATATTAAATAATAGCAGCAAAGATCCTTACGATGGTTTCTCCATTGGTCGATGAATCAGCGTTTACAACCAAATATCCTTTCTGTAGCTCTGGCGGTCTGTGCATAGGAAGATAAGGTTTTAAAAAATGCAAACACACATTTGAAGAATACTTCTTATATTTATTTCTATCACTGTTACAAAACTCTACTGTTATGATTTTAAAAAAAAAAAAAGAAAATCGAATCATATAACAGTTAGCCTATATAATTATGCATTTGAAAATACGTACAGTACAAAATTATTATCTTGAAACTAATCACTGAAGTACAAATTAATATTTACGTGTCAAAATCCGTTTTACACAACACATTAAACTTACAAAAGTTGTTTTAACTCTTCTATACTTTCTGACGTAAGCACACGTTCCATGGCTGTTGCTTCAGAACAGCTTTCCTTGGCTACCAATTCAATAAAAGGTCCAACTATTCTCTCGTGTCTCTTCAAAAGCTTTGATTCCATCGTGGGTAGATCGACAATACTGAGCCATTTATTTAAGCTTGTTTCTCCTGTACCATTATGAATTACTCCTACAAACAAATATTATTGTATTAAATAATAGCAGCAATATTGCAATATTTTGATTGAATATATCGTTATATGTACTTACCCAAAGCTGATTTAGTATTCACAGCAAACAACGTTTTTCCAGTTTTTGGATTTGTGTACTCTTCTCCACTTTTAACTGTATTCATTAGCAGGCATTGTCGACATCGAATAGAAAATATTGAAGCTAAACCCTCCACTTTTTCTTTTTCAATGTTTTGAATGAGCAAAGGCTCCTTACAGCAAGAACAATATAACTGATTCGCCATGTGTTGAAGGTTAACAATTCTATTGCCTTTTACGTCAATCAATGGGCTTTCTGATTCTTCCTCAGATATTTCTCTGTTCTCGACACTTTCGGATTTTTTTCTGTTCTTGCCATTCTCGGTACGTTTTAACATTGCCAAGTACACTTTCTTTTTGACAATTCTTCCTTTCCACCAATATTTTTTTTCAGACGACATCCTTCCTTCCTTCCTTCCTTTCCTTATGGCTGTATCCCCAATGGGGGACATGTGCCAGTAACTGGTCCTAATAATCAAGAATTGGAAGTTCGACACTGGGTGGCGATGTACCTTGCGAAACGGGCCTTATTCAACTCAGCGTGAGGGGACTTACAAAGTTTATACACCGAATCCGAACAGTGTTGGGCGAAATCCGTATAAATACTCACTTAAGTTTTCATATGAAACCCATTGGTGAATGCCGCTGGAAGCTGGGCGCGAACCTCCAACCTTTCGGTCGTGAATCCGCTACCCTATCCACTGGGCTACGGCCGCCCCCTTCAGACGACATCGTGTCTTGCGCGCTGAGTATCGACAGGTCGCCAACTTAAGAGCTAAGAAGACTAAAAACATGCGGTGTTGCCAAGTTTCTTTCGTCGATTTATGATCAAAATAAATTATATATACGACTTACAAATTAACAAAAATATTTTATTGACAAATCAATATGCATAGAAACTCCTTTTTTAATAAGATTCTGCATTTTTACTAGTAAACGTATAATTTACAATCTTTCATTTTTTGTTACTTAAAGGTGGTATTGCTAATGTTAAAGGATAGGAAACCACCTCTGTGAAGTTAGCCGGACAACTACAACCGGCGAGCTTAAAACTTTTTGTAATCGTTTGATGGTCGTTTGACGATGATTGAGAGTCTAATTAAAACGTTTGATACTCGACAATTACTTCAGAAAATCAATTTTAAATTTAGGTGTGAAGTTAGCCGGATATTTTTTTATTTTTCATTCCTTTGAGTCGAAAGGGTGCCTAATCGATGGGAAATCGTTTGACGGTCACGAATATGCTAATTAAAACGTTTGATAGTAAACGGTTTGGCAAATAATGCAAAAATCGTATCTGACGTTTGGCCAATAATTTCTATGATGCTGAATGCTGGATGCGTCATATTGTTCGTAGTCTCGCGTTCTCATTGGATACTCGGGACACCAATGCATGTCTTATTTTGCTAGTTGGGTGGAAATTTATATATTTTTTTAGATCGAAAGGGTGCTTAATCAATGAAAAATTATTTGACGGTCACGAACATGCTAATTAAAACGTTTGATAGTAAGCGGTTTGACAATAAAATGAAAAAATCGTATTTGTCGTATGCAAATAATTGCGATGATGTCGAGCACTGGATGCGCCACATTGGTCATAGGCTGTTATAAGCCGGTATTCACAGTCGAGACTCAATTCTTAAAAGTATAAACATGTGATAGAGATGAAAAAAAGTGTAACTGCTACATTGCGAGAGAAGGAAGTCGCCTGGACGGAGCTTGTCAATGAATACAATAATACCCAACTGATAACACAAGAAGTAAATGCATACAAAGGTTTACCAGTTTTGCATGAAGGGAACATATATGCATTGTTAAAGTAATTGTGTTGTTTTTGAAGATAACTGGTGATTTTCTTAGAGAACCATTCACCAGTTAAAAAAACTGTGGACAAATGTAAAACAATCTCAAAGAGAAGCTTTAACAAAGGAAAGACAAAGTTGAATGGCCATTGAAGGAGGTCCTGAGATTCCAACATTAGCAATTGACCCTGATATTGCTGCTATTGCTACAAATTTAATGAAATGTGCTCCAACAAGTTATTCGTATAATTTAAAGGAAAGTGATATCAATGGTAAGCTGTTTGTTATTCAAAGTAGATGATTGCAATTAATAAATGATTCTGTATTAATGTGTTCTAGCACGAAATAACAAAATATTGGAATACTTACTAGATAGCAATATAACTGTAATTTTTTAACACAAACGATAATATTGCTACAGACCCACAAGATTCTGTTACTGCATTGGAAAGTATGTCAAATTTTTTATATGTTTATGCCCTTCTTGTTTCGTAAATACATGCACTTTCTGTTTCATAGATTCTAGTCTAAAATTTGCCAGTGATCATGAAGTTGAGCAGTGTGTAACTGATTGCTCTGATGGCACATCAAATGCTCTACGAAACTCAAAGCAAGGTATTCTTATATTGTGTGATCCATATGTCCTTTTTCATTCATTATAGATACCTTTACACTTTTATAATTATGTTAACAGGTAACAAAACTGATGTCCGAACTGGCACAAAACGAAAAGTGAATCCGTTGAAAATATCTGCAGCACATAGCGACGAGGAAGCACAATTAAAAGTAGAACATATAAAACGAATTATGCTTCAACAAGAGTTATCTAACATTAAAAAAATACGAAGAAACAATGGTTATGATGAAAGCTCATGTACAAAATATATATAATATAGAAGTACGTACAGCTTTAGCTAAAGTTGGAGTAGCTGAATTACTACTAGATAAAACTAAAAGGGAATAAAAAGAACTAGATTTGAGATGTTACGTTAAATATCAATTTTATATAAAATTATGTTTTTGTTCTGTATTTATATGTATTTCATTTAAAAACAATAATAAAAGTCACGGTCCAAATAAGCGCTCGATAAGTGTTTCATACAGCAAATCCTTCTCCTGATTGCCAAAATATTGTAGAGCAACAGGAACTTCACTGTCTTGATCTTCATCGTATTCCTCGTCATCCTCCGGAAGAACGTCATTAAAAATTAGTGAAAGGTTATGTAAAACCGCACAGGCGAAAACAATCGTAGTGGAGCAAATCAGTTTCGTTGTGAGACCTGTTGATAAACAAGGAAATCGGCGTTTTCAAATGCCATAAGTCCTTTCGAAAATACATCTAGTCTTTCCATGAACAAAGTTATACCTAACTAGATAGAATTTAAAACACTTTCAACAACCATTATTAGTTAAATGAGTTACATATTTTACCTCTTCTGTTCTTCAGTTGTAGGATTTCCAATAGGTGTTAAGAGTGTTGGTAAACACTTTGTTCTAGGTAGCGCATTTAGATTCGTGAGTTTTGAAGGATCTTGCTATCGTGCTTACTCCCAGGCCACTCTGGTACAATATCAAGGAATTCTGTTCGTGGTCCAACAATTGTCTAAACATATAGTTTAATGTTACATGTACCAATATCATATAATTGACTTGAACAGATTGTAATTCCTAATTAAAATAATGTTCAGTAATGACAATAGTCTTGCCTATCATATCAGTTTTATTTAATGAAGTGAACACAATGCTACATACCTGTATGTTCAAAGAAAAATACCCCTTACGATTCCTGAATATTTATGGAATTTCTTGAAACCTTGTATGCACCAGACGAATATGTGTGCTCCATCTATACTTGGAAGACCAATAGCACCAGTACCATAACCAAATTCTTTAAACAACCTTCTTTTTTTAAGTCGTACCTCTTGAGACTTTGGCACTTTACTTACTTCATTAATAGGACCAGCAAGCAGTACAGAGACACGAAAAACTATTCTAGACACTGTCGATTTTGATACTGACATGATATCTCCAAGAGCAAGCTGTAAAAATATTACCATTATAATTAATGTTCTGTATACAATTACATTTTAAACTTATACCTATACCACGCTCTAACCTGAAAACTCGCTGTAGCATAAAACCGTAGACATTTAGTAACTATATTATTGGTCCAACCGACAGTCCACGTCTATTAACTCTGGTAAGGCCTTCATTTATTTTGGGTAAAATACCATGCATAATAGATTCTTTAGAAAATCTGAAATGTCTTTTAAATTCGATATCATGGTAAAATTCAAAAGGGTTCTGTGCATCTCGAATGCATCTTCTAGGATTACATACCACCACTTCATTACTTTCATCATCAGTATAATCGTCAATAATATTCTGAATACTAATATTTCGTGGCTCCTCGTAATCCCATTACAATCAATAAACAAAACTTTCGACACTTACCATCGAAGATCATCTCAAGATAGCTCTAAACACGACTTGACAAAGGCCACCTTGTTTGCTACGATTAATGTCAAATAAGACCGCCTTAACTGGCTCTGCATCTAGGCATTCTTAAGACTTTGCTTATTTCCAATGAGATGCGTCTCTGAATTACGCAAAGATAAGGTGGTTTGATGAAGGTTGTGCTTCAGACTTCCCCTTAAGATCGCCTTATTTGTTGACTGTGAATCTAAATAGTGATCTTGAGACTCGCCTTGAGGTGGTCTTCATGACGATTAGTCTTAAGGACTGACTCTGAATACGGACCACAGTGTGCTTTTAATGAACGATATTATATTATAGGAAGTGCAATACAAAAGAAATAATTAAAACCTTTTAACAACCTTAAAATGTAACATATGCGCAGTGCAAACAAAATATGCTTACGGTATACTGGATTATCCTTTTTCATGAATTTGATGTACTAAGTTCAAGACTTTTGTTGGATGTATACAGCCAAATGCGGCTCAATTTCGGTACTTGAAGGTCTTGTTTGAATATGCTTAAGAAGATCATCATACAGTTGCCAATTACCGTTGGAACGTCGGCAGAATGCAGTGAAATGACCTGGAACGTACGCTATAACTCCCGTAAGCCTGAAAAAGAATGTTCGATCAGAAATACTAGCAAACTGTACATTAAAAATAAAATTAGGTATGCATTTTAACATCACATACTTATATATGGCATATGTTTCCTCCCTCAATTGAATCCGGAGTATCTCGGGCAGCTCTCGCAGGGTACATTTAATACCACTGTTGTCATTCATATTTTTTCGTATATCAAGTTCAATAAGAATGTGGGCATTTGGTTCTCTGAACGCCGTGTACTTCCCTGGACATTCGTTACGGCATGTAATATTATATATCGGCGAACGAAAGCTCAACGCTTTTTCCAAAGCACAGAATCCTCTCTTGGCTATAGTTATGTGATTCGGGGCTATGTATGAATCAACAAACGTTCGACCGACACAGGGTGCGTTCCACTTAACGCTCGCAACGCTCGCGCCCACGACCGCAAAATTTCGTGTTCCACTAGCTTGTGGACTGTTGCGGACGTCGTGGTCGAAAACTTAAGTGGAACGACTTATCGGACTTGTGAACGATAACAAAGATGGCTGGTGTTGTAGAGAATATGTGTATAAGGCTAATGCGTGAACGGAATTATGTTTATGAGAGTTCATCAAGCTCAGATTTTTCGCACGCAAAGCATCTTGTACAGGAACATTCAATTCGAGTAATATGTCCCTCTCGGAATCATACAGCGTTATTTTCTCTGTGTCCATCATGAATTTAAATTGAAAATGGCGCACAAAAATATCAAACGACCGCAAAGACCCACCTATTTGATGTGGGCGAAGCGATCGCATCGCGGTCGCCAATGATGACGTCATCGATGACGTTTCAGGGACTGCTCACAGCGACCGCGGCCTTAAGTGGAACGAGACAGAGGGTGTTGCGATCGTTGCGAGCGTTAAGTGGAACGCACCCACAGTGTGTACATTTCTCAGTAATTTTGACGCTCGGCTCTGATGTTAACACTTTTTTAATCTGATTGGCAATACTGTCAAATGCGTCGATTGTGTACGACAAAATCCGATTGTTTGTTTTCATGCCAATAGTTGTCTTGCAAAAACTTTTTAATATTTTTGCTCTATCACGGAAAAATTGTTCTGCCAAACCGTTGTTGATTAGATTGACAACCAGTTTCGCCGTGTCATTTGATGATTTTTGCAGAAAATTTTCATAATTTACGTCATCGATCGCACTTGTCATAAGAATATGCGTTAATGCGTCAAAGACGCATGTCGATTTAACGAAGTACGACTGACCGTATATCTTAACGGGATGCGTGCAAATTGTCCCATTCGGAATTAATACAAGCGGCTTGATCTTAATCTTATTCCGGTGATTTATTATAGGCAATCCTTTTGTCGCCTGAGCATTAATCTGTCCAATTTCCGGAACTTTGCGAAAGTATTTACTACGCTTTACATTTTTTCCATCAGCGTCTTTTAATTTTAATACGTCGGAGACTGTTGAAATGAGTGTGACCTCACTGGATGGTGGCATTCTACTTGGAATCTGCATGTCTTTCTGCATTGCATTCATCGGACTTCGGGAACTTCTGGCTGGATTGGTCAAATACGAATTGTCATGATCTATTGAGTCAGTCAATTCAACGTCGTTTATTGGTGGTATTTCCAGCTGCGTCAAGGTTGCTCGATTTATATTAGCGTTTTGATCGAAATCATTAACATCGTCTTTCAAAGCGTTTTCTAGGAAAGTCGAGGAAAGTAAATGGAGATTGTATTTGTCTGTATTCCAAGTTTCGATGTCTTGCTGGAAAAAATCAGCATTATCTTTCACAATGTTTTCTAACAGCGTCGATGACGGTAGATTGTTATTAAAATCACTAGAAGTTTCGACCTCAGGACTGAAGCAGTCCGTATTCTCGCGTGGGATTTTTCCTCGCCAATTTTCTGTTGAAAGTAAGTCGGAATCATTTACCAGTGCGTTGTTTGCGATGAATGGCATTTTGTACCGTTGGGGCGGGTCAATTTCTGAACGAGGCTTCCCGTCGCATCAACACTTATTACAGAAGAAGTCTTATTATATCGGCAGAACTCTTTATAAGCGTGCAATTGAGTTGGTGTGCTATAAAACACATAGAACGGTAATGAACCCGTATTTTGAATGAAACCGACATATTCTGGTTTCAAAGACATTTCTTCGATACTTCGAATTACATCGCGTCCATCGGTTGGTTTTACGGAGAGTTCCAAGTCGATCGCTTGTTTCTTGGCTTGCCGTAGAACATCTTGATTGGGTAAGAATGGAGGTTCTTTATCTCCAGGCAACATATTTTGTCGAGCTTGTCGTCTCCTCCATCCTGAGGCGCCCACCACTTTAAGTTCATTCAGCGCGTCTCTTCGATGCTTGCCATTGAAGAAACGTTTAACTTCTTCATGAGATTCAAAACGCGTATCACGCGTTGCCACCTCCATCACTAATCCTTGTTTGTCTATAGTTTTTATCGCGTAGCCGTGGAATGAATTGTTGCACTTTTTGCTTTTGCAAGAACCTGTAATCTGAATGCTGTACGAAAGACCAGCGTTACACTGCTTTACTTCTGCCCGTTTAAAAGAAAAAGCACAGGGCAAGCGGAACTGTTTCCAAAATGCAATCGCTATGATATTAGTCCATACATTCGGTTTCAACCTGACTTTGCCCTCGCGGTTGTCCGGTTTGATTTCTTGCCATTCCTGTTCACTGAGTACCAAATCAAATAATTCAAGTTGTTCGCCGATTATCTTCTTTTGCTTTTTGAGACCACACTCTGTTGACATCGTTGACCCATCAGTTTGTGATAGGTCTATATGATTCGTAGTGAAGTCCTCCATCAACGTAGAGTTGTCTTCAAGCGGTAGCTCTTGTGTTACTATTATACCCGTTTCTTTCCTGGCTGTGCTCAAAATTAGGTTCCTGTTCTGCTTCACATTTGTATATACATTATGTGCACTCCACTTGTGATCTAATTCCAAAGAAATTTTTTGCCATATTTCAGAACTATATTTTGGAAAATCTGCAGTACTGAAGTGATCCATATATTTTTTCAGAACAGAAATGATCTTCTCCGAGGATACTCGAATAGGTGGTGGCATATTGTCATGAGAATATGTATCTGTAAAATATCAAACAATGTTAATCTCAGTACAACTTTATATATCATTATATTGTATTTATACTTTGTTATATTGTTCTATTTGAAGTCACACTCTATCACTACTTTGAAAGGGTCGAGTCACCTGAAAATCATCAAAATAAAAGTACAGAGCAATTGCCATATTAAATGCACTGCAATTTTGTTGGAAAAAAAAATTGAAGTAGACAAAGAGATGAAAGAATTTCATAATTGAAACAACCATTTTGCAGTCCATCTCAATATGATAGAAATATTTTTCTTTTTCTTATTTGTTGTAAGATTCAGATTGTACCGATGAATCGAACTGCCTTTTACAAGGTTCCACTTTCTTCATAAGATGATTCTCTATGGAACGAGAGTAGACATTTTTAATTCAAGTTTCTGTACAGAAGTTACAGAATGAACTCAGTAAAGAAATGCTGCATAAGAATACATTTTCTACAGAAGTCAATATATGGAGAAGTACTTCTATACAGAAGCATTGCATGAAAACTCCTCTTCTAGTCCCATGGAAAATCTTCTGATGAACAGAATCAGATCTGGAGTTCTGTCAGGACCTTCAGTGCGCGCGGACGTGTTATGCTTAGCTGTGATACTTACTGACGCAAAAAGCCACCGTCTTCATCGCTTTGGGGATAGGCTTCCTGCACTTGAGCTTGTGGTTTCGGGCAAGGTACTATCCTTCCTTTATTTTCCTCATTCCTTTATTTCAAATAGCAAAATAACACATAGGTCCAGAACTCTAGCCTAACGCAACTGCCGCCATTTTTTGGCGGCAACCACGTGTTAACCTCACGCTTGCTGCTTAACAATAACATATCGCCACGCTTTCTCACGCCTTCTTATCGCTATTTAGGTGTTATCTTATCTATTTCTAACTTCTTTTTAATTTATATTTCTTGTCCTCGCTTTTTCCAATCGACGTGTACGGCTTAGGCCGGTCCGGCCGCCCACGGCCGGACATGTCGCTTGTCGGCATGGAGCTGGAGGACCCGGGACCATCGCCTCCTCCAACAACAGCAGGCTCTGAAGAGGTCATCTCTCAGGCTCTTTCTTCTCTGCGGAATGAAGCTTTCCCACCTGACTCTACAAATCCTCTCATCTCACTATCTAATGGCGAGTTCCAGACAGTAGCCCGCAAGGGTAAGTCCAAGCATAATCCTCTCAAACGCAATAGCGATGCTGTCACTGAAAACGAGGACTCTCTAAAGAACCCTAAAACCAAAGTAGTTCCAGTTATCGTAGCTGAACTCCCAGCTCAAAATAAGGACATTCTCAATAATGCTGGTAACCTTCACACAGCACCTAATGTCACAAAAGCTCAATCCGATCAACTGCCTTCTGAGCATCCTCTCAGCCAGGCTCTCAAAAATAGGTACAGTAAGAATAATCATGGTCCTTATGTCTTGACTGTCCAGCCTCTTAACCCCAGTTCGACAACCAACTTACATCCTCTGACTGTGGGTCGCAATGTCCACAACTTGGTAGGGGACAAGTTGCAGGAAACCACTAGAACAGGGAAAAACCGTTTTAAAGTCAGGGTCAGCACTGCTGAGGCAGCAAATAAACTGGTTTCGAATTCGAACCTTCAAAAATTCAATTTAATTGCTTTCATTCCATCTAATCAGATCATGAAGCAGGGCATCATCCGCAATATCCCAACTGATCTCTCCACTGATGACATTATTGCAGGTTCCTCAGCATCTGAAAAAATAGTTGCAGCAAAACGCTTCGATAGGAAAACCATGGTTGAAGGCACGCCCAAATACATTCCTACTCGCACTCTGCTCATCACATTTGAGGGCCAATCTCTGCCCACTCACCTTTACCTGTTTAGTGTACGGTATGAAGTGAGCCCCTTTGTACCTTCCATTAGAATGTGTCTCAATTGTCACCGATTCGGCCACACCTCACAGGTCTGCCGCAGTCCTGCACGCTGCATTCGCTGCGGCCAAGCATCACACCAGGATGAGGCCCAATGCCCAAAAGCTGAGGGCTCTCCTTCCTGTTTGAATTGCGGAGGTAACCACCTACCCTCAGATCCAGCATGTCCTGAAAGGTTAATTCGGAAAAAGATTCTTTCACTATCAGCCGATAGGAACATTCCAATTAAGGAAGCCGCCACTCTGATAAAACATGGTACCTCCTCCCCTTCGTCACCCAACTCTGCTCGGCCTCCCCGTTTCGACTTCTCGGAATATCCCAGCCTTGGTGATATCCCATTAACAGATGCGGCAACAGCGACTTCTCACTCTTATTCTGCTTCAAGGGCCCCAACCCCTTCCTACGCTTCGGTGTCCACACCTCCGTTCAAGCCTTCTATGCGTCGTTCCTCGCTACCAAATCCATCTACTAGGGCTTCTACTCCCAAACCAACTCGTTCATCAACCTCGGCCGAGTTTCCGCACACACAAGAATCTCGCATCCCATCTCGCAATGGTGTTGCCTTACGTTCTTGCACTCCTAGTCCTCTTCCGGCTACCTCCAACGTTGACCCTGAATACATTGAAAATGCCATCTCCACTCTTGAATCCCTTCTCAGCTCAGCTACTCTCATCCTAGAGCAATTTGCTCCTCAACTTCAGCGCCTAGAAAAATTAGATAACTTACTAGATAAACTCTTTAACATTGATTTCAGCAGACTCACCTGCGTTCAGCCGTGAAGCCCCAACATTCTACATCCATCAATCCTCTACGACACTCTCATCTCCACTCATTCCCTTCCAAACCAATCCTATCATGTCCTCCATGGCTACGAAAGACTCCCTGAATATCTTACATTGGAATTGTCGCAGTCTTCGCAATAAAGTAGGGGATCTTTCCAACATCTCCTCAAACTATGATGTAATCATTCTTCTTGAAACTTGGCTTTCGCCAAGCAAGTCAGTTTCCCTGAAAAATTTCAACATCATTAGGAAGGACAGACCCTCCAACAAGGGTGGTGGCATAGCCATTTGCATCGGGAAGCACTTATCCTTTACAAAGTTCAATGATACGTTTTACAAACCGCACCTCCTAGAGTCACTAGCTGTTTCCATTTCCCTCTCGCCTAACCCCTTGACCATAGTCGCAGCCTATAGAATCCCCGGATCCTCATTTGGCTCCCACCCAAACGATTGGGTGAGCTTCTTCGATTCTCTCCCCAACCAAAATGTCTTCATAGGTGGTGACTTCAATTGTCATCACGAAGCTTGGGGTTCTTCTCACGCTTGCTCAACGGGTAACCTCCTTCACTCGCACTTGCTGAATAGCAATCTGGTTCTCTTAAATGATGGGTCACCAACATTCCTAAACAGACCAGATCAACAACCCTCCTGTCTTGACCTAACTCTGGTTTCTGAAAGCATTGCTCCACTGGCCACATGGGAAGTCCTAAAGGATTCCCTGGGTAGCGATCACCTCCCCATCTCAACTTCATTGAATGTCCAAATCCCAAAAAACAACTATTTTAACCACAAATTCAGACTCAAGAACATGGACTGGTCAACATTTACGGCCAACCTTTGCGACTCCCCAATTTTTTCACTGACCGGTTCCACATTTCTGGCCCCACCTATAGCTGCACCTTCTCCTTTTTCTGCCCTTTGTTCTTCACAAGACGCCTTGAGTAGATACAACACCATCGTCGACACCATCACCAACTCGGTTATTGAGGCTTGTCCCAATGCTATCCCTGACTCCAACTCTTCATCAAATCCATCTAGGGAGAAAGGCCATTCTCCTTGGTGGAATGCCAGCTGTGATGCGGCAGTCCGTACTAGGAAGCAAGCCCTCCACCAACTTCGCCGTTCATATAACCACACGAACTTCGTAGCTTATAAAAAAGCAGACGCATTGGCAAAACGCACTTTCGCAGTAGCCAAGAAACAATCTTGGAGATCCTTCTGCGAATCGGTATCACCCAACTCCTCCATCTCTTCGGTCTGGAACCAAGTCAAAAGATATCGTCATAGGCAGCTCAACCCAGATCCACCTTGCTCATCGGATATCGAGGTCGTGAACAAGCTTCAAGAGTTAGCAGAATCTATCTGCCCAAACTCAGTGCTTCACAACTGCTTCCCACCTGCTCACCTCTTCAAAAAATCCCCCTTTCTTGAGGAACCCTTCACGATGGCAGAACTTGAGCTTGCCATTGAAAGACTTAAGCGCAAGTCTTCTCCAGGCCTTGACAGGATTAGCAATGACATCATTTACAGGTTACCCCACAATGTTCGCCTCGCTCTTCTAGCCGTCTTCAACGATTTCCTTAGGGAATCCATATTCCCTAAAAGTTGGAACCAATTTCTCCTGTTTTTCATTCCCAAATCAACCCCAGGCAAATTTCGTCCCATAGCCTTAGCTTCATGCTTACTCAAATTGTTTGAACGTCTCCTCCTCGCCAGGCTGTCGTGGTGGGCAGAACACCGCTCTCTTCTTCCATCTTCACAATTTGGCTTTCGCAAAGCCAGATCCACCACCGACAATTTAGTCTTGCTGTCATCTGAAATCTACAATGGTTTCGCTGAGGATGAATTCACAGTCGCAGTCTTCGTCGACATCATGGGGGCGTTCGACGAGGTCGTCCCCTCTATTCTAATTCAAGATTTGTGCTCTTTAGGTATCCCAGAATCTATCTGCAGATTTATCTACCACATTATAGCTGAAAGAAACGTGTTTTTCAAAATTAATGGAAATCTATGTGGTCCAAGGACATCCCACAAGGGCTTACCTCAGGGCCTCACCCTCAGCCCCATTCTCTTCTCTCTATACATAAGGGAGCTTAACAACCACCTTCATCCACAGTGTACTGCTACGCAGTTTGCGGATGATGTCTTAATCCTGTCGAGATCCAAAAACTTAGTCGATTGCATCAATAACGTCCAATCCAGCGTCAACTCCATCTGTGCTTATCTGAGAAACAAAGGTTTATCTATCTCCCCTGCTAAAACTAAGCTAGTTATCTTCTCTAAAAGGAGGAAGGACTTCTTTGACTATTCCATTAGGATTGATACTCACCGGGTTCATGCTTCCAATGAGGCTAGGTACCTGGGCATGACCTTCGACAGAAAGCTGAACTGGAACTCCCACCTCAAATCCGTCATCAATAAATGCAATAGGTTGCTTAACATCTTTAAAGCCCTCAGAACCACATGGTGGGGCGCGCATCCTGCAACTCTGCTCATCCTATACAAATCCTTAATTAGGAGCGCAATAGAATATGGCTGTCAGGCTTTACTACCTTCTGATAATAACGTCTTCACGAAGTTAAACAGAATCCAATATAGTGCCCTCCGGCTCGCACTAGGCCTTAGGATGTCCACTCCCATCCGCGTTCTGCTCGCTGAAACTAAAGAACCGCCCTTACTCATCCGCTTCAAACAACTTACAAAAAAGTACATGCTAAAATGTCTATCCCACTCCAACCACCCAGTCATTCCGCTTCTTTCAAACTTACGCCACCTACCGTACAACAGTAAAACCTTCAAAATCAAGCAAAACTACATTCTCTATAAAGCCTTCTCTGCTGCTCGGAATTACATCAACATTATCTATAACTCTCCTTGCCCTCTCCCCTACCACTTTGACTATGCGGTTCAACTTTTCTCTCCAAAAATCAGCCTACTGGAAGGATTGTCCATCCAGAACTCCAAAGACCCATCAAGGGAATTCAACAGCTGCTTCAACCAACTCCTCCATTCATCCCATTGCTTCTACACTGATGGTTCAAAAACCCCAGACAGCCCTCATACCGGCCTCAGCATTTTCTGCCCTTCTTTACGCATACACTTCCAGGGCAAAATAGATTGCCATGCCTCAATCTTCTCCGCAGAAGCCTTAGCAATTCTCCACGCGGTATACTTCATTCTAGATAGAAAGCTACCTTCGTCAACCATCTTCTCGGATTCACAGAGTGTCTTGAATGCTCTTCAATCATTTAGACTTGATCAGTCCCACTCGTACGTCATCTACCTCATCAGGGAAAAGCTTAGACAAGCCTCCCTAAACAACCAATCTGTTCGCCTTTTTTGGATACCGGGCCACTCAAACCTTCAAGGGAATGAGATGGCAGACCTGCTTGCCAAGCAAGCCATAACTATTGGCACTTTCCTCAATCATAGTCTTCCGTACACTGATCTTCTCTCCACGGTTTCCACTTGGACATCAAAAACCTGTTTGGCATTCTACTCCAATCACCAAGACGGAAAGGGCCTCTTCTATTTCCAGCACTGTTACTCTGAATCCAAATCACCCTGGTTCCATAACACAAAACTCGACCGCTCTATTATATCAACCTTCAATAGAATCAGATCAAACCATCACTCTTTAGCCGAGAGTCTCTTCCGGAAAAATATTGTAGGCTCCGATCTGTGCCCGTGCGGTAACGACTCCGAAACAGTCGACCATATCCTATGGCGCTGTTGCCGTTTTTCACACCTCAGGCCTGGTCTTCTCCTCTCCATCCGCAAAGCTAAACTCCCAATTACCTATTCGATTGCTTCTTACCTTAAACTAATGCATCCCAGGATACTAAAAATCCTGCACCGCTTCTTCTCTGACGCTAGTTTATCTATTTAAACTAACCTATACCTCCTCAAAGTCACTGCAAAACTGTCATAGCTATACACCCTCCGTTCTTTCTAAAGCTTGCTTTAATCCATCGCCTCTACTTGCTTGCTGGTTGCTTACTTGCTTACTTGTTTACTTGCTTGCTTGCTTACTTGCTCACTTGCTCACTTGCTTACTTGCTTGCCGCTTACCTGCTTACTTTCTTGCTTGCTTGCTTGCTTGCTTACTTGCTCACTTGCTTACTTGCTTGCCGCTTACCTGCTTACTTTCTTGCTTGCTTGCTTGCTTGCTTGCCTGCTTGCTTGCTCGCTCCAATGGAACTGCTCCAATCCTACTCCAACCGCTCCCTCCTCCATTGGCTCCCTTGCCTGAAGCTTCCTCCCAAGAGGGGTCTGTGAGCCTCCGACACTGGTCGCTTGGAGCGCCTCGGTGATCCGTCGCCGTGGCATTCCTTACTGTGTTTCAGATCGTCGCGGGATATTCACGCCAGACGCCCTATTGCAACACATATAAAACTTAAAAACCTGTGGCCGCTTGTAAAGGATAAACGCCCGTCTGATGCCATCTATACAAAGAAGAAGAAGAAGAAGAATCAGATCTTGGGAAGACAATTTGGTTCATCGGTGCAATCTGAATTTTGAGTGGCAAAAAAAAGAAACAAATATCTATCAATGAACTAAACTGCAAAATAGTTGTTCCATTTATGTAATTCGTTTATTTTTTTTCCTACATCACAAGTAGTTTGTTCTACAAAATTTTCATTCCATTTCATATAGCAATTGCTCTGCACTTTTATTTCAATGATTTTTATGTAACTCGACGCCCCTAAATATACTTACCTCACTATGGAAAATTCACTGATCCAAATCAATCCGAATATTTTTATATGTACTCTATTAGCCATAAGCTACAGCCCGATTGTTTAATGTAGTCTGCAAAGTCGCGTCACAAAAAATACAACAAATTTTATTTTTTTATAACGCCCTCGGCGACTTTCGGCGCGAGAATTTGAACAGTAGATGAAAGATCAGGGAGTCGATTACGAACTTTCATTTTTGTGAAAAATGAATAGCTCTTAGCCAACCACGTACTGGATTGAAAAGAAAGCAAGTGCAGCAATTGGCTAAGAGCTATTCATTTTCACATTTTCCCAGAAATGTAGTTTTTTTCTGTAGTCTTCTCTTGACACGGTAATTATTACGACGATCTACTTGTTTTAAATATACATACTCAAATGAGATTAAATTATGTATGAAAAATTAGACTTTTATGTAAAGTCGAAAGAAGAATGAATAGTTGAATCAATTAATTACGATTACAAGCCTTAGTGAATTTCTAACCTATGACAAATTGTAAAACTTGGAAGTTTTAAATAAAAACACGTGAAAAATACGAATATGCGACTTTACTAAATTTCAGATATGTAAATAGAGTAAACGAGAATAACTTACATTGTCTCCATTTGTGTATCATTGTGGACCTGAAACACTGAGTTTGCTGTACTACAAGTAGCAATAATGAGAGAAACACGAACATCTAAAAATGTAATTGTCATTGGATTAATGGATATCTAATAAATCTTTTAAGTTTATGGTAAATTATAGGTCCAGTCAACTAAAGCTAAATAACTTGCTGTTTGATTCAAGAAGCCAAAAGCAGAACAGTACTCCTATGTTAATTATAAGTAATTTCATACTAACCTTTAGGTTTTTAAGCTTTTGTCTTAACTCTGGTATACTACAGCTCAGTATATTATTATCTTTGACATCTGCATTCATTTTCTTCCTGTCCTACATATCTAGATTTATCGAAAGCATCTGATTTTAGGCCTTCTTTAAACTGAATAAAAATATTTACGATTCATTTGTTTTACAAGTCTCAACAGTCAAAAATGCAGATTGAAGATTTATAGTAATTTCTCTACCACAATAAAAAGATTACCTTTGATTCATGAGGTTAGAACTTTCACGTAACCTAGCTATAGTTCAATTTCTAGATTGCAAAAAGTCTCTGAAAAACTTTTGCACCTTTCTACCTCTCTGAGCTTGACTAGCACACTGCCTGTCAGCTGCAATCATAACATTATCCTCATGTATATTGCTTATTCTGTTCTGCACAGAATACTGAATATATTGAATGAGTGAATATAGAATTCACTCTGGTGAAATAAGGTTATGGCATTCGTTGAATTTAGTCAGTCTTCCCAGATAGCACAACAGTCTAAAAGACTTCCACCAGACGTCATTCTTCAGAGCTCTTCAAGACTTCAAAATTTAGAGTCTTTTAGACATCTTTTAAAGATTTTAATGATATGTCTCAAAGACATCTTATATGTACTCTTAAATACGTTTTAAAGACATCTGAAACGTATATTTGTGATATCTTGAATTCAAAAATTTTAGACAATTTGAAGTCGTACAAATGTAATAGTACGCTCAAAATTTCTCTGCGAGTATGTCTCGTCTCACTATGTTGCATGTAATTAAAAAACGTACTGAAGGTTACATCACTGGTCGTTTTTATTTTATATCATAAATCGACTCCCAATCAACTTAGAGCTAATAGCTTATTGGTAGGGTCTAAGAGTTGCTTAGAGCTAACAGCTTATTGGTTGGGTCTAACAGAATTCTCTAATAGCATATAGTGCATCTAAGAGAAATGCGTCGATTTGTGTCAAGCAATGCCGTAAAATAAAAACGGCCACTCTGAGGCAGCCAATAAAACGGTGTATGACCACTATTTGAATTTCATATGATTTCATACCAAACACGTGACGTGTAAGACGTGCAAAAACATTTTTTAGACACAAAATGGACCACTTTTAGACGTTTATTCGACAATTTTAGGAAGTCTTTTGTCTTCATTTTCGGACATCTTCAAGATCTTGAAAAGACTGTTCCTAAGACATATTTGAGATGCCTTTAAGACATCTTGCATGGTGACATAAGAAGTCCCTTATTTGTCTTTCTGATATTTTCATAGACGTCTTGAAAGACTTCATAGATGTCTTAAAGGTGTCCTGTGGACATCTCTGTGTTATCTGGGTACATTTCATAAAATAGAATACATATGACAAATTTAAGAAGAATATGACTTACAACAAAATTTAAACGAATTAGATTTATCTTCCAATTACTTCAGGCTTCTGTAGGATCCTGTACCAAATCTTAGGATTACGTTGGACTACGTATCACACCTCAGAGCACATTTGATGACTCCTGATAACATCCGCAATTTAATCGTTCCAGCCACTTAGGGCTCATTCAGACCGAAAACAGCGGGAAGCGAGAAGCGAGCAGCAAGCAGCTTGAAACTTTACAATAGAGTGGTACCTCTTTCCAACGTACATACGCACAGGCATATTGTGATTGGTCGTGATGTTAAATTGTACCAATGGAGACTACATGCATGTAAGATACACGAGACTATACCACGGGCTATACACATTTCGTCTGATGCCAAATCCAAAATTTATTTCAAACATGAACTATGACGTGAAGTAGAGTTGCCATCATCTTTTTCTTTCACGCTGCTACGAAAAGTTGAACGTTGTTCAGCTTTCCAAAATCGCATTGCAAGCATTGGAATCTGCTTAGTAATGAAGTTATGTTTTAAGAGAAATTATGTATTACTATTTTCAATGTAGTATACTTGACTCTATATACGTAATTAAGGTAAATAACTTATTTCTTAATGCTTTCATACGACAAGCTAACATAAAAAGGCAGAAAATGTATTTTCACAGCTAAGAATCCGCTGCTCGCTTCTCGCTTCCCGCTGCTTTCGGTCTGAATGGCCCTTAGGCTATGTTTCCATCGTACAGAGTTAACAAATCAAAAATTAGATTGGTTAACTCTACTTTAATCAAGAACGGTGAAAACATAGCCAATGGCTTAATTTCCACCGTGCAGAGTTTATCTATAGCTTAGAGGCCTCATTGGTCAATTCCATTCAACTCCAATACATGATTGGTTAACTCTGTATAAATTCTGCACGGTGGAAAGTAAGCCAATGAGAACACGAGACTACGAACAATATGACGCATCCAGCATTCAGCATCATAGCAATTATTGGCCAAACGTCAGATACGATTTTTGCATTATTTGCCAAACCGTTTACTATCAAACGTTTTAATTAGCATATTCGTGACCGTCAAACGATTTCCCATCGATTAGGCACCCTTTCGACTCAAAGGAATGAAAAATAAAAAAATATCCGGCTAACTTCACACCTAAATTTAAAATTGATTTTCTGAAGTAATTATCGAGTATCAAACGTTTTAATTAGACTCTCAATCATCGTCAAACGACCATCAAACGATTACAAAAAGTTTTAAGCTCGCCGGTTGTAGTTGTCCGGCTAACTTCACAGAGGTTAGGAAACCTCTCCCGTCCTTCACCCCCTCCGCATGACACCCCTGAACCTCCTTAATAACCCTCAGAGAGGCACGAGCTTTTTCTGTAGTCTTTCTAATATGTTGGTTAAACTTTAGCTTATGATCAAACCAGACTCCTAGGAATTTGGTTATTGGGGACCATTGGATCAGGTGGTTATCTAGAAGGACCGAACAGTTGTGCCAGTCATCCTTTTTACGTGAAAAAATTGTGAATTGAGATTTACTAGGAGAAATGGAAAGGCCGATGCTATTCAGCCACGAAGACAAAGATTCGAGTGCCATGTTGAGGACTGAAGAGATGAATGCATGGTCCTTGTGCGAGAAGTATATTACTATGTCATCTGCATAGAGTAGAGCGCGGCATCGAGGACCTATATGAAACATAATATTTCTTATGTAAATGTTAAATAGCAAAGGGCTAAGGACTGTTCCCTGAGGAAGACCTATCTCCATTATCCTGGATCCTATATGCGATGACCCATGATAAAAGTCCGCAGACCGCGTAGTAAGGATTGAAGCGATGCAGGACACTATATTAAACGGTAGACCGATATCAATCAATTCCTGGATTAAGATATGAGGGAGAACATTATCATAAGCCCCAGCTAAGTCCAAAAAGACTGCACCAAGAGATTCTCCTCTAGCAAAAGAGAGGCTGATGTCAGTACATAGAATGGTCAGGTTGTCCAGGCATGATCTGCCCTTTCTAAAGCCGAACTGATTTTTGGGTATAATCTGGTTATTCTCAATCCACCATTCAATTTTGTTTAACATTATTCTTTCAAATAATTTCAGGCAGCAAGAGGAAAGAGCAATCGGCCTGAAGCCATCCCCCTTGGGTTTAGGCAATAAAATGATGTTAAATTTCTTCCAGTCATTTAGTATAGTGCCCGTCTTAAAGAACCTTTCAAACAGGTCACGGAGAGATTTCAGCGTTTCGATAGGTGAGTGTACTATCATGCTATTGTTAATGAGGTCCGGACCAGCAGCTGATTTAACTTTGATAGAATTCGCCGCCGAAACCACTTCTTCAAGACTAATACCCGAAAATAATTCTATTGCAGGTCCGAAAAATGGACTTAAAGGAGGGGGGATGTGAATCATCGGTGGAGCTATTTTATCTATGAATTCATAAGCCAAGGGGTTAGGATTTCCCCGGTCAGCAGTTGGATTTACTAAGGATCTAGATTTAAAAGCCTTAATTATGTTCCACATTTTGGTGGGATCCATCTGGTTGTTTATGTAGGAACAAAATCTTTTAAAACTGCTCTGTTTCTCTCTGAAAAAAACCTTCCTGGAGTTCTTTAGTTTCACTCTATATGCTTCCAGATTGTGAGTCGTAGGATGTACCTTAACTTTTGCGAAGGCCGCTTTCCTCTCCGCTAACGCCTTCCGGCATTCTGAGTTCCACCACGGGGCGGGAGGGGCTGAGAGATTCCTTAATTTACCGCCTGCCCGACGTGCCCCGGACTTTTCTGCAGAGTCGAGGAGGTGATCTATAAATCTTCTATAGCTCTCTTCTAGGTTATTATCCAATAGATCGTTATCGGCTATAAAAAGCTTAGTCCATTGCCCATACTTATTTCAGTCCACATCATCCACGTTCAACCTAGGCCGGCCCGGAAAGGAACCAACATGGAATGAATCCACCGAAATCAAGATGGGGAGATGATCACTGCCGGCTGGATCGTCCATAGTTCTCCATGTTACAGGAGTATGTCTGAAGAAGCCAGAGTGATATCTGGTGCACTGACGTTAAGCGCCGGGTATGTAAGTCTAGTTGCACTACCATTATTTATGACCGAGAAGTCAGAATTATCAAGAGCATTTAGTAGATTTGTACCCGCCTGATTAGGTCCAGAGCTGCCCGAAGCCGGATTCTGAGCGTTGAAGTCTCCACAAACTAAAGAGTTAGCCTGCCATAGAAGGTCAAGAGAGGTGAGCCAATCTGCTGCAGAAAGAGAGCAATTGGGAGGTCTGTATAACGAAAACATCCTAAGGGGCGTGGAGATGGGGCCAGCCAAAAGCTCAATGCCCACCACCTCCAATCCTCCAGGGATGCCCACAGGTATGTCAATTATTTTGAAAGGCATCGACTCCCTTAATAGAATCGCCACTCCTCCATGATTCCCGCCAACTATTCTGTCTCGTCTGATGATCTTGAAATTCTTGATTTTAAATTGTTGAGCAGGGCTCCACCAGGTCTCCGAAATACATAGAACACGGGCATCCTTAGCCAAGATCTGAAGTTCTGCCACCGATGCCCTCAAACTCCGAGCATTCCATTAGATGATCTTAAGGTTATTCTTAGGAGACATATCGATAAGGACTCCGTGAGTACAAATAAATCACCGAATAAATTAATAACATAAGATAATAATTTAACAAAACGTATACCTCAGAATAAACAAACAAGAAGCAATACTATTTAAGGTAAATCGGGTCTAGTTAGGCTATGACACCGAACTCAACAAGTGGAAGAAACAAACAACAGAAAAATATAATAACCATTAGAAATACTTTAGATTTAACTTAACAATTCGCTAGAAGTTAAAATCTCTATATCTGGAAGGCCTCAGTACACACCTCTCTTATGGAATCTTCCGATATAGAGCGATCATTCAGGAGTTTAATCAGACTTTCCTCAGTATGAATGATTATGGAGGCAATTTTTTTATTAACCTCTTTGTTAATAAACTCCTTGAGGTTAAGAATTTGAATTTTAGAGAGCGTAGCTCCAACGGGATGGATATGGTTCTTATCCGTGTTCCTGGTTGGTTCTGGGATCTGCGGATCGCAAGATTCTTCGTCCGAAGGCAAAGGTTTATGTCCTTGATCCTCTGCCGCCTCAACAGGGTCAATGATGCGCTCAGACCTATAGTCACTAGACTTGGAAGGTAACGTACCACACTTTATGCATGCTTCCTTGAAGGAAACGCCATCACTAGCCATCACCTGTCTGATTTTCTTTTGCAGTATGAAGCCAGGGCATCTGACTGAATCGGCCCTATGACCAGGTTTGGAGCAATTGACACAAAACTGCGAGGCTGCCCCGCATTCATTAAAAGTATGTTCACCCCCACAATTTACACACCTCAAAGGGCTCCTACAGTTAGTAGTAACGTGCCCGAAACGTTGGCAAGAGAAGCACCGGATTACCGGAGGGATGTACGGTTCAATAGGGCATTCAACTAACCAGATATTGATGATTTTTGGGAGAGAGTCTCCCGCAAACACCACTTTGATGGTAGATGAAGGAATTCTCGTCTTAGAGCCAGTGATGTCAATGACAGTACGGAAGATTCTTTCAATTCTAATAACCTCCGGGGCCTCGGAATCTTGTGCCGTAGAGGAGATGCCTTCCAATATGCAATCGGTAGAAAGCTCCGGATCGACGTTCCTGATTACCCCAATTTTTGTGGTTTTAAAGTCAGGGATATACGACCACCAATCATTGTCCGTAGATTGAATTGAGTTAACAAAGTTATTAGCACTAGAGAAACATTCGAAGGAGACAATCAATTTATCTCTGCCGTTTCTTGAGAGAGACTGGATACCCTGAAAATTCGCTAGCCGCTTTGCAATCGAAAAAGGATGGTACCTGGCGATATTTTTCGAAATATCTTTGTTACAGATATAAACTATAAAAGGAGCTTTGGAATCCTCAGAGTAGCGGTTAGAGAACTGGGACCTGATACTTTCTTGGGGATTGGATGGGGGTAGAGGTGAAATTTTATTTGGAGGCGAAGGTGTCGACGCGACTGTGGTAGGAGAAGGCAAATCTCTGATTCTTTTTTTATTGTAAACGGTTTCAGACTCTTCCATCTCCGCCCTGTCCATGCGGTTCGCAACAGACAATGGACCGCTGAAGTACGGAGAAAGAAAGGAAATTGAGCTGAACAAGCATGAAGGCCGACTGAAAGTGATAAAATTACCCAAATTCCGTATTCAAAGAGACTGAACCATATAGCTTGAACAATGTATTAATCGCGGTTGAGAAGAGACTACCAAGTGACTTTGAGTGAATAATAATACTATTGTGCGCTCTTCACAGTACGTATAGCTATACAAAAAAAAACTTGCTCGTAGGGTCAAACAGGACGGCACGGAATAAAAGGTCATGGACAAGATACAGGAGACGGCACGACACGACTTATCTGCACTTGAATCCCGTCGAATCTTACACCGCGTGAGATAACTCAAGATTCTCAGGAGATACAGCTTAGACCACTCGAGTCGGCCCCAAGATCCCGCCTTCCGTGATGAACAGGGACTCCGCTCCAGCTGACACTTTCAGACCACGCGATCACAGCTTTCAGGAAACGAGATTGATCCCGTATAATTACGTAGACTTAGATAGAATATAATTTTAAAATTGATTTTCCGCAAAAAAAGCACTATTAATTTAATTATGTAATCAGAATTATGAGTATTGTAAGCAATGTAAAAGATATAACAAAGATTATAAATGTAGCAGTCAACACGTGTTCAATGAGAGAAATATATCTAGCACAGGATAGCGAAGTACATCGCGCCACGGTCCGAACCGGAATTCCGTTTCAAGACCTGTATATAAGACCGTGGTCTCGACCATCGACATATAGTACCTGGACTGCTCACTGTAGTCGCAGACAGTGTAACACCGAATAGTAAGAGAGCGCGAATCGTGAAGACCGTTCTGTCCTTCTCTTGGGCAGGAGCGGAATTAGGAATAAGGGAATCCCGCGCAGTGAAATGTACGGTTCACGATGAACTTTATTTATATATTTTATAAGTTGAACAATTGATTTTATTTTATGTGAATCATAAAATTTAAGGTTATTTTACCATTTTACTTAGTTGTAAAAACTTATCGTATTGGGCTCAAAATACAGGTCTCGCGGTAGCCCTCACTTACAACAGCGAATCACCATTTTTTTTAGTAATATTGAATTTTGATAAACTCAACTACAATAAAGTAATCACTACAATTGAGATTTGACTCACGGAGGCTTTTGTATCCATGATTCGACTGTAACAACGTACATACATTCTAGATGTGCGGAGTAATCTTTCACATGGTTCTTATTTTGCATATTACAGTCCTGAACCCCTTCCATCCAGAAACCTTTCGACCAATAGAAAAATGATAGAAAAAGACACAACGGTATTCACGATTTGCTCTCTCTTTCTATTCCCTGTTACCAGAGATGAGTAGGGAGATTGCCAATGAGCCTGTTTGTGGTGGTCGCAATTTTTCTCTCGTTTCGGCGCGCCACCTTAGCGGAGGGCCCTCGAACTAGTTCCACGTTTTTGATTCGTCGAATGAATTCGTGTGTTCCTCGAGATCCACGATTTTAAACCGGGTGAACACTCAAATAGGAGGACTTGTATCCACCTTTTTTTTACAGGATATTGCATAAATCGTAGTAATAAGGTAGTCAATACCCTTAATATCCATATGAAGCTTTGGAAATAATAGAGTAAGCAAATCCAACTTTAAAAAAAAACCTCGAATGTGGATAACTACAGAATTATAAGTTTGCTAAATAATATACCACAATGACTCGATGGCACACGTGCTTGCTGCTGAGTTAACGTCCGAGATTCTCGGGTTTGAAACTCCCGTCTTACCTCTTTTTTATTTAATTAACAACTATGCTTATTGGTTTACCTATTGTAAAGCGCAAAAAAAAAGAAAGAGCCCAAAGTGGGCCCCTTTTCCCGACATCCTTGCGGGGAGCCCGAGAGCAGGGCACGCCCCTGACGGAAGAGCGGGGGAAGTCAGTGGTCGCCTGACGAGGGAAGAGTGAAGAAGTGATGGAAGGAGTTCGATGTACAAAGAAATAAAGGAAATAAAGTGTCTTGTTAAATTAGTCTAACTCTCTCTTATAATATCAGAAGTGGGATTACCGCGATGTAATAGTTATTGAGTCGGAACGTACGCGCAGAAATTGTCGAGTGATGTTGGGAAGCCGTAGCTGTGTGTCGGTGTAATAGTGACTCAGGCTGTGTGCAGTTTTAGAGAGGAAGTCTGAAAAGGGTCAAGGCATCAGAACGTCGTCGCGTGTCGGAAAAGCACGAGACAACAATAGCGGAGGAAAGGATCGAGCTCGAAGCTTCGAGAAGGATCTAGCCGCCATTGTTGGACGCCGTCAACGGTCCCTGAGCTTCGAGAACGTACGCGACGCCGAGAAAAGTAGTTACCGAAGTGGCAGCGGGCGGCGTGAGTGTGCGTAGCAACACGTGGGTTGGTAACGTTCAAGGGTTGAGCGGGAGGCTCTGCGGTGTTCGTGCGGACTAATAAAATCGTCGGAAAGAAAAGAGAGAGACAAGTTCCGTTGCGTGAGGAAGCTCAAGTGAGTGAGGAAAAAGAAGTGAGAGCGTCAGTCTTATTGCAATGGATGACCCCAACAAATTTACGGTGGTTCAGTTGAAGGAAATTTCGAAGTCCCGAAATCTACCCGTTACCGGAAACAAGGCTGAATTGATAAGTCGATTGGTGGAATTCGACCCATCGGGGGCATGGATGACTGGGGGGCAAACCGAAGATTCGGATTCCAACTACGAGCAACCGATCTCAGTGGACCTGGCAAATGGTCAAGTAAGTGGTGAAACTACGTTAAATCCAACCGTTGTAGTGGTGGACAGGAACCCGGAGAATCTGCTTCGAGAGCTTGAGATGATGCGTCGGGAGAAGGCGTTGATGGAAAGAGTGCTCGCGTTAGCAAATCGGGAATTGCAGCTGCAGCGATCAACGCCCAGCGAGTACAGTGATACCGCTTCATCAAACGCTCGTCCAATGGTGAATGTAAAGGCTGTAAGTGAGCTTCTGCGTGAGTTCGACGGAAGTGACAGTAATTTTGACGAATGGGAAAAACAGCTTAAGTTAATCTGCGCGACGTATAAATTGGACGACAATACGGCGAAAATTCTTATTAGCTCGAGACTGAAAGGGAAAGCGGCCCAGTGGTTCCACTCAAAAAATGAGTATATTGAGATGACTGTGACTAGCCTTTTGGCGGAAATGAAGAAGGCGTTCGACCATCGGCCGAGCAGAGTTGATCGGAGGAAGAAATTCGAACGGAGAACGTGGACTTCGGGGGAGAATTTCAGCGATTATTATTATGATAAAGTGATACTTGCCAATCAAGTGCCGATTGATGAGGGGGATGTGGTCGACTACGTTATAGACACTATACCCGATCGGCAGTTGCAAAATCAGGCACGAATGCAAGGATTTAAGTCTGGATCAGCGTTGCTGGAGGCGTTTTCAAAGATATCGCTTCACACTGACAAAAGTCGTCCGAGACGAGATGTTCCATCGGAGGAGAGCTCGACATCTAAGTCGGTTAATAAAGCTGGGAATAAGGACGGAGACGGAAATGTAAAGAAATTACGCTGCTACAACTGCGGAAAAGGGGGACACACCTCAAGAGACTGCGAGGCACCGAAGAGGAGTCGCGCGTGCTTCAAGTGCGGCGAGGAGGGGCATATGAAGAAAGATTGTCCTCAGAAGAAGTCAACGTCACAGGTCACGAACATCAACCAGGAGCCTTCGGATGAAACACGAAAAATAGTCACCTATATAGTTAGACAGGAAAGTGCAAGTCGAAGCGTGAACCTCGACAGCCAGTTCGATACAGGTAGTCCGGTGAGTTTTATTAAAGAAACGTATGTACCGATCGGTCTTACAGAGAACGCAGATAACGAAGCAAATAAATATAGCGGACTAAATGAGTCGCCTTTAAAGATTTCCGGTAAAAGTGCGTTTGATATCGAAATTGACGGAGTTAGGAAAGAAAATCTCAAGCTTTTTGTTGTGCCATCGACGACGATGACTGTGCCGGCAGTACTCGGTAGAGACGTGTTAAATACATTTGGTTATAAACTTGTACGGTCGGGAGATGGTGTTGTAGAAGCAAATAGCGGAAATGGGAGTACGGCCGAAGTAGATCTTGTCGAGAGGGCGATACAAGATATTTTGGATATAAAACCGTGTGAGCCTAACGCGATAGTGGACACAATAGAAGTCAATCCGAAAGTCTCGTGGGAGTATCAGAAAAGGTTGAGATCATTATTCGCGAACGAGTATGTGAACGCGGAGCGGCCGGCCGAACCGGAAGTGAAAATGGAGCTAAAGTTGCACCTCGAGAACACTCAACCGTTTCATTTTGGGCCACGACGATTGTCCTATGAAGAGCGAGATAAATTGATTAATATATTGAATGATTTGTGCGAAAGGAAGGTAATTAGGTCGAGCGAGTCGAGTTACGCGTCACCTGTAGTGTTGGTGAAGAAGCGGAACGGTGCGTTAAGGATGTGCGTTGATTTCCGGGTTTTGAACAAAAGGCTCGCGAGGGATAACTATCCGTTACCGTTAATCGAGGACCATCTCACTATGCTAAATAACAAGAGGTACTTTAGTCTGATGGACCTCCGCGATGGGTTCCATCACATAAGCGTCGAAAAAGAATCCATAAAATATACGTCCTTTGTCACTCCAGTCGGTCAGTATGAGTACCTTAAGATGCCGTTTGGGCTGAAGACGGCTCCGGCCAGGTTCCAGAGATTTGTGAATGAAGCGCTGGCTGAGCAGATCAAGACCGGAAACGTGATCGTGTACATGGACGATATTTTAGTCGCAACGGATACTTTGGAAGGTCACTTTGACATGTTGAGAGAGGTATTTAGAAGTCTAGTACGCAACAAGATGGAGCTTAAGGCTAGTAAGTGCCAGTTTCTGCTCCAGGAGGGGAATTCGTCCCACTGATGATGGGCTAGAGGCAGTATCAAAATTTCAGGTCCCTCAAAATGTGCACCAGGTGCAGAGCTTTATTGGCCTATGCTCGTACTTTAGGAAATTCATCGAGGGCTTCTCGTTGATAGCCAAACCGTTATACGATCTGACGAAAAAGGGAGCAGAGTTTAAATTTGGTGAGGAAGAGAATGACGCGTTCGAGTCTCTTAAGGCTAAGCTAACGGCGCCGCCGACTCTCGCGATTTATAGTCCAAGTGATGAGACAGAATTACACTGCGATGCCAGTTCGTTGGGCTTCGGCGCAGTGTTAATGCAGTGGAAAGCGGATTTAAAATTACATCCCGTGTTTTACTTTTCAAAAAGAACTACGGAGTTCGAAAGCAAACTGCACAGTTTTGAGCTAGAGGCTCTTGCGATAGTGTACGCGCTCCGTCGGTTCCGCGTGTACGTTCAGGGACTCAAATTCAAGATCTTTACCGATTGTGATTCACTGAGAATGGCCTTAAGCAAGCAAGATATAAATCCGAGAATCGCGAGGTGGGCTTTGGAGTTACAAAATTATGATTACACGGTAGAGCATCGCCCGGGAAAAAATATGAAGCATGTAGACGCGCTCAGTCGAACGATCGGGATTCTGGTAGTAGAGGACAACCCCCTTGAGTTTAATCTGTCAGTAAGTCAGAGTTCAGACCCGGTGATCGGAGAATTAATAAATAAGCTCGAAAAGTCAGAAGATAAATTCTACGAGATGCGGAACGGTCTCGTTTATCGGAAACAGAATGGAGATCTCAGGTTCTATGTACCTCGTGACATGGAGAAAAATGTAATCTTTCATTATCATGACCAGATGGGTCACTTTAGCACCAAAAAGACGAGCGACACCATATCACGAAACTACTGGTTTCCAAAACTCCGTAAGAAGGTAGCGACACATGTACGAAACTGTTTGAAATGTATCTCATATAATCCGCCTTCGGGCAAGGCGCAGGGGTATTTGCATAGTATACCTAAAGGAAAGGTGCCGTTTGACACCATACACATCGACCACTACGGTCCGATAGACAGATCACGACCAATTAAACAATATATATTTTTGATCGTCGACGGATTCACGAAGTATGTAAAATTGTACGCTACAAAGAGTACTTCTAGCAAGGAGGCAGTTGCGTGTCTACACGAGTATTTCAATTACTATAGCCGACTGAAAACAATTGTATCTGATAGAGGAAGTGCGTTCACGTCCAAGGAGTTTGATGAGTTTGTATCGGAGTGCGGGGTAAGTCACGTGAAGATTGCGACCGGCTCGCCACAAGCTAACGGGCAGGTCGAGCGGGTTAATCGGGTCATAACACCGATGCTTGGCAAAATGGATGCGAAAAGTCCCGGTAAACACTGGTATCAGATTTTAGGAGATGTAGAGTATGCATTAAATAACACCATAAACAAAAGCTCAGGAACGACAGCGAGCTCCCTCCTGTTCGGTGTTGACCAGCGAGGAAGTACCCCTGACAATCTCAAGGACATTCTCCGCGATGACAGGGAAATCGAATTGAGAGACTTAGAAGCGATTAGATCGACCGCCGCGGAAAAGATTCAGTCGTCCCAAGAGTCAAATGAAGCTCAGTATAATAGGCATCGCAAGGAGCCGTGGAAGTATGCGGTTGGAGATCGGGTAATGATAAAGAATTTTGAGAGTTCGGCTGGCACTTCGCTTAAATTAATGCCGCGGTATAAAGGTCCGTATGAAGTCTGTAAAGCATTGAAAAATGATCGATATTTGATAGCGGACATTCCCGGATTTCAGAATACGCAGAGGCGATACGAAGGCGTATGGGAAGCGACAAACATGCGTCCTTGGCGCAAGGAAGACGAGGCGATAGCGTCTACGTAGAAGTTAAGAGCTAGATTTAAGGTTTGTTTGATGTACTAGTGGTAAGATGATCTGCTGAGTGTATGCGTGTGTTATTTTCAACCAACCACTTAGTTCGTGGGCGAACTGCCGTCAGGACGGCCGAAACTGTAAAGCGCAAAAAAAAAGAAAGAGCCCAAAGTAGGCCCCTTTTCCCGACATCCTTGCGGGGAGCCCGAGACCAGGGCACGCCCCTGACGGAAGAGCGGGGGAAGTCAGTGGTCGCCTGACGAGGGAAGAGTGAAGAAGTGATGGAAGGAGTTCGATGTACAAAGAAATAAAGGAAATAAAGTGTCTTGTTAAATTAGTCTAACTCTCTCTTATACTATTTAACTGAAGTTTCATGAAATACATGATAATATTAATCTACAAATATTGTATTATATTACATCGTATACATCCAATAAATTGGTACATGAATCAGCGAACGTTTCTTCTTCCCGAGAGACTGTGACAAACACTTATATTACGCTGTTTCATGTTTTAATAGCATAAATAATATTTAGACGGATAAAGAAGGCATTACGGAAAATTACCAAACACAAAAATGCACTTATAAATCTCGGGCATAAAAATAATGATGAGCATATAAAAATGAACCAATTATTTTCTATAGTGAGATGAAACGAATAATGTATCTGGTTAGGGATTTTTTTTTCATTTAATTTTTACCATTCAAGGCTATGTAAAGGTAACATTTTTAATACATCGAATTATCAAAAAACTATGTCGAGGTATTATTTTAATTCTGAATTATTTTTTACATCAGAACATACTGATAATTCGAGATATTAAAAATACAATTATCTTTCCGTAGGCTTGAATAAAAAAAAATTACTAAATTGAATCAGGCTACTCAAAAATGTATGAAACTAACAATTTCTAAGCAGATACACTATTTGTCTCATCTCACCATAAATTTGGCTATCGCATACTTTGGAGTCGATTTCTTTTACGAACATGCTTATTCGAGGTCTCATGGCTGTTTGGGGTCCGACCTCAAAGTTTTTCCAGCGTAATGACTGTTTTGAGGCCCATAAAGGTGACTCTCACACCGAATTTGTTTATATTTTTTTATTGTTAATAAAATTGTTTATATTGTTAGGTTAGGTTAGGTTTCGTTAGGTTAGTTTAGTTTAGAATTCGAATGCTGTGACACGCCAAGGTATTGGTTTTTTTTTTTTTTAATATTAGCTTGCAGGTTTGACCCCTTAATGTTTCGGGTTCCGAAAGTATCCCGTGGACATATTTATATACATATGTATAAAATAATTGTGTGGGTTTTTTTACGCTTTTCCTTTTTTTTACCCGATATTAATAAGTGCAATTTTTTGGGACATGTTTTACTACTTTTCTATTCGGCTGAATAATATTTAAACTACCAAAAAGTGAAACAGCCTGCGATACGTGCGAGTGTTATCAAAATTTTTTTTAATCAGACCACGCTGCGACCACGGCACATTAAAACAAAAAATGAAATGGAGATATTTATCTATGTTAGAAATGCAAAAGCGTTAAGAGTTAAGCGAATGAAACGAGATTTTTTTCCATTGTTGTCAATTTTTCTCTTACGTCTTCATGAGAGTCCATATCGCAACAAGTGAGGCTGCTCATTTCTATCAGCTATGGATCATCACGTATGAAGAACATGCATTGGGCGCGTTGACAACGATTCAGCTTCGTAATCGTAAGGTGCCACGTTCACGTCTAGAAACGAAAACTTTTTTTTTCTTCATTTCTTTTTTGTTTAATTTTTTTTGACCCGGTATTGCTTGGCTCGCATAGGAGGGCGAAGTTAAAAAATAATGCAGTCCTAAGCAAACCACACGCGAAATAAAATATGTGTAGTTCAAGACATTGCATATGCAGTTTTATAACAAATACTTTATGCAATAACATGTGCGCCTTGCTAGAGACTTCATTGTTTTCCATTTGTCAAATAAAACACATGAAAATCGGGAATGAACTATAGCAATCCTAGAAAAGTAATAGTGAACGGAACCTTTTCCAGAATATGCTGCGAACCCATGAAGGCATACAATGTTGCAAGCAACCTGAAAAAATTCCCGCGGCTTCTGCTAGCCTTTTTCAGTTCTTTCTTCTAGTTTGAGAGTGTCAGTTCGCTCTGCTTTTTCAAATATAGAGTGAATAAATATAAGCGTTTCAAGTATGGAACACGAAAATAAGAAAAAGGAAATGCAGTATGATTTTAAGAGTATAACAAAATTTGTTGTTTAATTTTTTTTCGAAATGGTGGCGTACCCAACAACCCTTGTTCAGAACAGTGTTCTCTGGCCAGACAAATCACTCCTTGGAAGTTTAACCCGAAAAAAAAAACATTTTTCATTTCTGTGTAAGAATAGCTAGAGAAATAGGTAGGTAAATTAAAAAATGACATGTTTTGTAAAAATGGCGCAAGTCTAAAATCAAAGTTATGATTACACCTTCTACAGCTATTCTTATATAGAATTGAAAATTATTTGGATTTTTGTTTCAGTTCAAACCTCCAAAAAGTAATTCGTCCAGCCGCAGAACACGGTATGAACAAGAGGTTTTGTTGAATAAGCTGCGAAGTCCCATTTTGAAAAAAAAATTGTAGTATACTCTTAAAATCATGTACACTGAGCGTCATTAATGGGTCCACCTTGTTGACGTAGTGCAGTGAGGTAAGAGAGGAGACTGGGCGGTGCCTACTCTCGTACCTCTGCCTGTGCGTGCAACGCAGAGAGCACTACGGTGCGAGCGAGACGCCAGAGCGTCGCTCGGCGCATCCTTGTTGCACAGCACAAGCTTAAGGGAGACGGTAATACGGCCCCTCATTCGCAATAGGGAGCTTGGTGGCGCATTTTCTTCTACGTTGACGACCAGGCTAGCTGGCGCCAATGTCCCACCAAGCTACCAAGTGCGACTCACAAGGGACATCACTTTAGTGTCCCCCTCCGATTTTGATGAAACTCAACTATGTTGTAGCGCATGAAAATCTAAGAGGCACATGTTTTTTTCTATCGGCGGAAAAACGGTTTTAGGGGGTGAAATCAACCCCCAAAGTTGGGCATGTCGAGGGGTGGTAATGCAGTTTCACCTAGAAGGAATCGTCCGATTTCAATGAAACAAAAACTAAAATGTTTCTCATCGCGAGTAATGTAAAGTGCAACTAGACATTAAAAAAAATTGTCTCTTGAGGGGGTGAACCACCCCTTGATTATTACATTTTTCACCCTATTTAAAAAACTTACGAATGGAATTCAATGAAATACGTACCATTTGAAAGAGGAAGGAAAATTAAAGTTTACATGTTTTTGCTTTTTTGCGGGATGTCACGCTTAAGGGGGTAAACCACCCCCTGCGTACCGATGCGTGCATTCCCATATAGGACCCCTTCTCGCGCAATTTAAAAGTGTAAATGCATTTAAAATATTCTCGTTAGTGACAATCGATAAGCAATAAGTGAATATTAACGTATTACCCCTAATTAAGGGGGTAAACTACCCCCTCCGTACCTACCCCCTGCATACCGATGCACGGACTTCCATATAGGACCGCTTCTCGCGCAGTTTAAAAGTGTAAATTAATTCAAAATATTCTTGTTACTGACAGTGGATTAACAATAACTGGCACATCTCCTCATTTGAGGAGGCAGCCATAAGGAAAAGGAAGGAAGGATTAACAATAAGTGAAAATAAACGCTTCATCCGTAATTAAGCAGGTAAGTTTATTTAAAGTTTGAATATCAATTAATGTAATAGTCTTCCCATTCTGCACGCTTCCGCCTAGAGGTAAGTACGGTAGCTAGTTCACCATAGTACCAGTTTCTATTATTTTATATTTAATAGTATATTGTGCAACTAGGGGGGGGAAAGGGCTATTTCTAGCGAGGGCGAGATTTGAGGACGAGTTGGAGTCGAGGGCGCCGAAGGCGCCCGAGACGGAGACGAGTGCTTAAATCTCGCCCGAGCTAGAAATTGTCCTCCTCCCCTAGTTGCACACTGTGCTTTTCTTGACAAGTGCAGGTAAAGGCCCTTTGTTATGTATTTAGATTAAATGAGAAGTTGCGCATTTTGAGTCGTGCACAACTCTTTTCCCAACTCCAATCACAATGGTATATTGAAAAAAATAAATAAAATTAACAAAATTTTTAAAATTTTGAAGAGCGGGAGGGAATAGTCATTCCCTCCCGCTGTAGCGGGAGG
The DNA here is from genome assembly GCA_963971525.1 of Cephus spinipes. Lineage (NCBI taxonomy): Eukaryota > Metazoa > Arthropoda > Insecta > Hymenoptera > Cephidae > Cephus > Cephus spinipes. The sequence continues at coordinate 13,498,457 of OZ020575.1, read as the reverse complement.
GAATCATTCTCTCCCGCACGCTCGAAATGAGCAACTTTCCATTCACTTTAAATGCATGAAAAAGGGCCTTTTTCATGCACGTGTTAAGAAAAATATATTTAACCTCACTAATGATGGGCGGAATGATAAATAGTCTTTTATTTACCAATGTGAAGCGATATTTTTATCTGTATCCCGCGTCCATAAGACGAGAGCCGTTCGGCGAGCGGGAAACGATAGCAACGCCGAGCTACGCGTCGCGGAGAGGAAACGCGTGACGAGGCAGGAAAAGGGCCAGAGGCAGGAGAACTTCGTTAATTTTCACTTATTGTTGATCTACTGTCAGTAACAAGAATACTTTGAATTAATTTACACTTTTAAACTGCACGAGAAGCGGTCCTATATGGAAGTCCGTGCATCAGTATGCAGGGGGTAGGTACGGAGGGGGTAGTTTACCCCCTTAATTAGGGGTAATACGTTAATATTCACTTATTGGTTATCGATTGTCACTAACGAGAATATTTTAAATGCATTTACACTTTTAAATTGCGCGAGAAGGGGTCCTATATGGGAATGCACGCATCGGTACGCAGGGGGTGGTTTACCCCCTTAAACGTGACATCCCGCAAAAAAGCAAAAACATGTAAACTTTAATTTTCCTTCCTCTTTCAAATGGTACGTATTTCATTGAATTCCATTCGTAAGTTTTTTAAATAGGGTGAAAAATGTAATAATCAAGGGGTGGTTCACCCCCTCAAGAGACAATTTTTTTTTAATGTCTAGTTGGACTTTACATTACTCGCGATGAGAAACATTTTAGTTTTTGTTTCATTGAAATCGCACGATTCCTTCTAGGTGAAACTGCATTACCACCCCTCGACATGCCCAACTTTGGGGGTTGATTTCACCCCCTAAAACCGTTTTCCCGCCGATAAAAAAAAACACGTGCCTCTTAGATTTTCATGCGCTACAACATAGTTGAGTTTCATCAAAATCGGAGGGGGACACTAAAGTGATGTCCCTTGTGAGTCGCACTTGGTAGCTTGGTGGGACATTGGCGCCAGCTAGCCTGGTCGTCAACGTAGAAGAAAATGCGCCACCAAGCTCCCTATTGCGAATGAGGGGCCGTATTACCGTCTCCCTTAAGCTTGTGCTGTGCAACAAGGATGCGCCGAGCGACGCTCTGGCGTCTCGCTCGCACCGTAGTGCTCTCTGCGTTGCACGTACAGGCAGAGGTACGAGAGTAGGCACCGCCCAGTCTCCTCTCTTACCTCACTGCACTACGTCAACAAGGTGGACCCATTAATGACGCTCAGTGTACATGATTTTAAGAGTATACTACAATTTTTTTTTCAAAATGGGACTTCGCAGCTTATTCAACAAAACCTCTTGTTCATACCGTGTTCTGCGGCTGGACGAATTACTTTTTGGAGGTTTGAACTGAAACAAAAATCCAAATAATTTTCAATTCTATATAAGAATAGCTGTAGAAGGTGTAATCATAACTTTGATTTTAGACGTGCGCCATTTTTACAAAACATGTCATTTTTTAATTTACCTACGTATTTCTCTAGCTATTCTTACACAGAAATGAAAAATGTTTTTTTTTTTTTCGGGTTAAACTTCCAAGGAGTGATTTGTCTGGCCAGAGAACACTGTTCTGAACAAGGGTTGTTGGGTACGCCACCATTTCGAAAAAAAATTAAACAACAAATTTTGTTATACTCTTAAAATCATACTGCATTTCCTTTTTCTTATTTTCGTGTTCCATACTTGAAACGCTTATATTCATTCACTCTATATTTGAAAAAGCAGAGCGAACTGACACTCTCAAACTAGAAGAAAGAACTGATAAAGGCTAGCAGAAGCTGCGGAAATTTTTTCAGGTTGCTTGCAACATTGTATGCCTTCATGGGTTCGCAGCATATTCTGGAAAAGCTTCCGTTCACTATTACTTTTCTAGGATTGCTATAGTTCATTCCCGATTTTCATGTGTTTTATTTGACAAATGGAAAACAATGAAGTCTCTAGCAAGGCGCACATGTTATTGCATAAAGTATTTGTTATAAAACTGCATATGCAATGTCTTGAACTACACATATTTTATTTCGCGTGTGGTTTACTTAGGACTGCATTATTTTTTAACTTCGCCCTCCTATGCGAGCCAAGCAATACCGGGTCAAAAAAAATTAAACAAAAAAGAAATGAAGAAAAAAAAGTTTTCGTTTCTAGACGCGAACGTGGCACCTTACGATTACGAAGCTGAATCGTTGTCAACGCGCCCAATGCATGTTCTTCATACGTGATGATCCATAGCTGATAGAAATGAGCAGCCTCACTTGTTGCGATATGGACTCTCATGAAGACGTAAGAGAAAAATTGACAACAATGGAAAAAAATCTCGTTTCATTCGCTTAACTCTTAACACTTTTGCATTTCTAACATAGATAAATATCTCCATTTCATTTTTTGTTTTAATGTGCCGTGGTCGCAGCGTGGTCTGATTAAAAAAAATTTTGATAACACTCGCACGTATCGCAGGCTGTTTCACTTTTTGGTAGTTTAAATATTATTCAGCCGAATAGAAAAGTAGTAAAACATGTCCCAAAAAATTGCACTTATTAATATCGGGTAAAAAAAAGGAAAAGCGTAAAAAAACCCACACAATTATTTTATACATATGTATATAAATATGTCCACGGGATACTTTCGGAACCCGAAACATTAAGGGGTCAAACCTGCAAGCTAATATTAAAAAAAAAAAACCAATACCTTGGCGTGTCACAGCATTCGAATTCTAAACTAAACTAACCTAACGAAACCTAACCTAACCTAACAATATAAACAATTTTATTAACAATAAAAAAATATAAACAAATTCGGTGTGAGAGTCACCTTTATGGGCCTCAAAACAGTCATTACGCTGGAAAAACTTTGAGGTCGGACCCCAAACAGCCATGAGACCTCGAATAAGCATGTTCGTAAAAGAAATCGACTCCAAAGTATGCGATAGCCAAATTTATGGTGAGATGAGACAAATAGTGTATCTGCTTAGAAATTGTTAGTTTCATACATTTTTGAGTAGCCTGATTCAATTTAGTAATTTTTTTTTATTCAAGCCTACGGAAAGATAATTGTATTTTTAATATCTCGAATTATCAGTATGTTCTGATGTAAAAAATAATTCAGAATTAAAATAATACCTCGACATAGTTTTTTGATAATTCGATGTATTAAAAATGTTACCTTTACATAGCCTTGAATGGTAAAAATTAAATGCAAAAAAAATCGCTAACCAGATACATTATTCGTTTCATCTGACTATAGAAAATAATTGGTTCATTTTTATATGCTCATCATTATTTTTATGCCCGAGATTTATAAGTGCATTTTTGTTTTTGGTAATTTTCCGTAATGCCTTCTTTATCCGGCTAAATATTATTTATGCTATTAAAACATGAAACAGCGTAATATAAGTGTTTGTCACAGTCTCTCGGGAAGAAGAAACGTTCGCTGATTCATGTACCAATTTATTGGATGTATACGATGTAATATAATACAATATTTGTAGATTAATATTATCATGTATTTCATGACACTTCAGTTAAATAGGTAAACCAATAAGCGTAGTTGATAATTAAAAAAAAAAAGAGGTAAGACGGGAGTTTCGAACCCGAGAATCTCGGACGTTAACTCAGCAGCAAGCACGTGTGTCATCGAGTCATTGTGGTATATTATTTAGCAAACTTATAATTCTGTAGTTATCCACGTTCGAGGTTTTTTTTTAAGTTTTATTTGCTTACTCTATGATTTTCAGAGCTTCATATGGATATTAAGGGTATTGAATACCTTATTACTCTGGTTGATGTAATATCCTGTAAAAAAAAGGTGGTTACAAGTCTCCCTATTCGAGTGTTCACCCGGTTTAAAATCGTGGATTTCGAGGAACACACGAATTCATTCGACCAATCAAAAACGTGGAACTAGTTCGTGAGTCTCGTTCAGGTGGCGCGTCGACGCGGCAACACACAGCTCCAGATTAACACGCGTAGTATTACTATATATATACGACCAATCAAAAACGTGGAACTGCTTCGAGGGCCCTCCGCTAAGGTGGCGCGCCGAAACCAGAGAAAAATTGCGACCACCAAAAACAGGCTCATTGGCAATCTCCATACTCATCTCTGCTGTTACACTTTCTGCGACTACAGTGAGCAGTCCAGGTCTGATGGTCTCGACTGATGCCTGCCATAATGAACTCGTATCCAGTTAGTATAAAGGGTGTCCCAAAATTACCTGACCAACGGGGTATGGCGGTGTTCGGGAGGCACCACTGATCACGAAAATGACCTTCCTTTTGTCCGGAAGGTCATAGTTTTTAAATGGGATCAGGTCAAAGTTGACTAATCAGAGGAAGGCGTCAAGAGAAACGTAGGCACCTGCGAACTCTGAGTTTTCTTCTCTCACTTTTGTTTCTCGGTGGCTTCAGGCAGAATGACGTCAGCCGAGGACATGCCTATTGGAAACAAGAAACAAGCTACAGTAGGACCTCGATTTTATGGACAATTCGGGACCGGAAGGCACAAAATCGAGGTTCCCTAAGCCCCGCCCCTACAATGCGTAAAGCCAATCACGCGCTTGTGAACAGTACCGTATCATATGGTCGTGGCGTCCCTTCAATTGATTTTTTTTGCTGCCTTTGAGGTTATAAACGCACGCGCACGAGACACCGAACTGATTCGCAATTTCTATCGGATGAATGCCTTCATCGAGCTTATCAATAACATTAATCTTCTGACTATTCGTTAAATTTCTACGTCTCTTTTGTGTTTCCATTTCTACTATCTATTTCTAATATGTACATATGTACAACCTACTATAAAGGAGCCCGGATGGCTGTCGACACTAGAGTGTAGTTACGGTACTGGCTGGTGGAGCACAGAGCGCTCTGGCGGCCGGAAGAAAGTGGGGTTTGTCCATAAAATCGAGTTCCATAAAATCGAGGTCCTACTGTACCTAGAAAAAAAGCGAGGGAAGAAAACTCAGAGTTCGTAGGTGCCTACGTTTCTCTTGACGCCTCGTTCTGATTGGTCAATTTTGACCTGCTCCCATTTAAAAACTATGACCTTCCGGACAAAAGGAAGGTCATTTTCGTGATTAGTGGTGCCTCCCGAACACCACTATACCCCGTTGGTCAGGTAATTTTGGGACACCCTGTATATATCAGTGGAGAGAGAAATAGGTACGGATCACTTGATCGCAACGCCTCTTGTGGTCATGAGGCGAAATGAAGAGTTGCAAGACCTTCCTTCCTTCCTTCCTTTCCTTATGGCTGCCTCCTCAATGAGGAGATGTGCCAGTAACTGGTCCGAAGTTGCAAGACCTGTATGTAAGACCGTTGAGTGTAGATAGGTATAGAGGTGCGGAGGACGTGGTGGGGGTATGTCAAGCATATACTATAGTAAAATTGTAGTTCCAATCCCGGCGGGTAGATGGCGCCCCGAAAATCCCAAGCTATCTGGTGGCGCTGCCTATGAGTCGGGATTTGTACTAAAAGAGACTGTAGTGCGCACGCGCAAATTGTTTGTAAGAAACAAGCACCATTTGTTCCGAGTGGCATTAATAACACAAACAACATTCTAAATAGAATTAATGATGGAGAAATTGTAGGATTTATCACGTGTATCAAAGATTATATAATAGAAACGAATTTCAGTGTCATAACTCTTATTGCTTTCTATTGGGAACGTATATTTTCGGATTGTAGATTATATATGCAAGTGCACATAAATAAATATAAAATCATTTTCTTAAATAACTATGTGCTATTTATTGTAGACCTTACCTTAATTTTTAGGGTAGCTTCTCATTTATTTTTATTAATAATTTAGATAAGAAGAACATACGAATGTATTGTGACGTATACCGTTCATCGGCGTCGCCTACAAATAATCCGTGGCTGCTCCCAACGTGCTGTAATCAAAGAAAAGATCCGAAGATCTAGTTGTTGGGCGCCAGGTGCGGCTTTCCCGCACCACCATCCCTTACCACGGCCGTTTCGGGTCTCCCGGCGGCTCAGCCTCAGCGTACTGAAAATGGTAGAGGGGAACATGGGGGCGACGAGAGAGAATTTTGGAGTCAACGGATAGGCGCGCAAAATGATAAAACAGCGAGTAGAATACCGTTCCGTTTATTACCATTAAATAAACGGCGGATTGTACAATACAAATCCCGTCGCGTACAGTGTGTCCTCCAACGGCGGCTCACGACTATTCCGAGTCGTGATCTCTAGCCTGCCCAAGACCTGTCCCTACCTCGGTGTGCCTACCGAATTCGCGAATCCCTTCGCGATCCTAACAGGTCTCGTTGGAGTCGAGCCTTCCCTTCCTCGGGAGTGTGCCCTCCGACGTCGGTAGCCACGTGAGGCATCCGTGTGTCCGCACCACTCCCGCTCGGCTATCTTCTCGCGCAAGCTATTCTCTAAATAAGACCGCTCTCGCGGTACTTACCGAGAACTGGCTGTCCCATCAGTCCCGTACCAAATCCAAATCGTGGTGGCCGTGTCCCTTCCGCCTATCCCCGTGGTGCCGCCTCCCGGCTCCACGAAGGTGTCTATCGAGCACGCGGAATTTCACCCACTCGGCCACGCACTGGCACTAGACCACACAAAAAACCCGGGAGCCATGGCTCTCTGCGAGAGATCCCGATAATCGCAATCCGCGATTATCCGATAGCTCCGCTATCGCCCGAGCACGGAAGAAGGACTCCTTTCTCGCGGTCCGCCGGACACGCGTGTCCTTACGCACGGACTCCCCGCGACACACTCTCTATCCTACCTACCGCTCTTCGCGGTAGGTCAAAAATCAAAACAAACTCCTCTCTGGCGCCCTCCCCGCGGACCCGCAAACCGTAGCCGATCAAAGTTCCCGGGGTACCAGCAGTGCGTCCTGGCGGTTGGGCACCCCTTGCGTGCGGGCTCTCAACCCAAAAGGGCCCTGTGCCTCCGCCGCCAGTCCACTACTTTCCCCCGTTCCCTCCTCCCGAACCACGGACCTACGAACTCCTTGGAGATGGAGGCCGAAGGCACTGCCGTGCCGTCGGCAGCGCGCGGAGGTGCGGGGCTCTTGTAACGTGTCATCCTGACGCCACGTTACAGTATTTAAAGGAAAATCGTGCATATGGTTTATCTGTCAATTATGAGGTAGAGCAAATGACGTAACTACTGAAATACAAGTTCCGAAGAATGTATAAAAAGTACATGATGGTGGTCGATGGGCAAGGCATTGGGTTAGGAGGCTAAAGGTCTGTGGTTCGAGACTCTCCGTCGGAAGTTTTTTTTTCTTCTTCTGGACGTTATGATTTTTTTTTAAATACAAGGTATTAAAGAGGTTGAAGCGCTTCACGCCGGTCAAATCAGTGCTCAATATTTTTTATCGTTTTCACAAAGTTTTATGAATTAATTGATTGCAGTGAAGGGTGATTTGTATTATAACATATGCCCATAACCTATAAAAACATTCAGAGCGATGAATTTACAATAATATTACCTGACCAATATTACACAATGCATTAAATTTACAAAAACGATTACTAAAATTTAGCACTGATTTGACCGGCGTGAAGTGCTTCAAACTCTTCAAAAGTTGTACGGGCTGCACGCTGAAGGTAAAAAAATCGAACCAAATATCAATTTTTTTCTAATTTTATTTATTACTTTATTATAATAAAGGCATCAACAACGATAATCTACGGGCTTCCACATCATCCAAGAGGTGCCGTAGTCGATGCGTTCCCATTATTTAACGTAGCGAGTCCCCAGTAGGCCTATACTACAATCGAAGATATTAACGTCATACAAATGATCCATTTAAATAACTAGGGCAACACGCGCGCTGCCGCGCGCGGCTGAAGGTCTGTTTGCGCTGTAGCTCTCTGAAAAGAACTATACTATCACACTGTACAATTGTACATAATTAAGATCTGCTTGTGAATCATGTATCGGCCAACCAATACCCATCAATGCTTGTCTGATCCAACCAATCATAGCCAGTTTCTGCAGTAGCAATAGCTCGATTGGTGAATTCTGCTGAATCATCCGCTATGATTGATTACAATATGTGCGTTAGCAAAACATCTTTGCACTGTCCAATTGTGTATTACAAAATTAGGTAACTATAATTTAATCATATTAATCGTGTAACGATCAATTAATATGAAAACAGCATTGGAGTTCTAAGCTATCTTAACCTTACACAGCTATTTAGCATTGCATACTATTGTGTCGATATTATCATGATTAATTTTATAATGAAATGACTATGAGCATTAGCAATAATATAATAATGAACGCGTTGATGTTGTACCATCATGATCATGTACTCTAAAATGGAATTCACGCGGGAAGCTAATTATTTCAATTATAATTTAATTATTTCAATAGACACGAAAAGCTAGTCTTTTTAAAATCAAAAAATATTTAAGGGTTTACATACTCACCTATTTTTTTCATAAACGACATCGTTTATAAAAACTTCTTTTATCAGAAAAAAAGTAACCTACAACCTGTCATTCACGAGCAGATTCTATTCCACATTTTTTCGACTTACAAAAATAATGTCTGAACTGCAAAGAATAAATTTTTACATCCTTTTTCCTATTACAAATTATTGTTAAGCTCTTTCGTTGTTTCATTTACTCCGCCGATCGAAGAACAACAAATACTACGGAAAAATATATTTTTCGCATTAAAGGTCATTTACCTCAAGTGTTCTCCTATACACGCAATTCCATAACGCGGTTCACTGTTTTTCACGAAATAATATTAAACGCACAGGGTTACGATTTTTTTCTTTAATAAAAATTAAAATAAACTGGTGCCCTACGATAACCCCAATCTGTCAAACTGTATGTTACGTACATACATGCCGTGAACTTGGACACGAAGCGCCGATGCTGTGACACTCGTCGACCGACGACACCGACAGCCAATCACGATACAAATAAAGCGACAACAATGCTAATATCGCAATTCGATAAAATGTAACATGACTTTTTTTAGAATAGGACTAGCACTGCCGATCAGCCCTATTAAGAATTTTGAAAAATTTGACAGATCGTTGACATTTATTTTTGTCAAAAATATCGAATACTTAACTTTCAAGGAATTTTTACTGTTCAGTGGACTTTTGGGGGGTTCCGTTGATACTTGACGGTGGGGAGTACGCGTTTTGGTTATGGCATAAGAAATGGGAGCCTGAGAGGAAAAAAAAAGTATTTTCTTCTCCGCGACCACGACGTCATGTGTATTTGTGAAACAGCACAAATATTGAACGTCCACTCTTGGCACTGGTGATATTCCGGAATGCGCTTAAAATATTGAAATAAGGGAGACCAACGTTCGGCTTCTCTCATGTGTGCTCGGCCTTACTGAACTTCCCTGTAGTCGAGAGGGAGTAAGAGAAGTTTTTTGAAAAATTCCAAAGCAACGTTGACTGTTCGGCATCGCTATTAGTTGTATGTATATGGATGTATATATTGTAACGTTACAAAACGATCAACCTCTCAGTGTGGCTGCACTGAGAGCGCACACGTTACAATGGGACGACCGGGACACGCGGCTAGTATAAACACGCGCCGATAGAGGGAGAACGTCTCCCGAAAGTACAAATGCGGGAAGATAGTACCGAGGTAATCCGATAGATGATTAGCGCTTCCCGCTAATAACTATCAGATGACCATTCGTGAAATACGACATTTGAAGTTAAAAACGTCAGTTAAAAAGTAAGTTAGAAACTTAACTAATTAAAGAGGTAACCAGTAAGTGTCAGTAAGCTCGATTTATGCCCGATGGGACAGAGCATATTATTATCATCCGTATCATCGTATAATCTTGTCGACGGCTACAGCAAATTAGCGTTCGCTATTTTTCCTAGACCGACTCGTAGGGAAAATCTGTCACGGTTCTGAGGAGATCACCGAGATCTTCCGCACAAACTTTAGGTCAAGCTATTTTGTATCTTTCATCCGCGCCTTAGGTAGTTGCGTCGCACATAGTGCCATATCCCTTAGGTAGGCAAAGCGCCACTAGGGTTATCGAACCAACATCGGCAGATCCTCTGAACCCCACATACAGGTCAGAGACAGACAGGGATAGAAAAACAAACATAGGCCGATTCCTAGACTATACGATTCCGTACAATCCCGACCGACGATTACAACGGAGAAATTAATATCGATTACTACGGAATAATTACCTATTGTCAAACCTTTATACCTCTTATCGATTAATTTAATAAAATTTTATTATTTTATTTTATTTTACCCACCTGTGTCGCCTACATTCTTAAAGCCGCCAGCCCTGAGCATTTACCTACCTCCCATTTCGTACACTCATAAGGAGCATACGAAATTGCACTCTCGTAAAACGTAACAACTGGCGCCCAACGTGGGGTTGGCGCAATTAAAAAGGCTTAACTATCAGAACAAGTGAAAACTTTAGATATGGCCGAGAATAAGGAACAAGATTCCCACGACACAGGGTATCAAACTAACCGACCGCTCGATGAGACCGAAACGTTGTTTGCAAGTACGGCACTTGAACAAACCGGGCAAAATCGAAGAAATCCGCTCGTACGATTCGCAGAATCAGAAGATATAATTCTGGATAGTCCCGTGGAGACACATCCAAGAAACAATATTCGAAGAAACCCAGTAACGGGAGTAAATTTGGCAAGTGAATTAGATTTGGCAGGAATCCTCGAACAAAGTCCAGTAGATCCAAACGCGGACAAAAAAGCGTTAATAGAACTAAGACATAGGGTGCGTGATCTAGAACGCGATAATCACGAGCTACGAAAGATCATCGAAGAGAGACTACCGCGGAATTTGTTAGAAATGATCCAAGCAGAAATGCAGAAGTCAGGACAAGAGCACCAAGAAGCTCAGCAAAGACAGCAGGTAGATCTCGCGAGTACAAGGATAGATATCGCGGACCTAGAAATTAAACACCATAAGTTAGTCAATATTATACAGGATCTAAGGGAACAAATGGAGAGAATCTTACACCGGGAAACCCACAGGGACCTTCCACCTAGAGAAAGCCAAAATCGAACAGAGAATAGGCCTACAGAGAGTTTTCAAAGTAGTCTTCTTAGGCCAAACGCGATTTCCATCAGACCACCGACATTTAGAGGGACGAGTAACGAGCGACCGCTCACGTACCTGAAGAAAATGTCGAGTTACTTAAAGGCAACTCAGACCCAAGGGGAAGACTTGCGTTTCATTGTGGGCAATAGCCTCGATGGAACGGCACAAGACTGGTGGCAAGTCCAGGAGGAAAACATACACTCCATAAAAGAGTTTGAGGAGAAATTTAAGGCCCGGTATTGGAACAATGAGGTCCAGCAAGAGATAGGACTAAATCTACATTACGGAAGATACGACCCTGCAAAACATAAAATATCTGCAGTGGAGTATGCCGCCAAACTGTTCAGTGAGGCAAAAGATTTAGAACCTCCTCTACCCGCGGCAAAAATTATCAGTAAATTAGCGGATCACTTTTCCAAGACATTAAGTCTTATTATTCATGGAAAACAGATAGATGATATAAACTCGTTCACGGAGCTACTCCAAAAATACGAGAATCCGTCCCGACATGAACTGGAAAGGGAAAATAGGAACGAACCAGAATCAGACAGGGAGAAGACGAGCTCGGGAGCAGCAACCATACATCCAACGACACCTCCTTGGAACACGCATCCTCCACCAAGACAACCCCACCAACAATCCACTCCGAATAACCGTCCTCGACCGAACAATCAAGAAGGACGACATAACAATTTCAACCGATCAGGCTATCATCAAGCGAACACTATCCAAACGGAAGAAACGCAAGGTAACCGGCGATCTCCGCAACGGACTGTACCCCATGAAACGGATCCAGGGGAGGAGTCCACCGGAGAGAGCCATTGCCCGAAGCCAACAGCATCGGAAAACTAAGAAACGTTGTGGCCACTAAGGTGCCCCGCACTAGCCAGGGACACCAAGGCGCGTCCACAACGTATATGACGAAACGGAAAAATAACTCACCGGACATGAATGAAATCAATACAATCAAATTTGCTTGGCTAGAACCCGAACATATCTTGACGTGCAACAACCTCTCCAAAGAAGAAGAAGAAGCACTAGGAGACGGCCGACCACTGCAATGCCCAGAAATCGACGTCGTCATCCAAGGGATCAAGACTAAAGCACTCATAGACACTGGAAGTCAAGTCACTGCTCTCTCTGAATCTTTTGTCAATCAGCACATCAAGAATTTCAGACATTGTCATACACTTCCAGTAGTGGGCATGTACGTCACAAATGCGACAACCCACAAGTCAGTGCGAATTAAGAAACAAATCCTGGCCAAGACAAATATAGCAGGAAAAGGGTTAGACACCATATTTATGGTGATCCCGAAATTAATAAGAACCTGCATAATCGGAATAGACTTCCTACGGACACACCAGGGGAAGATTGACCTCCGAGAGAACAAAATATACCTGAGTAACCAGGACGAACAAGTTTCGATTTCCTTAGCTCAGCGGATGGAACAACCCAGCACGAAGGACTCGATTCCAGAATGCAACCCCATAAAGAAAGAAGAACTCCAAGTAGAAGACTCAATAACGATCCAAAAAGTCGAGGAGAAACTTGCCGGCTGCACTAAACTCAGCCCGATTCAATTAGACCACTTCAAGAAGACAATATGGAGATATCGAGGTGTTTTTTATAAGCGACTAGGCAGAATGAACATCTGCGAACACAAACTGAATGTGTCAGATGGAAAACCATTCGCTAACCGCTCCTACCCGATACCAGTGAAACTTCGAAGTGCCGTCGAAAAAGAAATTGAACGGATGCTAAATTACGGTATCATCCAAAGGTCTAATAGCCCGTACGTCAATCCGATTGTACCGGTCACCAAGAAGGATGGATCCGTCAGATTGTGCATTGACGCCCGCAAGCTAAATGAACTCGTCGTTGCGGATGCAGAATGTCGTCATACTACGGAAGAACTTTTCCAAGGATGCAGCGGAGTGAAGAGGATGATGAGTTTGGATCTGATCAGTAGCTTCTCACAGATCCCACTCCATCCAGATTCAAGAAGATACACCGCCTTCCTACATCAGGGGAAAAGTTACGAAATGAAGGTAACACCATGCAGACGGAAGACAAGTAGCACCTGCTTGATAAGAAGAGGGGACTACACCTTACAGGGGCTGGGGGACAACACCATCAACTTCGTAGATGACATCCCATGCGAGAAACGCGTGGACTATCTCGAAGCCCTGTGGAAACAAATGCAAAAATTCCACTGCAATGAACCACCCAAGAGGAGTTGGGAAAAATACATTGCCATTGAGCGGTTAAAGGTACCACCGGATAAAAAAGAAAACGAGGTGAGATCATGCCTGACCCGGAACCGCATTCGTAAGAAAAGCAGAAAAAGAGCCGAAAAATTAAAGGAGCAACATAAGCGCCCAAAGTTTCAAGAAAACGATAGGGCACTGGTTAAAGCTTGTAATGTTTCAGATCCAGGTATTGCGAAATTCTTCGCGCACTGCGAAGGCCTAGACAAAATCCTTAACCAGATTGCAGAGGCCACGTACATCATTGGTGATCCGGATATGAGAAGGGAACGTGGCAGATGTCATAGGAACAATAGGAAGCACTATAAAACACCCACGAAGACCATTCCAACACCAAAGGATATGGAGATCGAGATGATAGAAAGGACATTACAGCAAGGAGAACAGCCACCAACCAGAATCGTTACACGCTCATCCGGACGGTGATTGAGAATCAGCGAAATTCCTTTAAGGAGATTTAGATGCGAGAAAAAAAAAATAATTTATAAATTAGTATAATGACAAACTGTGGTAAATAAAATTAGGAAAATAATTTGTTGATGTGAACATTCACCAAAGGGCATGACACAACAACAATTTATTTTGGGGGACAGTTGTAACGTTACAAAACGATCAACCTCTCAGTGCGGCTGCACTGAGAGCGCACACGTTACAATGGGACGACCGGGACACGCGGCTAGTATAAACACGCGCCGATAGAGGGAGAATGTCTCCCGAAAGTACAAATGCGGGAAGATAGTACCGAGGTAATCCGATAGATGACTAGCGCTTCCCGCTAATAACTATCAGATGACCATTCGTGAAATACGACATTTGAAGTTAAAAACGTCAGTTAAAAAGTAAGTTAGAAACTTAACTAATTAAAGAGGTAACCAGTAAGTGTCAGTAAGCTCGATTTATGCCCGATGGGACAGAGCATATTATTATCATCCGTATCATCGTATAATCTTGTCGACGGCTACAGCAAATTAGCGTTCGCTATTTTTCCTAGACCGACTCGTAGGGAAAATCTGTCACGGTTCTGAAGAGATCACCGAGATCTTCCGCAGAAACTTTAGGTCAAGCTATTTTGTATCTTTCATCCGCGCCTTAGGTAGTTGCGTCGCACATAGTGCCATATCCCTTAGGTAGGCAAAGCGCCACTAGGGTTATCGAACCAACACCGGCAGATCCTCTGAACCCCACATACAGGTCAGAGAGAGACAGGGATAGAAAAACAAACATAGGCCGATTCCTAGACTATACGATTCCCTACAATCCCGACCGACGATTACAACGGAGAAATTAATATCGATTACTACGGAATAATTACCTATTGTCAAACCTTTATACCTCTTATCGATTAATTTAATAAAATTTTATTATTTTATTTTATTTTACCCACCTGTGTTGCCTACATTCTTAAAGTCGCCAGCCCCGAGCATTTACCTACCTCCCATTTCGTACACTCATAAGGAGCATACGAAATTGCACTCTCGTAAAACGTTACAATATATATATATATATATATATATATATATATATATATATATATATATATGTACCTACTGTACCCACTATTTGTCCTGTAATCGACACTATTATACTTTTATACGTTTTTAACGTCCCCTTTAAGAAATTCCACTGTAATTTTACAAGAGAACGAATACTTATTAGAAGTCGCCGTAAGTCGTTTAACGTGTCCTTAATGATCCTCGTTTAAGAGGATTACCAAAAACCGTTACTACTATCTATCGGTATCCAATGATTCATCTAACCAATTCTTCATCCTCTTCCTTCGACCGTAGCTCCATATTAATTATCCTGTTAGCATCCTCAATAAGGACTCTGAAAACATCTGATAATTATCTGCCAGTATAGTACGGCGTGTAGTTACATAGTATATGCATAGTAAAAAACAATATTCGGTATAAATAAACCAGAGTCCGTGGGGTGTCATTGTATAGTGGAGCATAGTAGTAAAAAAAATTTTTTAATTAAAAAATCACTATGCAAATCTGAAATCCGAAAGAAAGTATAATAATCAACAGAAAAAACTACTATATAAATTTAACTATTTAAATGCTCGCTACGTAATCTTACGACTATGCATAGTATATTGCGCATAGTTGAGAGCCAACGAAATAGTGAAAGGTCTAGTTAAGGCACGATTTGAAAATCGGTTGTCGGTGCGTCGAATGGCGTCCGGGGGATGCACCGAAGAGAATGAAAAAAAGAAAAGGGAATGGGAGTAGAGGAAAGAGAAAAAGGAACTAAAGAAAGAGAAAGGAATTGAGAAGTGGGGCGAGAAGGGGGAAAGAGAGGGGCGAGGCGGTTAGTGTGTCGGAGGGAGTGAGAACTAAAAAATAGTGGGAAAAAAATGACTTAGGAGGCGCCAGAAACGGGGCTCACTCACCTTTTTATCCAACTAGGGCAACACGCGCGCTGCCGCGCGCGGCTTAAGGTCTATTTGCGCTGTAGCGCTCTGAAAAGAACTATACTATCACACTGTACAATTGTACATAATTACGATCTGCTTGTTAAATCATGTATCGGCCAACCAATACCCATCAATGTTTGTCTGATCCAACCAATCACAGCCAGTTTCCGCAGTAGCAATCGCTCGATTGGTGAATTCTGTTGAATCATCCGCTATGATTGATTACAATATGTGCGTTAGCAAAACATCTTTGTACTGTCCAATTGTGTATTACAAAATTAGGTAACTATAGTATATCCACGAGTTCAGTGTAGGCGATTGGCTGCATGCGAAAGTAGTCCCTAGTTACTTTGAATGGTATTACTACGCGTTCAAGACTCCGTTCCCTCGCCTCACCAATACGGGTCGATCTATGATTTTAAACAACACGCGACGTGATCAAAAAGTATACTTAAATGTTTAAGCTTTATTATTAGTTCACATCTGTAAATAAAGTGTTCATGTATTTGATTTCATACATTTGTACACGCACTACTTTAACGGGCGCAGTAAAATATGCTACGGTACTTCATTTCAGAACATTGACGTATTAGAAAAGGGTTCCTTAAAGATCTAAATAATTTTGTTTCCTAGAAACTTTCTCCTACATATTCTATGATATACTAATCATATTTTTATTAGAAACCATTTTTTTAAAGTTACTACTTCATGCTGTGGACGAAATTATATGCATTCATGAACATGGAACATACATGTGTCATATGGCTACCACAGCCAGAGACAGCACTGGATTTTCTTTGCAGTCATTCTATTACTGCCAACATTACTGGTAGAAAATATTTCCGTAATATTAATACCGCAATTTCATTATATCAAACAATTATGCAGCAGTTTGACGTGTAATTATATCTTATTCTTCT
The DNA here is from genome assembly GCA_963971525.1 of Cephus spinipes. NCBI lineage: Eukaryota > Metazoa > Arthropoda > Insecta > Hymenoptera > Cephidae > Cephus > Cephus spinipes. The sequence continues at coordinate 13,481,724 of OZ020575.1, read as the reverse complement.
TATTATACAAGAGCAAAAGTATAAATTAAAGCATGACATGCTTTTAGAAGAAATTACTGGTGCAGGCCTCATGAAAGCACGTGTTTGTTATGTCGCGGCCTAGTGATAAATAATCTCACTAGAATTGAGCGGCGAATTCAAATAAGGGATTAAAATGGAATCACGATTTCTGTCTCCAAAACAGAATTCAATGCTTTCAAATACTCAGTCTGTTATTAACGCATAAATAAGGTATATTTTAAACAATTCGGAGAAGGCTTTCTAGCCGCTACACGTGCATAAACATATGGGCTACAAAGAATGCAGGCATGGGCCATTTGTTTATTGCTATCCTAACAGAGTGAGTTTCTCAAGAACTTTCACTCTTGACAATAAATCAAGTCACTTGAGAGTATCGACGGGCTAGCGGAATGTTCAGTTAAGGGATGACGCTGTCCATGTGCTTCCCCAAATAAACTAAGGATAGGGTGTGCATGAGTCCTTTGTGCGTAAGACAAGGCCCTCGATCTTGGGCCCGGACAGCAAGGCGCCACACGCTGGGCCTCCACAAAGGGTGTACATACACATGAATGTGTATGAGTGCGGATGCATGCATAAGAAGTATGAAGGACTGTGTCCCTTGGGATCCAGAAGGGCAGTTCGATTTCTGGTCTTAAAGGGTATACTTCGAGTTCTATATCGTAGAGTCAATTAGCTAGATTCAGTTAAGATAGATTGATTTAGACTAAACCACGTTATAATTAAAGTAAATAAAGTTAGTTATAGTGCTCTCCAAAAGCAACCTGCATTTTTATTTCTAAAGCCTTTATTCAGTTGAAATCCCATAACATCATCGTACCAGAAATCAACATATCTACAGAGGATTGAACACCGTTGGAGCGCTCATCAGAGCTTTGGTGGCTAACGAACCCACCTCGGCAGATTCACGCAGTCGAATATGCCGCGAAAACGACAGTGGCGACGATCAGGACGTCACATGTTGCAGGCTAGGGATTTCATAGTTTTCAATCTGTCAAAAAACCACACCGAACTCGTGGACCAACTATATAATTTAATCATTCAAATCGTGTAACGACCAATTAATATGAAAACAGCATTGGAGTTCTAAGCTATCTTAACCTTACATAGCTATTTAGCATTGCATACTATTGTGTCGATATCATCATGATTAATTTTATAATGAAATGACTATGAGCATTAGCAATAATATAATAATGAACGCGTTGATGTTGTACCATCATGATCATGTACTCTAAAATGGAATTCACGCGGGAAGCTAATTATTTCAATTATAATTTAATTATTTCAATAGACACGAAAAGCTAGTCTTTTTAAAAGCAAAGAATATTTAAGGGTTTACATACTCATCTATTTTTTTCATAAACGACATCGTTTGTAATCACTTCTTTTATCAGAAAAAAAATAACCTACAACCTGTCATTCACGAGCAGATTCTATTCCACATTTTTTCGACTTACAAAAATAATGTCTGAACTGCAAAGAATAAATTTTTGCATACTTTTTTGCTATTACAAATTATTGTTAAGCTCTTTCGTTTTTTCATTTAATCCGCCGATCGAAGAACAACAAATACTACGGAAAAATATATTTTTCGGATTAAAGATCATTTACCTCAAGTGTTCTCCTATACACGCAATTCCATAACGCGGTTCACTGCTTTTTCACGAATAATATTAAACGAACAATGTTACGATTTCTTTCTTTAATAAAAATTAAAATAAACTGGTGCCCTACGATAACCCCAATCTGTCAAACTGTATATTACGTACATACATGCCGTGAACTTGGACACGAAGCGCCGATGCTGTGACATTCGTCGACCGACGACACCGACAGCCAATCACGAACCAAATAAAGCGACAACAATGCTAATATCGCAATTCGATAAAATGTAACATGACTTTTTTAGAATAGGATGTAACATGACTTTTTTAGAATAGGATAGGACTAGGGCAACACGCGCGCTGCCGCGCGCGGGTGAAGGTCTGTTTGCGCTGTAGCGCTCTCAAAAGAACTATACTATCACACTGTACAATTGTACATAATTAAGATCTGCTTGTGAATCATGTATCGGCCAACCAATACCCATCAATGCTTGTCTGATCCAACCAATCATAGCCAGTTTCTGCAGTAGCAATAGCTCGATTGGTGAATTCTGCTGAATCATCCGCTATGATTGATTACAATATGTGCGTTAGCAAAACATCTTTGCACTGTCCAATTGTGTATTACAAAATTAGGTAACTATAATTTAATCATTCAAATCGTGTAACGACCAATTAATATGAAAACAGCATTGGAGTTCTAAGCTATCTTAACCTTACATAGCTATTTAGCATTGCATACTATTGTGTCGATTTTATCACGATTAATTTTATAATGAAATAACTATGAACATCAGCAATAATATAATAATGAACGCGTTGATGTTGTACTATCATGATCATGTTCTCTAAAACGGAATTCACGCGGGAAAGTTAAAAAAAATTATTAATTTTAGTGTATTTAGTATCGAGATTCCTTTACTGATGCCGAACGTCGATACAATAAAAGATCCCCATATTATACAATGCGTACAAAAATATTTTTAACAAAAAAATTGATTTTTATCACATTTCTGAACGTAGTTTAAAATGCTTGATCATCTGTCTTTCTATTCCCCTTTAAAGTTCAATGAAAATTATAAATTTAATTAGAGTTAACATTGATCATCATATTTATTGGCACTGTTATTATCTTTGCTATTATTACCGGTATATTGTTATATCCGTTTTCCACTTTCTGTTTTCTCATATAAACAATTCTTTGTATACGTGGTTTTTCACTGAATTACCATTTCGTTGAGTGCCAAGGTATACTTTTAAACTGTCCCAAGAACGTACTCGCGAGAAGGCAACGTACAACTGGCCGTGATTAAAGACATCTTTGCGAAGATCGATTCCAATTTTCTCAAAGGTTTGACCTTGCGCCTTGTTGATGGTCATAGCAAAGGCTAACTTTACCGGAAATTGTCGTCTTTTGAAACTGAACGGGTAGACGTTCTCGCAGTGCAAGGTAATGCGATTCAAGTACACTATTTCACCGGCCTTATCACCTGTTAAAATTTCACATCGCAGCATGTTATTAGCTAAATCTAAAACAAACAACCTCGTACCATTGCACAGACCTTCGTTGATTCTCAAGTTCCTGATTAGCATTATGATAGTGTATTTTCTGAGACGCAACTCGTGGGGAGGTAAGCTCGACGGTGACAAAGAGTTTAAATATTCCGGTAAAAGCGCCTCGTTGATTTCGTCGTTGGTGTTACAGTGTTCAGCGCTGTCTACGCTCGTGTATATTCTTTCGCTCATATGATCTAATAGTTCTACGACTCTCTTGTTGATTTCATCAACATCGGCGTTTCTCGCAGACAGTATCGCGCATTTGGCAGCTTTTTTGTATTGCTTCTCTTTAATGTACTCTCCATATACATCGTTGACTATATTCGAAACTGCAGATGCTACGCAACGTTCTGGCAGCAGAAGATTATCTTCCGAATCGTTCAATGCACCGCTTCCTACGTCCAGTAAGAATTTGGCAAAGTCTACTTGTTCTGGTAAAGCCCTCATGTTTTGTGTCAGAGTAAATTGAGAGAAATGATGCCACAGTGTACTATTTTTAATAGACAGATTAAGAATTTCACTGCGAGTGCCGTGCACTTTGATTGGAAGGAGTTGCTTGAAGTCTCCGCCGAGAACTACAATCTTTCCACCGAACGGGATATCTTTATTCATGATGTCGCGAAGAGTTCGATCCATAACTTCGAGTGCATAGCGTGGAGCCATTGGTGCTTCGTCCCAAATGAAAGCATCTACTTTCTCCAAATATTTACCATCTTTTGATTGAACCTTGATGTTGGATGACGAATCTGCGAACAACGGTACGGGCAAACCGAACGTCTTGTGTACCGTTTTACCATGAGGAAGCAAAGTCGCTGCTATTCCTGTGGAAGCCATAGAACACACAGATTTGTTTTTGCCGTTTAGCAAATGCCACAGAGTGGTGTAAATGAAAGTCTTTCCGGATCCTCCTGGACCATCAATATAAATGCAAGTTTGATTGCTTTCTTGTTGATTGGTTGCGTCTACTGCATTCAGTATAGTGTCAACTACATTTTTTGACTGTCATTTAATTGTTCGTATTGTCGTATACCGATTTGCATTGACTGATCAGGCAAGATGATATCATCCGATTCAATGATCTCCGATGTCTCTTCCATGGTCGGGAATTGTGATAGGTTCCATCCCTCTGCCAAAAGCATAGCAGCGATTCGTGCGTATGCAGTTCTATGACCATGTACCGTACCAACGCGTCTCACATAATCCTCGGACATGGCTACTTTGAATTCCTCCCAGAGTTCTTCAGGATGCACCGGCTGACAGTGTATTAGAATTCTGACGAACATCCTGCGTAGTCTACGAGGCATCATCCAAGTTGCAGCTTCCTGTATCGCTCTTCTCCATTCGTCATCGTCTTCGATAAGGCCCAGGGCCAGGCAAGTAGCTGTAAAACTTTCATGAACCTGACCATTTACAGTTCTCAAATTTTCGAAACTGGTGGTTCCTTTTACTGTTAGCAGTAACAGTCGTAGATGAAACAACTCCGTTTGAGACGGGCTGACCGAATACATACGACCGATTACGTTAAAGTGAGCTTGACGTTTCTCCCACTGATGGATGATTTTTCCGTTAACCTTTCTGTTCTTGAAAACATAGTGACATGGTATCTCGGAATAGACATACTGTCTGGCGTCTTCGTCGCGTGTATTTAATGCAAAGTAATCAATTAGCATTGTAACACGTTTCCAATACAGACCTCACAGTGTCCTCATTTAAGTCGTCGTTTCGAATCGTTATAGATTGCTCGTTCGGGTACAACGGGATGTACAGGCAGTCGCATGATCGCGTGACTCTTTTGCTGTAAAGGCTTACTTAAAATTCGCCAGCAGGCTTCTACTGGCCTAACGTAGCGGGCTTCGATGTAATTTTGTGTTTCATCGTGATTGATGACGTTATCCTCCGAAGTTTCACCAATGGTTACAGCAGCAACATCGTGTCCTTTGTATACGTACTTGTAAAGATACTTCACGGATCTAATACTTGAAACGACCTCAATGTTGATGTGGCTGTTGTATATCATGGAAAGTAACGGACAGTATGGTACGACGTGACGATTATCTACAACGTATCCACCCGGACGTTCGTACGTGTTGTTAGTGTTTCGTCTGCGATAATAGGGATAACCGTCTTCATCCATAGTAGTTTGTTCTCGAAATTGCTTAGGATAATGCTTGGAGCATTTTCCGTTGACCTCGCACCAGGATCCACAAGGTCCATGTATCATGTGCTTCATGACAATTTCATGCAACACAGGATTTTCACTGGGATCAGGAATTTCGGCCGATATACAGGGTGAACCACGAATCGTGATCAGTAGAGATTACTTTGTTATTAGCAGTCCGATCGAAAATCTTTTTATCAGCTTTTGCATGGTTTCAAGAGAGCTTTAACGTGATAGTGAAAAATTACTGGTCAACTCTTTTTTTTAATGTTTTTTCAAGGTTACCTTGAATTTTTTGCAACTGAACATATAATTTTTTTACGCCTGTCTGTTAGAGGATTTCAAGACGAATTCGGCACATGTAAGGACATGACATTTTTTTCATCTGGTTCGAATGAAAATTAAAAAACTTTGTATCACAAGGAGAATCAGAGCTACGCCGTTATTACGCATCCAATGTTGTTGACAAGTCAAAATTTACCAATCTTAATTGTAACGATGTTCAAAATTGTGTCCACAAGCTGCAATGCGCTCGCGTAGACGGTGAACAAAAGATTGTTTTGCATTCTTCATGGCCTCTACACTGATGGCGACTGAAGACAACAGACTGAATGCGTATAACGGCGTAGCTGTGATTCTCCTTGTGATACAAAGTTTTTTAATTTTTTTTCGAACCACATGAAAACAATTTCATGTCCTTACATGTGCTGAACTCGTCTTGAAATCCTCTAACAGACAGGCGTAAAAAAATTATATGTTCAGTTGCAAAAAATTCAAGTTAACCTTGAAAAAACATTTAAAAAAAGAGTTGACCAGTAATTTTTCACTATCACGTTAAAGCTCTCTTGAAACCATGCAAAAGCTGATAAAAAGATTTTCGATCGGACTGCTAATAACAAAGTAATATCTACTGATCACGATTCGTGGTTCACCCTGTATATTGATCGACAACTTCCGGTACCGTTATTTTTGAATCTTGTTTGAGAGTTACCAGCATGTGCATATGTGGCAAACCACGTTTTTGAAATTCAATCACGTAAACGTAAGCTGTTACTTCTCCAAAAAGCTTTTGTCGTACAATCATATCCACCAGGCAGTCTTTTTTTATATTAAAAACGCGAGCACAGATGTCTGGCCTGTCGGATGCCTGCTGCTGCGGAAAAAGATTTTCTTTAATTTCCAGCCACTGCGGATTACACGTCATAGTAATGAAAAGATCTGGCTTACCATATTTCCTAACAATGCCCATTGCATCTTGATAATGCTGCATCATATTACGTGGAGATCCCACAAATGTTGAAGGCAAAATTATCATTTTACCGACGCGGGCGTTCGAATTGCTAGCAGAATTTTGTAAATAATCAACTAATCCGTGATACCTGTCTGCTCGTAATTGTCGTATACCTAGGTATATCGAGATAAACAACACAGCATTAGTCCAGTTAAATAGAAATATAGTCGAGAATTTTAGTATTCCTCTTCGATGAACAATAGTATATTACGACCCTAGGCCAGAAAGTTGGATTTCTCGGCTTCGCCTCGGCCTTTGTATCACATACGCCAGGGCATCCAACTTTTTGGCCATGGGTGGTATACTATTTTTCTTGCTCCCTAAGCCGATAGTACCGTCTTCCGGGTTTTTATTATTCAATGACATTACAAATTTACGGTTATGAATATGATTGAACATTCACTTGTTTGCATGTGTTTATATGCGGGCAAGCAGGCCACAAAAGTGGCTCTTCCCGGATTCAAATGCGGCCGGGAAGACGGTACTTTCGGCTTAGGGAGCAAGAAAAATTTATATCTTACTACAGAGCGCATGTTAATTAGATTTTACAGTCGAACCATTTTTTTACGTTATTGTGATTTGCTTATACGCTAATTATTTAAATGGATCATTTGTATGACGTTATTATCTTCGATCGTAGTATAGGCCTACTGGGGACTCGTTACGTTAAATAATGGGAACGCATCGACTACGGCACCTCTTGGGTGATGTGGAAGCCCGTAGATTATCGTTGTTGATGCCTTTATTATAATAAAGTAATGAATAAAATTAGAAAAAAAATTGATATTTGGTTCGATTTTTTTTACCTTTAGCGTGCAGCCCGTACAACTTTTGAAGAGTTTGAAGCACTTCACGCCGGTCAAATCAGTGCTAAATTTTAGTAATCGTTTTTGTAAATTTAATGCATTATATAATATTGGTCAGGTAATATTATTGTAAATTCATCGCTCTGAATGTTTTTATGGGTTATGGGCACATGTTATAATACAAATCACCCTTCACTGCAATCAATTAATTCATAAAACTTTGTGAAAACGATAAAAAATATTGAGCACTGATTTGACCGGCGTGAAGCGCTTCAACCTCTTTAATACCTTGTATTTAAAAACAAATCATAACGTCCAGAAAAAGAAAAAAAAACTTCCGACGGGGAGTCTCGAACCACAGACCTATAGCCTCCTAACCCAGTGCCTTGCCCATCGACCACCATCATGTACTTTTTATACTACTCTACCACATAATTGACAGATGAACCATATGCACGATTTTCCTTTAAATACATTCGTATGTTCTTCTTAGCTAAATTATTAATAAAAATAAATGAGAAGCTACCCTAAAAATTAAGGTAAGGTCTACAACAAATAACACATAGTTATTTAAGAAAATGATTTTATATTTATTTATGTGCACTTGCATATGTAATCTACAATCCGAAAATATACGTTCCCAATAGAAAGCAATAAGAGTTATGACACTGAAATTCGTTTCTATTATATAATCTTTGATACACGTGATGAATCCTGCAATTTCTCCATCATTAATTCTATTTAGAATGTTGTTTGTGTTATTAATGTCACTCGGAACAAATGGTGCTTGTTTCTTGCAAACAATTTGCGCGTGCGCGCTACAGTCTCTTTTAGTACAAATCCCGACTCATAGGCAGCGCCACCAGATAGCTTGGGATTTTCGGGGCGCCATCTACCCGCCGGGATAGGAACTACAATTTTACTATAGTATATGCTTGACATACCCCCACCACGTCCTCCGCACCTCTATTGGGATTTGACACACTTGTTGCGACCCCTCGTGGCAAAAAGTGAAAGTGCAGAGAGCCTGGGCGTAACATTGCCTGCTATAGGGATTTATGGAAAATTGATTTTTAATAATAAATAAAGTTATTGTAATGGAGGGTGCGGAGTTTACATTACGGCAGAAGAATGCCAACACCGATGTGTGTTCAGTGAAAGGTTGTGAGAGTAGAGTAGACAAAAATTTAAACGTCAGTTTTCATCGCTTCCCAACGCCCAACGCACGCTTCGTAAACAAGCAGAACATCTTTGGCAACTCCGAAAAAATTGATATAACTGAAGCATGGAAAAATATTTTAAAAATTAATAATATCACTAAAAGAACAAAAGTTTGTTCGCTGCACTTTAAAAAAGATGATTATTATGCCCCAGGTAAAGTATTATTAAAGATAGAAAAGTGAGGTTAACCTTTGAAAAAAATTGTAATAATTATACGTAAATTTTGTTTCAGATGCTGAAGTACATAAAAGATTCTTAAAAAAATATGCAGTACCTTCATGTAATTTGCCTCTTGATGAAAGAGAGAAAACGAAACGAAAAAATAATGAAGCAAGATTGAATAGATATCTAGAACGGAGCAAAGTAAGTGTATATGTGGAAATGGAGCAATCTCAAGTTCAAAGTAAACAAGAATACGAACAAGTTATTTATAATCAAGATAACACGCATAAGGAATATGATGAATCTCAAATAAGTATTGATGAACCCCAGGAAGAAAACAGTGAAGAAAGTGTGCAAAATGTGATGTTAGATGAGATGCAAGATCATGTTAACGAAGCAGAAAATCAGCAACTAAGTGAAAATTTGCAGTTTCCCTTTGAACACTTTCTGAAACGTACGAGTCCAGAACCCTTGATTAAAGATATCGGAGTGCAAGTGAACACAGATTGTTTTCTGCCAAGTATCTTGAAGTGCATACAGACTGATAGTCAACTAAGTACGGCAACTGGTATTGAATCTTTTCAGCTTTTAGATACAATTGTGGAAATTGTAAAAAAAGTATCGAATGACAAGTTTGAACAGTACAATATCAGAATGAATACTAGAGACAGAGTCATTATGACGTATATGAAGTTAAAACAAAACCTGTCTTACAGTTTTTTAGCCATTTGTTTTTCTTGTTACTCATCAAAACACTGTCAAAGAGTTTTCCACGATACTATCAAAATATTAAGCAAGTGTTTAAAAGCAGCGATACCATGGCCATCAAAACAGGAAATATCAAATAATCTACCAAAGTGGTTTGAAGGATTTGAAAATGTCCGTGTCGTGCTGGACTGTACAGAAATGTTCATACAACATCCTGGAAATCTTTGCTGTCAAGTGATAACTTACTCGCATTATAAGAGTCAAAATATGGTCAAAGTAATGACAGGTGTATCACCAGCTGGGGATATTACATATACGAGTAAATTTTATGGTGGACGAGTGAGTGATTCAACTATATTTCAGCAAAGCAGTTTGATTCAATTGTTGGAACCTGGTGATGGTGTTATGGTGGATCGAGGATTTTTAATCGATGAAGTCTGTGAAAAAAATGAATGGAAATGCATCAGACCTCCATTTTTAAAAGCAAAAAAACAATTTACTAAAGAAGAATCTGTTTTAACTGCAAAAATAGCTACAGCACGTGTTCACGTTGAGAGATCTAATCAAAGGATCAAAACATCCCCCAAAAAACACTTACGTGTAAAAAACCACGCCAAGTACAGGTGTGCTGTGTATTCCTCTAATAAAAAGTATTGATATCAGATTATTGAGGCCAAGTACTTAAGTCACTACATGTTTGCCTATTATATGATCTAGCACTGGCCCATCATTTTAATTGTATTTTCGAAATTTCCTATAACGTTTTCACTACTCTTTTACATTACTACTGTTTCTCGTAGTTGATTATGAATTAATGGTTATTTAATAATTAATCAAACTTTAGCTGATTCCTTATCGAGTACTACTTGGCGGGTCCGTGCCAGAAATTCCAAAGTACTTACTTTGAACGTACTAATAGTATCCTAAAATTATGTTTATTATTAAGATTTTACCGTGATTATTATTAACGAGTTATCGTTAATAAACTCTATATAGAAAGTTGACATTGGTTTTGAGTTTAATGACGCATTATGAATGCAAATTTATATCAAGAATTGCACGGACCCGCCAAGTAGTACTCGATACGGAATCAGCTAAAGTTTGATTAATTATTAAATAACCATTAATTCATAATCAACTACGAGAAACAGTAGTAATGTAAAAGAGTAGTGAAAACGTTATAGGAAATTTCGAAAATACAATTAAAATGATGGGCCAGTGGTAGATCATATAATAGGCAAACATGTAGTGACTTATGTACTTGGCCTCAATAATCTGATATCAATACTTTTTATTAGAGGAATACACAGCACACCTGTACTTGGCGTGGTTTTTTACACGTAAGTGTTTTTTGGGGGATATCACAAGTTTTTGTTGTCCAACGGAAAATAGAAGTATTAAGCACTGAAATCTATATTGTCACAGATATAAAATGTAAATGCATTATGATGTTGCTAATCAGAAAAATATATAGCGGTGTCGAAAATGTTTAATGGCATATAAATTTAATGTGTAAGTCCCTTTTTCTAGAAATGCATAAAGACATATACAAATTTTTAAAGAAAATGTAATCTTCAATGCATATAAGCGTCGTTAATGGTGTCCAGATTGTTGAAGCCGTGTGGTAAACGTAAGAGAGGAGAGTCTGCTGGATTATTTCAGGCCTTGTACCTCAGGCCGTGCGAACATCAAAGAGGATACTATAGTTTGAGCGAAGCGCCAAAGCTTGTTGCACACTTTTCTGGACTTCTACGTCCGACACCTAGATACAAGAAACTATGCAGCGGAACACCTGGACACACTGAACTTCCACATCCGACACCTAGATACAGAAAACTACGAAGCGGAATACCTGGACACCCTGGACTTCCACATCCGACACCGAGATACAGAAAACTACGTAGCGGAATACCTGGATACCCTGGACTTCCACATCCAACACCTGGACACAGGAAACTACCGAGCGGAATACCTGGACATCCTGGACTTCCACATTCACTACCTAGATACAAGAAACTACGGAGCGGAATACATGGACACCCTGGACTTCCACATCCGACACCTGGACACAGGAAACTACCGAGCGGAATACCTGGACACCCTGGACTTCCACATTCACTACCTAGATACAAGAAACTACGGAGCGGAATACATGGACACCCTGGACTTCCACATCCAGTACCTAGATACAAGAAACTATGGAGCGGAACACCTCGACACCCTGGACTTCCACATCCGACACCTAGATACAGAAAACTACGAAGCGGACTACCTGGACACCCTGGACTTCCACATCCAGTACCTAGATACAAGAAACTACGAAGCGGAATACCTGGACACCCTGAACTTCCACATCCGACACCTGGACACAGAAAACTACGAAGCGGTATACCTGGACACCCTGGACTTCCACATCCGACGCCTAGATACAGAAAACTACGTAGCGGAATACCTGGATACCCTGGACTTCCACATCCAACACCTGGACACAGGAAACTACCGAGCGGAATACCTGGACACCCTGGACTTCCACATTCACTACCTAGATACAAGAAACTACGGAGCGGAATACATGGACACCCTGGACTTCCACATCCGACACCTGGACACAGGAAACTACCGAGCGGAATACCTGGACACCCTGGACTTCCACATTCACTACCTAAATACAAGAAACTACGGAGCGGAATACATGGACACCCTGGACTTCCACATCCAGTACCTAGATACAAGAAACTATGGAGCGGAACACCTCGACACCCTGAACTTCCACATCCGACACCTAGATACAGAAAACTACGAAGCGGACTACCTGGACACCCTGGACTTCCACATCCAGTACCTAGATACAAGAAACTACGAAGCGGAATACCTGGACACCCTGGACTTCCACATCCAGTACCTAGATACAAGAAACTACGAAGCGGAATACCTGGACACCCTGAACTTCCACATCCGACACCTGGACGCAGAAAACTACGAAGCGGAATACCTGGACACCCTGGACTTCCACATCCAGTACCTAGATACAAGAAACTACGAAGCGGAATACCTGGACACCCTGAACTTCCACATCCGACACCTGGACACAGAAAACTACGAAGCGGAATACCTGGACACCCTGGACTTCCACATCCAGTACCTAGATACAAGAAACTACGAAGCGGAATTCCTGGACACCCTGAACTTCCATATCCGACACCTGGACACAGAAAACTACGAAGCGGAATACCTGGACACCCTGGACTTCCACATCCAGTACCTAGATACAAGAAACTACGAAGCGGAATTCCTGGACACCCTGAACTTCCATATCCGACACCTGGACACAGAAAACTACGAAGCGGAATACCTGGACACCCTGGACTTCCACATCCAATACCTAGATACAAGAAACTACGAAGCGGAATACCTGGACACCCTGGACTTCCACATCCAGTACCTAGATACAAGAAACTACGAAGCGGAATACCTGGACACCCTGAACTTCCACATCCGACACCTGGACACAGAAAACTACGAAGCGGAATACCTGGACACCCTGGACTTCCACATCCAGTACCTAGATACAAGAAACTACGAAGCGGAATACCTGGACACCCTGAACTTCCACATCCGACACCTGGACACAGAAAACTACGAAGCGGAATACCTGGACACCCTGGACTTCCACATCCAGTACCTAGATACAAGAAACTACGAAGCGGAATTCCTGGACACCCTGAACTTCCATATCCGACACCTGGACACAGAAAACTACGAAGCGGAATACCTGGACACCCTGGACTTCCACATCCAGTACCTAGATACAAGAAACTACGAAGCGGAATTCCTGGACACCCTGAACTTCCATATCCGACACCTGGACACAGAAAACTACGAAGCGGAATACCTGGACACCCTGGACTTCCACATCCAATACCTAGATACAAGAAACTACGAAGCGGAATACCTGGACACCCTGAACTTCCACATCCGACACCTAGATACAAAAAACTACGAAGCGGACTACCTGGACACCCTGGACTTCCACATCCAGTACCTAGATACAAGAAACTACGGAGCGGAACATCTGGACACCCTGGACTTCCACATCCGACACCTAGATATTGTCGTATACCGATTTGCATTGACTGATCAGGCAAGATGATATCATCCGATTCAATGATCTCCGATGTCTCTTCCATGGTCGGGAATTGTGATAGGTTCCATCCCTCTGCCAAAAGCATAGCAGCGATTCGTGCGTATGCAGTTCTATGACCATGTACCGTACCAACGCGTCTCACATAATCCTCGGACATGGCTACTTTGAATTCCTCCCAGAGTTCTTCAGGATGCACCGGCTGACAGTGTATTAGAATTCTGACGAACATCCTGCGTAGTCTACGAGGCATCATCCAAGTTGCAGCTTCCTGTATCGCTCTTCTCCATTCGTCATCGTCTTCGATAAGGCCCAGGGCCAGGCAAGTAGCTGTAAAACTTTCATGAACCTGACCATTTACAGTTCTCAAATTTTCGAAACTGGTGGTTCCTTTTACTGTTAGCAGTAACAGTCGTAGATGAAACAACTCCGTTTGAGACGGGCTGACCGAATACATACGACCGATTACGTTAAAGTGAGCTTGACGTTTCTCCCACTGATGGATGATTTTTCCGTTAACCTTTCTGTTCTTGAAAACATAGTGACATGGTATCTCGGAATAGACATACTGTCTGGCGTCTTCGTCGCGTGTATTTAATGCAAAGTAATCAATTAGCATTGTAACACGTTTCCAATACAGACCTCACAGTGTCCTCATTTAAGTCGTCGTTTCGAATCGTTATAGATTGCTCGTTCGGGTACAACGGGATGTACAGGCAGTCGCATGATCGCGTGACTCTTTTGCTGTAAAGGCTTACTTAAAATTCGCCAGCAGGCTTCTACTGGCCTAACGTAGCGGGCTTCGATGTAATTTTGTGTTTCATCGTGATTGATGACGTTATCCTCCGAAGTTTCACCAATGGTTACAGCAGCAACATCGTGTCCTTTGTATACGTACTTGTAAAGATACTTCACGGATCTAATACTTGAAACGACCTCAATGTTGATGTGGCTGTTGTATATCATGGAAAGTAACGGACAGTATGGTACGACGTGACGATTATCTACAACGTATCCACCCGGACGTTCGTACGTGTTGTTAGTGTTTCGTCTGCGATAATAGGGATAACCGTCTTCATCCATAGTAGTTTGTTCTCGAAATTGCTTAGGATAATGCTTGGAGCATTTTCCGTTGACCTCGCACCAGGATCCACAAGGTCCATGTATCATGTGCTTCATGACAATTTCATGCAACACAGGATTTTCACTGGGATCAGGAATTTCGGCCGATATACAGGGTGAACCACGAATCGTGATCAGTAGAGATTACTTTGTTATTAGCAGTCCGATCGAAAATCTTTTTATCAGCTTTTGCATGGTTTCAAGAGAGCTTTAACGTGATAGTGAAAAATTACTGGTCAACTCTTTTTTTTAATGTTTTTTCAAGGTTACCTTGAATTTTTTGCAACTGAACATATAATTTTTTTACGCCTGTCTGTTAGAGGATTTCAAGACGAATTCGGCACATGTAAGGACATGACATTTTTTTCATCTGGTTCGAATGAAAATTAAAAAACTTTGTATCACAAGGAGAATCAGAGCTACGCCGTTATTACGCATCCAATGTTGTTGACAAGTCAAAATTTACCAATCTTAATTGTAACGATGTTCAAAATTGTGTCCACAAGCTGCAATGCGCTCGCGTAGACGGTGAACAAAAGATTGTTTTGCATTCTTCATGGCCTCTACACTGATGGCGACTGAAGACAACAGACTGAATGCGTATAACGGCGTAGCTGTGATTCTCCTTGTGATACAAAGTTTTTTAATTTTTTTTCGAACCACATGAAAACAATTTCATGTCCTTACATGTGCTGAACTCGTCTTGAAATCCTCTAACAGACAGGCGTAAAAAAATTATATGTTCAGTTGCAAAAAATTCAAGTTAACCTTGAAAAAACATTTAAAAAAAGAGTTGACCAGTAATTTTTCACTATCACGTTAAAGCTCTCTTGAAACCATGCAAAAGCTGATAAAAAGATTTTCGATCGGACTGCTAATAACAAAGTAATATCTACTGATCACGATTCGTGGTTCACCCTGTATATTGATCGACAACTTCCGGTACCGTTATTTTTGAATCTTGTTTGAGAGTTACCAGCATGTGCATATGTGGCAAACCACGTTTTTGAAATTCAATCACGTAAACGTAAGCTGTTACTTCTCCAAAAAGCTTTTGTCGTACAATCATATCCACCAGGCAGTCTTTTTTTATATTAAAAACGCGAGCACAGATGTCTGGCCTGTCGGATGCCTGCTGCTGCGGAAAAAGATTTTCTTTAATTTCCAGCCACTGCGGATTACACGTCATAGTAATGAAAAGATCTGGCTTACCATATTTCCTAACAATGCCCATTGCATCTTGATAATGCTGCATCATATTACGTGGAGATCGGCATTAGGGCAAAATAACTCGGCCAAAACGACTCAAACAACAACACCTCTGGACAAAACAACTCCGGCCAAAACAACTCGGTACAAAAATAACTCCAACCAAATAGCAAGCAAAAATACCTCCGGACAAAACAACTCCGGCCAAATAGCAAGCGAAAATTCCCCGCGTAACATGATTAACAAAAAAATAATACAGGGAAATTGGAAGAGAGATAATGAGGAAACGGCTTCAAACAGAAAAAAAAAGAAATATCAATGATAAAGAAAAGTTTATTACCACGTATCACAATGAAATTGTGACATACTAATTACAAATTGTGCGCAACACCGCGCAAATAATTAATGACATCAGCGCGATCATAGCTTTGGACAGCAGCTTTCAATCGCCCATGACGATTATCAATTTTAGCTTTTTTCACAGGCCTGTCATCGCCACGAAAAATTTGCTCCAGCTTAACCTCAGTACTAGACTGTTCATCACGTAACAACTTAATAAAATCCCACAAACACAAATGACAAGCAGTAGCATCGGCATTCAAGTTCTTGTGCCAGCTTTCAACATGATTGTTGGTTTTATGTAAATCAGACAATACACTATCATAGTGGTTCCAAATAACAATATCGTATCGCGGCGCACGACGACCACGACGACGAAGCTCTACGCCAACCCAAGTGGCTTCATAGTAATCAAGTAACGGAGCAAGTTCATCTTTATGCTGAACATAGAACGGCGTTTTTAATAGCTCCTCGAACGCAAACACGACATCATTATTAGGCACAAAAGCAATTGCATAAAGCATTTTTAAATTCAACTCATAATTCACATCATTTCCGTACTGCAGTTGCAATCCACACGACTGAATGTGCCTCCACATACACTGAGAAAAATGAAAGTAACATCCTTTGATGCTGGTACGCGGAAAAACGATTGAAACAGCTTTCATATACGCAGATTCAAAATCACACATAATCACATGAGGAGACAAACGCGGCTCCAAAGTGCATAACTGACGCAACACAGCCTGATAAACTTTACATGTTTTTCCCGCCATCAGAACATACACTAATGGCACAACATTACCTCTAACCAATCCATGAATCGAATATAATTGGTAGAACAGTTCGGGAACAGTACGAAAAGTTCCATCAGAGAACCAGGTCTCGCAATTACTTAACACATTTAAATTTGCACCAGTCGTAAAAATCAAAAACGAATCGTTGCAATTCAAATCCAAAGTACGCGAATCACATAACAAGAATAAATTATTATTCGACGTAACTTTGTAATCATCAGGTATTATCAAATCAGCAACTGTTGTTGGCACAGGAGGCATATTTTTTGCGACTTGACGAACACGACGAATGGTGCGTGCAATACTTCGAACAGCAGGCAATTGTCCAGCAACAGCATCCGAAACGTCACGCGAAACACTTGCAATAACCCGACGTGTTGACTCCATCGATGTCGCTGCTTTCTCGCGAACTTTTCCCATAACGGCTTTCGCTTCTGCAACAGCTAACTCAGGCGGATGATTGTGCGCAATCTCATTCAAAACATCACCTAAACCAAAAGAACGAACAGAAATTAAAAACTTAATGGAATTAAACATTAAAAAACGTAACGAAAAAAAAAACACACCATCATCATCTTGACTTGACGTATGGCAACGACCAGGACATTTATTACGATAATATGATGTACATCTCCAAATCACTTTATCAGTGGCCACACGATTTACAGCGTAAGTGAACCCATTGCTGAGTAGATGCTTCTTATTTTTCTGGCTCACAACAAACTTCAGCGGCATTATGACAAATTATTTAACTAGCACCAAGCAACAAATAGAACAGAAATAAATTCAACACGTAGTGAGTAGCACACAGCAAACAACAACAATACCGCAGCGCCAGAAAGCCAGGAACTGCATGTATAATACAGAACTAACTTACTGACAGACACCGCAACATCTGACTATCCCAACAACTGACCGGAGTTATTTTTGTACCGAGTTATTTCGACCCGAGTTGTTTTCATCGGAGTTATTTTTGTACCGAGTTGTTTTGGTCAGAGTTGTTGTGATCGAGTTGTTTTGACCAGAGTTATTAAAAACCGAGTTATTATGGACGGGTCCCGTGGAGATCCCACAAATGTTGAAGGCAAAATTATCATTTTACCGACGCGGGCGTTCGAATTGCTAGCAGAATTTTGTAAATAATCAACTAATCCGTGATACCTGTCTGCTCGTAATTGTCGTATACCTAGGTATATCGAGATAAACAACACAGCATTAGTCCAGTTAAATAGAAATATAGTCGAGAATTTTAGTATTCCTCTTCGATGAACAATAGTATATTACGACCCTAGGCCAGAAAGTTGGATTTCTCGGCTTCGCCTCGGCCTTTGTATCACATACGCCAGGGCATCCAACTTTTTGGCCATGGGTGGTATACTATTTTTCTTGCTCCCTAAGCCGATAGTACCGTCTTCCGGGTTTTTATTATTCAATGACATTACAAATTTACGGTTATGAATATGATTGAACATTCACTTGTTTGCATGTGTTTATATGCGGGCAAGCAGGCCACAAAAGTGGCTCTTCCCGGATTCAAATGCGGCCGGGAAGACGGTACTTTCGGCTTAGGGAGCAAGAAAAATTTATATCTTACTACAGAGCGCATGTTAATTAGATTTTACAGTCGAACCATTTTTTTACGTTATTGTGATTTGCTTATACGCTAATTATTTAAATGGATCATTTGTATGACGTTATTATCTTCGATCGTAGTATAGGCCTACTGGGGACTCGTTACGTTAAATAATGGGAACGCATCGACTACGGCACCTCTTGGGTGATGTGGAAGCCCGTAGATTATCGTTGTTGATGCCTTTATTATAATAAAGTAATGAATAAAATTAGAAAAAAAATTGATATTTGGTTCGATTTTTTTTACCTTTAGCGTGCAGCCCGTACAACTTTTGAAGAGTTTGAAGCACTTCACGCCGGTCAAATCAGTGCTAAATTTTAGTAATCGTTTTTGTAAATTTAATGCATTATATAATATTGGTCAGGTAATATTATTGTAAATTCATCGCTCTGAATGTTTTTATGGGTTATGGGCACATGTTATAATACAAATCACCCTTCACTGCAATCAATTAATTCATAAAACTTTGTGAAAACGATAAAAAATATTGAGCACTGATTTGACCGGCGTGAAGCGCTTCAACCTCTTTAATACCTTGTATTTAAAAACAAATCATAACGTCCAGAAAAAGAAAAAAAAACTTCCGACGGGGAGTCTCGAACCACAGACCTATAGCCTCCTAACCCAGTGCCTTGCCCATCGACCACCATCATGTACTTTTTATACTACTCTACCACATAATTGACAGATGAACCATATGCACGATTTTCCTTTAAATACATTCGTATGTTCTTCTTAGCTAAATTATTAATAAAAATAAATGAGAAGCTACCCTAAAAATTAAGGTAAGGTCTACAACAAATAACACATAGTTATTTAAGAAAATGATTTTATATTTATTTATGTGCACTTGCATATGTAATCTACAATCCGAAAATATACGTTCCCAATAGAAAGCAATAAGAGTTATGACACTGAAATTCGTTTCTATTATATAATCTTTGATACACGTGATGAATCCTGCAATTTCTCCATCATTAATTCTATTTAGAATGTTGTTTGTGTTATTAATGTCACTCGGAACAAATGGTGCTTGTTTCTTGCAAACA
This sequence comes from Cephus spinipes, assembly GCA_963971525.1. NCBI lineage: Eukaryota > Metazoa > Arthropoda > Insecta > Hymenoptera > Cephidae > Cephus > Cephus spinipes. The sequence continues at coordinate 13,461,906 of OZ020575.1, read as the reverse complement.
ATTTGCGCGTGCGCGCTACAGTCTCTTTTAGTACAAATCCCGACTCATAGGCAGCGCCACCAGATAGCTTGGGATTTTCGGGGCGCCATCTACCCGCCGGGATAGGAACTACAATTTTACTATAGTATATGCTTGACATACCCCCACCACGTCCTCCGCACCTCTATTGGGATTTGACACACTTGTTGCGACCCCTCGTGGCAAAAAGTGAAAGTGCAGAGAGCCTGGGCGTAACATTGCCTGCTATAGGGATTTATGGAAAATTGATTTTTAATAATAAATAAAGTTATTGTAATGGAGGGTGCGGAGTTTACATTACGGCAGAAGAATGCCAACACCGATGTGTGTTCAGTGAAAGGTTGTGAGAGTAGAGTAGACAAAAATTTAAACGTCAGTTTTCATCGCTTCCCAACGCCCAACGCACGCTTCGTAAACAAGCAGAACATCTTTGGCAACTCCGAAAAAATTGATATAACTGAAGCATGGAAAAATATTTTAAAAATTAATAATATCACTAAAAGAACAAAAGTTTGTTCGCTGCACTTTAAAAAAGATGATTATTATGCCCCAGGTAAAGTATTATTAAAGATAGAAAAGTGAGGTTAACCTTTGAAAAAAATTGTAATAATTATACGTAAATTTTGTTTCAGATGCTGAAGTACATAAAAGATTCTTAAAAAAATATGCAGTACCTTCATGTAATTTGCCTCTTGATGAAAGAGAGAAAACGAAACGAAAAAATAATGAAGCAAGATTGAATAGATATCTAGAACGGAGCAAAGTAAGTGTATATGTGGAAATGGAGCAATCTCAAGTTCAAAGTAAACAAGAATACGAACAAGTTATTTATAATCAAGATAACACGCATAAGGAAAATGATGAATCTCAAATAAGTATTGATGAACCCCAGGAAGAAAACAGTGAAGAAAGTGTGCAAAATGTGATGTTAGATGAGATGCAAGATCATGTTAACGAAGCAGAAAATCAGCAACTAAGTGAAAATTTGCAGTTTCCCTTTGAACACTTTCTGAAACGTACGAGTCCAGAACCCTTGATTAAAGATATCGGAGTGCAAGTGAACACAGATTGTTTTCTGCCAAGTATCTTGAAGTGCATACAGACTGATAGTCAACTAAGTACGGCAACTGGTATTGAATCTTTTCAGCTTTTAGATACAATTGTGGAAATTGTAAAAAAAGTATCGAATGACAAGTTTGAACAGTACAATATCAGAATGAATACTAGAGACAGAGTCATTATGACGTATATGAAGTTAAAACAAAACCTGTCTTACAGTTTTTTAGCCATTTGTTTTTCTTGTTACTCATCAAAACACTGTCAAAGAGTTTTCCACGATACTATCAAAATATTAAGCAAGTGTTTAAAAGCAGCGATACCATGGCCATCAAAACAGGAAATATCAAATAATCTACCAAAGTGGTTTGAAGGATTTGAAAATGTCCGTGTCGTGCTGGACTGTACAGAAATGTTCATACAACATCCTGGAAATCTTTGCTGTCAAGTGATAACTTACTCGCATTATAAGAGTCAAAATATGGTCAAAGTAATGACAGGTGTATCACCAGCTGGGGATATTACATATACGAGTAAATTTTATGGTGGACGAGTGAGTGATTCAACTATATTTCAGCAAAGCAGTTTGATTCAATTGTTGGAACCTGGTGATGGTGTTATGGTGGATCGAGGATTTTTAATCGATGAAGTCTGTGAAAAAAATGAATGGAAATGCATCAGACCTCCATTTTTAAAAGCAAAAAAACAATTTACTAAAGAAGAATCTGTTTTAACTGCAAAAATAGCTACAGCACGTGTTCACGTTGAGAGATCTAATCAAAGGATCAAAACATCCCCCAAAAAACACTTACGTGTAAAAAACCACGCCAAGTACAGGTGTGCTGTGTATTCCTCTAATAAAAAGTATTGATATCAGATTATTGAGGCCAAGTACTTAAGTCACTACATGTTTGCCTATTATATGATCTAGCACTGGCCCATCATTTTAATTGTATTTTCGAAATTTCCTATAACGTTTTCACTACTCTTTTACATTACTACTGTTTCTCGTAGTTGATTATGAATTAATGGTTATTTAATAATTAATCAAACTTTAGCTGATTCCTTATCGAGTACTACTTGGCGGGTCCGTGCCAGAAATTCCAAAGTACTTACTTTGAACGTACTAATAGTATCCTAAAATTATGTTTATTATTAAGATTTTACCGTGATTATTATTAACGAGTTATCGTTAATAAACTCTATATAGAAAGTTGACATTGGTTTTGAGTTTAATGACGCATTATGAATGCAAATTTATATCAAGAATTGCACGGACCCGCCAAGTAGTACTCGATACGGAATCAGCTAAAGTTTGATTAATTATTAAATAACCATTAATTCATAATCAACTACGAGAAACAGTAGTAATGTAAAAGAGTAGTGAAAACGTTATAGGAAATTTCGAAAATACAATTAAAATGATGGGCCAGTGGTAGATCATATAATAGGCAAACATGTAGTGACTTATGTACTTGGCCTCAATAATCTGATATCAATACTTTTTATTAGAGGAATACACAGCACACCTGTACTTGGCGTGGTTTTTTACACGTAAGTGTTTTTTGGGGGATATCACAAGTTTTTGTTGTCCAACGGAAAATAGAAGTATTAAGCACTGAAATCTATATTGTCACAGATATAAAATGTAAATGCATTATGATGTTGCTAATCAGAAAAATATATAGCGGTGTCGAAAATGTTTAATGGCATATAAATTTAATGTGTAAGTCCCTTTTTCTAGAAATGCATAAAGACATATACAAATTTTTAAAGAAAATGTAATCTTCAATGCATATAAGCGTCGTTAATGGTGTCCAGATTGTTGAAGCCGTGTGGTAAACGTAAGAGAGGAGAGTCTGCTGGATTATTTCAGGCCTTGTACCTCAGGCCGTGCGAACATCAAAGAGGATACTATAGTTTGAGCGAAGCGCCAAAGCTTGTTGCACACTTTTCTGGACTTCTACGTCCGACACCTAGATACAAGAAACTATGCAGCGGAACACCTGGACACACTGAACTTCCACATCCGACACCTAGATACAGAAAACTACGAAGCGGAATACCTGGACACCCTGGACTTCCACATCCGACACCGAGATACAGAAAACTACGTAGCGGAATACCTGGATACCCTGGACTTCCACATCCAACACCTGGACACAGGAAACTACCGAGCGGAATACCTGGACATCCTGGACTTCCACATTCACTACCTAGATACAAGAAACTACGGAGCGGAATACATGGACACCCTGGACTTCCACATCCGACACCTGGACACAGGAAACTACCGAGCGGAATACCTGGACACCCTGGACTTCCACATTCACTACCTAGATACAAGAAACTACGGAGCGGAATACATGGACACCCTGGACTTCCACATCCAGTACCTAGATACAAGAAACTATGGAGCGGAACACCTCGACACCCTGGACTTCCACATCCGACACCTAGATACAGAAAACTACGAAGCGGACTACCTGGACACCCTGGACTTCCACATCCAGTACCTAGATACAAGAAACTACGAAGCGGAATACCTGGACACCCTGAACTTCCACATCCGACACCTGGACACAGAAAACTACGAAGCGGTATACCTGGACACCCTGGACTTCCACATCCGACGCCTAGATACAGAAAACTACGTAGCGGAATACCTGGATACCCTGGACTTCCACATCCAACACCTGGACACAGGAAACTACCGAGCGGAATACCTGGACACCCTGGACTTCCACATTCACTACCTAGATACAAGAAACTACGGAGCGGAATACATGGACACCCTGGACTTCCACATCCGACACCTGGACACAGGAAACTACCGAGCGGAATACCTGGACACCCTGGACTTCCACATTCACTACCTAAATACAAGAAACTACGGAGCGGAATACATGGACACCCTGGACTTCCACATCCAGTACCTAGATACAAGAAACTATGGAGCGGAACACCTCGACACCCTGAACTTCCACATCCGACACCTAGATACAGAAAACTACGAAGCGGACTACCTGGACACCCTGGACTTCCACATCCAGTACCTAGATACAAGAAACTACGAAGCGGAATACCTGGACACCCTGGACTTCCACATCCAGTACCTAGATACAAGAAACTACGAAGCGGAATACCTGGACACCCTGAACTTCCACATCCGACACCTGGACGCAGAAAACTACGAAGCGGAATACCTGGACACCCTGGACTTCCACATCCAGTACCTAGATACAAGAAACTACGAAGCGGAATACCTGGACACCCTGAACTTCCACATCCGACACCTGGACACAGAAAACTACGAAGCGGAATACCTGGACACCCTGGACTTCCACATCCAGTACCTAGATACAAGAAACTACGAAGCGGAATTCCTGGACACCCTGAACTTCCATATCCGACACCTGGACACAGAAAACTACGAAGCGGAATACCTGGACACCCTGGACTTCCACATCCAGTACCTAGATACAAGAAACTACGAAGCGGAATTCCTGGACACCCTGAACTTCCATATCCGACACCTGGACACAGAAAACTACGAAGCGGAATACCTGGACACCCTGGACTTCCACATCCAATACCTAGATACAAGAAACTACGAAGCGGAATACCTGGACACCCTGGACTTCCACATCCAGTACCTAGATACAAGAAACTACGAAGCGGAATACCTGGACACCCTGAACTTCCACATCCGACACCTGGACACAGAAAACTACGAAGCGGAATACCTGGACACCCTGGACTTCCACATCCAGTACCTAGATACAAGAAACTACGAAGCGGAATACCTGGACACCCTGAACTTCCACATCCGACACCTGGACACAGAAAACTACGAAGCGGAATACCTGGACACCCTGGACTTCCACATCCAGTACCTAGATACAAGAAACTACGAAGCGGAATTCCTGGACACCCTGAACTTCCATATCCGACACCTGGACACAGAAAACTACGAAGCGGAATACCTGGACACCCTGGACTTCCACATCCAGTACCTAGATACAAGAAACTACGAAGCGGAATTCCTGGACACCCTGAACTTCCATATCCGACACCTGGACACAGAAAACTACGAAGCGGAATACCTGGACACCCTGGACTTCCACATCCAATACCTAGATACAAGAAACTACGAAGCGGAATACCTGGACACCCTGAACTTCCACATCCGACACCTAGATACAAAAAACTACGAAGCGGACTACCTGGACACCCTGGACTTCCACATCCAGTACCTAGATACAAGAAACTACGGAGCGGAACATCTGGACACCCTGGACTTCCACATCCGACACCTAGATATTGTCGTATACCGATTTGCATTGACTGATCAGGCAAGATGATATCATCCGATTCAATGATCTCCGATGTCTCTTCCATGGTCGGGAATTGTGATAGGTTCCATCCCTCTGCCAAAAGCATAGCAGCGATTCGTGCGTATGCAGTTCTATGACCATGTACCGTACCAACGCGTCTCACATAATCCTCGGACATGGCTACTTTGAATTCCTCCCAGAGTTCTTCAGGATGCACCGGCTGACAGTGTATTAGAATTCTGACGAACATCCTGCGTAGTCTACGAGGCATCATCCAAGTTGCAGCTTCCTGTATCGCTCTTCTCCATTCGTCATCGTCTTCGATAAGGCCCAGGGCCAGGCAAGTAGCTGTAAAACTTTCATGAACCTGACCATTTACAGTTCTCAAATTTTCGAAACTGGTGGTTCCTTTTACTGTTAGCAGTAACAGTCGTAGATGAAACAACTCCGTTTGAGACGGGCTGACCGAATACATACGACCGATTACGTTAAAGTGAGCTTGACGTTTCTCCCACTGATGGATGATTTTTCCGTTAACCTTTCTGTTCTTGAAAACATAGTGACATGGTATCTCGGAATAGACATACTGTCTGGCGTCTTCGTCGCGTGTATTTAATGCAAAGTAATCAATTAGCATTGTAACACGTTTCCAATACAGACCTCACAGTGTCCTCATTTAAGTCGTCGTTTCGAATCGTTATAGATTGCTCGTTCGGGTACAACGGGATGTACAGGCAGTCGCATGATCGCGTGACTCTTTTGCTGTAAAGGCTTACTTAAAATTCGCCAGCAGGCTTCTACTGGCCTAACGTAGCGGGCTTCGATGTAATTTTGTGTTTCATCGTGATTGATGACGTTATCCTCCGAAGTTTCACCAATGGTTACAGCAGCAACATCGTGTCCTTTGTATACGTACTTGTAAAGATACTTCACGGATCTAATACTTGAAACGACCTCAATGTTGATGTGGCTGTTGTATATCATGGAAAGTAACGGACAGTATGGTACGACGTGACGATTATCTACAACGTATCCACCCGGACGTTCGTACGTGTTGTTAGTGTTTCGTCTGCGATAATAGGGATAACCGTCTTCATCCATAGTAGTTTGTTCTCGAAATTGCTTAGGATAATGCTTGGAGCATTTTCCGTTGACCTCGCACCAGGATCCACAAGGTCCATGTATCATGTGCTTCATGACAATTTCATGCAACACAGGATTTTCACTGGGATCAGGAATTTCGGCCGATATACAGGGTGAACCACGAATCGTGATCAGTAGAGATTACTTTGTTATTAGCAGTCCGATCGAAAATCTTTTTATCAGCTTTTGCATGGTTTCAAGAGAGCTTTAACGTGATAGTGAAAAATTACTGGTCAACTCTTTTTTTTAATGTTTTTTCAAGGTTACCTTGAATTTTTTGCAACTGAACATATAATTTTTTTACGCCTGTCTGTTAGAGGATTTCAAGACGAATTCGGCACATGTAAGGACATGACATTTTTTTCATCTGGTTCGAATGAAAATTAAAAAACTTTGTATCACAAGGAGAATCAGAGCTACGCCGTTATTACGCATCCAATGTTGTTGACAAGTCAAAATTTACCAATCTTAATTGTAACGATGTTCAAAATTGTGTCCACAAGCTGCAATGCGCTCGCGTAGACGGTGAACAAAAGATTGTTTTGCATTCTTCATGGCCTCTACACTGATGGCGACTGAAGACAACAGACTGAATGCGTATAACGGCGTAGCTGTGATTCTCCTTGTGATACAAAGTTTTTTAATTTTTTTTCGAACCACATGAAAACAATTTCATGTCCTTACATGTGCTGAACTCGTCTTGAAATCCTCTAACAGACAGGCGTAAAAAAATTATATGTTCAGTTGCAAAAAATTCAAGTTAACCTTGAAAAAACATTTAAAAAAAGAGTTGACCAGTAATTTTTCACTATCACGTTAAAGCTCTCTTGAAACCATGCAAAAGCTGATAAAAAGATTTTCGATCGGACTGCTAATAACAAAGTAATATCTACTGATCACGATTCGTGGTTCACCCTGTATATTGATCGACAACTTCCGGTACCGTTATTTTTGAATCTTGTTTGAGAGTTACCAGCATGTGCATATGTGGCAAACCACGTTTTTGAAATTCAATCACGTAAACGTAAGCTGTTACTTCTCCAAAAAGCTTTTGTCGTACAATCATATCCACCAGGCAGTCTTTTTTTATATTAAAAACGCGAGCACAGATGTCTGGCCTGTCGGATGCCTGCTGCTGCGGAAAAAGATTTTCTTTAATTTCCAGCCACTGCGGATTACACGTCATAGTAATGAAAAGATCTGGCTTACCATATTTCCTAACAATGCCCATTGCATCTTGATAATGCTGCATCATATTACGTGGAGATCCCACAAATGTTGAAGGCAAAATTATCATTTTACCGACGCGGGCGTTCGAATTGCTAGCAGAATTTTGTAAATAATCAACTAATCCGTGATACCTGTCTGCTCGTAATTGTCGTATACCTAGGTATATCGAGATAAACAACACAGCATTAGTCCAGTTAAATAGAAATATAGTCGAGAATTTTAGTATTCCTCTTCGATGAACAATAGTATATTACGACCCTAGGCCAGAAAGTTGGATTTCTCGGCTTCGCCTCGGCCTTTGTATCACATACGCCAGGGCATCCAACTTTTTGGCCATGGGTGGTATACTATTTTTTTTGCTCCCTAAGCCGATAGTACCGTCTTCCGGGTTTTTATTATTCAATGACATTACAAATTTACGGTTATGAATATGATTGAACATTCACTTGTTTGCATGTGTTTATATGCGGGCAAGCAGGCCACAAAAGTGGCTCTTCCCGGATTCAAATGCGGCCGGGAAGACGGTACTTTCGGCTTAGGGAGCAAGAAAAATTTATATCTTACTACAGAGCGCATGTTAATTAGATTTTACAGTCGAACCATTTTTTTACGTTATTGTGATTTGCTTATACGCTAATTATTTAAATGGATCATTTGTATGACGTTATTATCTTCGATCGTAGTATAGGCCTACTGGGGACTCGTTACGTTAAATAATGGGAACGCATCGACTACGGCACCTCTTGGGTGATGTGGAAGCCCGTAGATTATCGTTGTTGATGCCTTTATTATAATAAAGTAATGAATAAAATTAGAAAAAAAATTGATATTTGGTTCGATTTTTTTTACCTTTAGCGTGCAGCCCGTACAACTTTTGAAGAGTTTGAAGCACTTCACGCCGGTCAAATCAGTGCTAAATTTTAGTAATCGTTTTTGTAAATTTAATGCATTATATAATATTGGTCAGGTAATATTATTGTAAATTCATCGCTCTGAATGTTTTTATGGGTTATGGGCACATGTTATAATACAAATCACCCTTCACTGCAATCAATTAATTCATAAAACTTTGTGAAAACGATAAAAAATATTGAGCACTGATTTGACCGGCGTGAAGCGCTTCAACCTCTTTAATACCTTGTATTTAAAAACAAATCATAACGTCCAGAAAAAGAAAAAAAAACTTCCGACGGGGAGTCTCGAACCACAGACCTATAGCCTCCTAACCCAGTGCCTTGCCCATCGACCACCATCATGTACTTTTTATACTACTCTACCACATAATTGACAGATGAACCATATGCACGATTTTCCTTTAAATACATTCGTATGTTCTTCTTAGCTAAATTATTAATAAAAATAAATGAGAAGCTACCCTAAAAATTAAGGTAAGGTCTACAACAAATAACACATAGTTATTTAAGAAAATGATTTTATATTTATTTATGTGCACTTGCATATGTAATCTACAATCCGAAAATATACGTTCCCAATAGAAAGCAATAAGAGTTATGACACTGAAATTCGTTTCTATTATATAATCTTTGATACACGTGATGAATCCTGCAATTTCTCCATCATTAATTCTATTTAGAATGTTGTTTGTGTTATTAATGTCACTCGGAACAAATGGTGCTTGTTTCTTGCAAACAATTTGCGCGTGCGCGCTACAGTCTCTTTTAGTACAAATCCCGACTCATAGGCAGCGCCACCAGATAGCTTGGGATTTTCGGGGCGCCATCTACCCGCCGGGATAGGAACTACAATTTTACTATAGTATATGCTTGACATACCCCCACCACGTCCTCCGCACCTCTATTGGGATTTGACACACTTGTTGCGACCCCTCGTGGCAAAAAGTGAAAGTGCAGAGAGCCTGGGCGTAACATTGCCTGCTATAGGGATTTATGGAAAATTGATTTTTAATAATAAATAAAGTTATTGTAATGGAGGGTGCGGAGTTTACATTACGGCAGAAGAATGCCAACACCGATGTGTGTTCAGTGAAAGGTTGTGAGAGTAGAGTAGACAAAAATTTAAACGTCAGTTTTCATCGCTTCCCAACGCCCAACGCACGCTTCGTAAACAAGCAGAACATCTTTGGCAACTCCGAAAAAATTGATATAACTGAAGCATGGAAAAATATTTTAAAAATTAATAATATCACTAAAAGAACAAAAGTTTGTTCGCTGCACTTTAAAAAAGATGATTATTATGCCCCAGGTAAAGTATTATTAAAGATAGAAAAGTGAGGTTAACCTTTGAAAAAAATTGTAATAATTATACGTAAATTTTGTTTCAGATGCTGAAGTACATAAAAGATTCTTAAAAAAATATGCAGTACCTTCATGTAATTTGCCTCTTGATGAAAGAGAGAAAACGAAACGAAAAAATAATGAAGCAAGATTGAATAGATATCTAGAACGGAGCAAAGTAAGTGTATATGTGGAAATGGAGCAATCTCAAGTTCAAAGTAAACAAGAATACGAACAAGTTATTTATAATCAAGATAACACGCATAAGGAAAATGATGAATCTCAAATAAGTATTGATGAACCCCAGGAAGAAAACAGTGAAGAAAGTGTGCAAAATGTGATGTTAGATGAGATGCAAGATCATGTTAACGAAGCAGAAAATCAGCAACTAAGTGAAAATTTGCAGTTTCCCTTTGAACACTTTCTGAAACGTACGAGTCCAGAACCCTTGATTAAAGATATCGGAGTGCAAGTGAACACAGATTGTTTTCTGCCAAGTATCTTGAAGTGCATACAGACTGATAGTCAACTAAGTACGGCAACTGGTATTGAATCTTTTCAGCTTTTAGATACAATTGTGGAAATTGTAAAAAAAGTATCGAATGACAAGTTTGAACAGTACAATATCAGAATGAATACTAGAGACAGAGTCATTATGACGTATATGAAGTTAAAACAAAACCTGTCTTACAGTTTTTTAGCCATTTGTTTTTCTTGTTACTCATCAAAACACTGTCAAAGAGTTTTCCACGATACTATCAAAATATTAAGCAAGTGTTTAAAAGCAGCGATACCATGGCCATCAAAACAGGAAATATCAAATAATCTACCAAAGTGGTTTGAAGGATTTGAAAATGTCCGTGTCGTGCTGGACTGTACAGAAATGTTCATACAACATCCTGGAAATCTTTGCTGTCAAGTGATAACTTACTCGCATTATAAGAGTCAAAATATGGTCAAAGTAATGACAGGTGTATCACCAGCTGGGGATATTACATATACGAGTAAATTTTATGGTGGACGAGTGAGTGATTCAACTATATTTCAGCAAAGCAGTTTGATTCAATTGTTGGAACCTGGTGATGGTGTTATGGTGGATCGAGGATTTTTAATCGATGAAGTCTGTGAAAAAAATGAATGGAAATGCATCAGACCTCCATTTTTAAAAGCAAAAAAACAATTTACTAAAGAAGAATCTGTTTTAACTGCAAAAATAGCTACAGCACGTGTTCACGTTGAGAGATCTAATCAAAGGATCAAAACATCCCCCAAAAAACACTTACGTGTAAAAAACCACGCCAAGTACAGGTGTGCTGTGTATTCCTCTAATAAAAAGTATTGATATCAGATTATTGAGGCCAAGTACTTAAGTCACTACATGTTTGCCTATTATATGATCTAGCACTGGCCCATCATTTTAATTGTATTTTCGAAATTTCCTATAACGTTTTCACTACTCTTTTACATTACTACTGTTTCTCGTAGTTGATTATGAATTAATGGTTATTTAATAATTAATCAAACTTTAGCTGATTCCTTATCGAGTACTACTTGGCGGGTCCGTGCCAGAAATTCCAAAGTACTTACTTTGAACGTACTAATAGTATCCTAAAATTATGTTTATTATTAAGATTTTACCGTGATTATTATTAACGAGTTATCGTTAATAAACTCTATATAGAAAGTTGACATTGGTTTTGAGTTTAATGACGCATTATGAATGCAAATTTATATCAAGAATTGCACGGACCCGCCAAGTAGTACTCGATACGGAATCAGCTAAAGTTTGATTAATTATTAAATAACCATTAATTCATAATCAACTACGAGAAACAGTAGTAATGTAAAAGAGTAGTGAAAACGTTATAGGAAATTTCGAAAATACAATTAAAATGATGGGCCAGTGGTAGATCATATAATAGGCAAACATGTAGTGACTTATGTACTTGGCCTCAATAATCTGATATCAATACTTTTTATTAGAGGAATACACAGCACACCTGTACTTGGCGTGGTTTTTTACACGTAAGTGTTTTTTGGGGGATATCACAAGTTTTTGTTGTCCAACGGAAAATAGAAGTATTAAGCACTGAAATCTATATTGTCACAGATATAAAATGTAAATGCATTATGATGTTGCTAATCAGAAAAATATATAGCGGTGTCGAAAATGTTTAATGGCATATAAATTTAATGTGTAAGTCCCTTTTTCTAGAAATGCATAAAGACATATACAAATTTTTAAAGAAAATGTAATCTTCAATGCATATAAGCGTCGTTAATGGTGTCCAGATTGTTGAAGCCGTGTGGTAAACGTAAGAGAGGAGAGTCTGCTGGATTATTTCAGGCCTTGTACCTCAGGCCGTGCGAACATCAAAGAGGATACTATAGTTTGAGCGAAGCGCCAAAGCTTGTTGCACACTTTTCTGGACTTCTACGTCCGACACCTAGATACAAGAAACTATGCAGCGGAACACCTGGACACACTGAACTTCCACATCCGACACCTAGATACAGAAAACTACGAAGCGGAATACCTGGACACCCTGGACTTCCACATCCGACACCGAGATACAGAAAACTACGTAGCGGAATACCTGGATACCCTGGACTTCCACATCCAACACCTGGACACAGGAAACTACCGAGCGGAATACCTGGACATCCTGGACTTCCACATTCACTACCTAGATACAAGAAACTACGGAGCGGAATACATGGACACCCTGGACTTCCACATCCGACACCTGGACACAGGAAACTACCGAGCGGAATACCTGGACACCCTGGACTTCCACATTCACTACCTAGATACAAGAAACTACGGAGCGGAATACATGGACACCCTGGACTTCCACATCCAGTACCTAGATACAAGAAACTATGGAGCGGAACACCTCGACACCCTGGACTTCCACATCCGACACCTAGATACAGAAAACTACGAAGCGGACTACCTGGACACCCTGGACTTCCACATCCAGTACCTAGATACAAGAAACTACGAAGCGGAATACCTGGACACCCTGAACTTCCACATCCGACACCTGGACACAGAAAACTACGAAGCGGTATACCTGGACACCCTGGACTTCCACATCCGACGCCTAGATACAGAAAACTACGTAGCGGAATACCTGGATACCCTGGACTTCCACATCCAACACCTGGACACAGGAAACTACCGAGCGGAATACCTGGACACCCTGGACTTCCACATTCACTACCTAGATACAAGAAACTACGGAGCGGAATACATGGACACCCTGGACTTCCACATCCGACACCTGGACACAGGAAACTACCGAGCGGAATACCTGGACACCCTGGACTTCCACATTCACTACCTAAATACAAGAAACTACGGAGCGGAATACATGGACACCCTGGACTTCCACATCCAGTACCTAGATACAAGAAACTATGGAGCGGAACACCTCGACACCCTGAACTTCCACATCCGACACCTAGATACAGAAAACTACGAAGCGGACTACCTGGACACCCTGGACTTCCACATCCAGTACCTAGATACAAGAAACTACGAAGCGGAATACCTGGACACCCTGGACTTCCACATCCAGTACCTAGATACAAGAAACTACGAAGCGGAATACCTGGACACCCTGAACTTCCACATCCGACACCTGGACGCAGAAAACTACGAAGCGGAATACCTGGACACCCTGGACTTCCACATCCAGTACCTAGATACAAGAAACTACGAAGCGGAATACCTGGACACCCTGAACTTCCACATCCGACACCTGGACACAGAAAACTACGAAGCGGAATACCTGGACACCCTGGACTTCCACATCCAGTACCTAGATACAAGAAACTACGAAGCGGAATTCCTGGACACCCTGAACTTCCATATCCGACACCTGGACACAGAAAACTACGAAGCGGAATACCTGGACACCCTGGACTTCCACATCCAGTACCTAGATACAAGAAACTACGAAGCGGAATTCCTGGACACCCTGAACTTCCATATCCGACACCTGGACACAGAAAACTACGAAGCGGAATACCTGGACACCCTGGACTTCCACATCCAATACCTAGATACAAGAAACTACGAAGCGGAATACCTGGACACCCTGGACTTCCACATCCAGTACCTAGATACAAGAAACTACGAAGCGGAATACCTGGACACCCTGAACTTCCACATCCGACACCTGGACACAGAAAACTACGAAGCGGAATACCTGGACACCCTGGACTTCCACATCCAGTACCTAGATACAAGAAACTACGAAGCGGAATACCTGGACACCCTGAACTTCCACATCCGACACCTGGACACAGAAAACTACGAAGCGGAATACCTGGACACCCTGGACTTCCACATCCAGTACCTAGATACAAGAAACTACGAAGCGGAATTCCTGGACACCCTGAACTTCCATATCCGACACCTGGACACAGAAAACTACGAAGCGGAATACCTGGACACCCTGGACTTCCACATCCAGTACCTAGATACAAGAAACTACGAAGCGGAATTCCTGGACACCCTGAACTTCCATATCCGACACCTGGACACAGAAAACTACGAAGCGGAATACCTGGACACCCTGGACTTCCACATCCAATACCTAGATACAAGAAACTACGAAGCGGAATACCTGGACACCCTGAACTTCCACATCCGACACCTAGATACAAAAAACTACGAAGCGGACTACCTGGACACCCTGGACTTCCACATCCAGTACCTAGATACAAGAAACTACGGAGCGGAACATCTGGACACCCTGGACTTCCACATCCGACACCTAGATACAGTTTAACTACGAAGCGGAATGCCTGGACACCCTGGACTTCCACGTCCGCCACCTAGATACAGGAAATTACGGAGAGAAACACCTGGACATTCTGTGTCTCTAAAAACTGTCACCTAAAATACGAGGAACTATGTTGAAGCACACATATACATACACCCATACACGCGCGCTCCACATGAATGCTATTAAAAACTTAATAATTGTATACGGTGTGAAAGCACCCTTATACTAACTGGAAATTCGGTATGAACAGTAGCTTCACGTATAAAGTGTATTTGACTGTGTTGTGTATTCGTAAATTACTAACACCATTCAGAGTACAAATAGGTAATGAAGACACAGCAGTCAGCGCCATCTGTTGGGTAAAAAATGCGATGGACGTGCGAAGACGACGACGACGACGACGACGACGAGGACGACGACGACGACGACGACGATGACGACGACGACGAGGACGACGACGACGAGGACGACGACGACGACGACGAGGACGAGGACGACGACGACGAGGACGACGACGACGACGACGACGACGAGGACGACGACGACGACGACGACGACGAGGACGACGACGACGACGACGAGGACGACGACGACGACGACGAGGACGACGACGACGAGGACGACGACGACGTCGACGAGGACGACGACGACGAGGACGACGACGACGAGAGTAGTTACAGGCCACTATTGGCCGTCACAACATACCCCCACCACTGTCCCCTATGAGTCATGGAGCGCGCCGCGCTGTGTCCCCGCACCGCACTACGGCGCCACTCCCTCGCCCATGTAGTGTGTTCTCCCCACCACCGCCCTATGCCGAGCTCCCCCACCACGCAGCCCTGGTCCTAAGGCCCAAAACTCAGTAGCAGCGGCATTGTATGTCCCTAGGGGCATATCGCGGTCGGTAACTAGGCACTGACCACCGGTCGGTAACTTTTTAACTACCCTAAGGAGATAAGTGTACCCACGGTAAAATAGAACACCGTATTTTGTAAGACCCCTTATGTATATTATAAAGCTGTAGCGCGTGAATACATTTTTCGATGAACCGGAGCCCTGTGTAGAGGAATACGCTTAATGTTTTGATTTCCTACCGACCGTTGTTGACGCGAATCCGCTTTAAGTCGTAAAAACGTATTCTGATTAATTGGTAAGGCCTGGTCCCCCGATTCCCAAGCCGCGTGACTTTAAGAATGTTATGCTCAAGACATTCTCCGAACAATGACGTACTCATGGTTCAGATCGCCTCTGAAGAATGTCTTTATCTCAGTGAGAATCCCTGCAGGTGTGCGATGGCGTCGTATAACACTCATTTCCAATGATGATGAACATCGTGCAGAGGAAAAGATATAGGGAGAATGAGGTGTAGGAGACAAAACAAGAAAAAAGTTTTAAATAAAAATATATTATAAGCATATTGTAAGATACATCAATCATACAGGTTTATTAAGAAAATAAGTGTTATGCATGGCTGTTCTGGTCCTCCATGGTGCTCCGCACGAAGGAGAGGTACTCGTGGTTATACAGGGAGAGCAGCTCCACTAATAATTGGTAAAGTACCGGTGACCACAGGCCTTTCTTCTCCAGAGTCTGTCGAAGATCGCCCAATATGCTGTCCCTGGAGGAGGTGTCATCTCCGCGCCGGTCGAGTTCCGCAATCAGCGTGTCTTTACAGTTGTTAGCACTGTCGGTAATTGCGCGTAGCCTGGTTATTTGAACGGTCACGCAGCGCAAGACCCTCTGGAGATTGAGGTAGGACACCCTCTTCATCACAACAGTAGGTGTGTAGGCCCTAGCTCTTTTAACACCAGAGCCGTTGTTATCCGTAGACACAGGGACTGCCGGCTTGATAATAATTGCCCGCTCACCGTATGAGTACGTGAGACTATCTCATGAGTGGTCATGAGAATAGGATTGCTAAAAGCCTCGGGTACCTCCTTGATGTTATCCTCGGCGGTGAAGAACTTGTCGATGACGGGGAAGTGGTCGGTGATGATGGACCATTCGGTAGGTTCAAACTCCACGCCGGAATAATCTTGATTAACGATGCGTATGACAGTTGATAAGCTTCCCGAACGATTTAGAGAGAGGCCGGTGATCACTTGCTTCGAAAACGATCGGTTTAGACCGTACACAGCTGGCAGCAGTACTTGCTTCTTGTACATGATTGTAGTAAATGGTATTATACGATCGGTACGAGAGTCTGAGCAGTACTGTCTAAGGCGATATCTAAAAAGCAGGTCATCGAAATATTGGCGAACATGTCCCCCACCACCGCCATCATAGCCACACCCCGTTTTCATAGGATGCAGCGCACAAAGAGCTTATGACCATGATACTGCTGATATCGCAGAATGTATCAAAGATGACGAGATGCTGATATCCTATAGCGAGTGATTCACGTGAATCACTGTACTGCTGGGTGCATCTGCATCAGCGTTAAGATGATCCTGTGAAAAAGAAAACACGCAGCTGGGGCACGCGCGAGCAGGCAGCGATGTACAGTCTAAGAAAAGCAGTAGAATCATTACAGTGAAAAATTTACCGACAGCCACCGTAGAAAAAAGAAATGGCTCGCTACGACGACGACGACGACGACGACTTTTTGAGGCATAGAGATGTACAGTGGGCGAAGACACGAGCCCTCTATCGGTACGCAAATTCCGAGTACGATCCAAAGAAAGAGGCCGTACGGGAGTGGCTGAGATTGGGACATTTAACGGGTGTACCGCTAGCCTCAATATACATGACGAAACCGGGAGCACTGAACATTGAAGACATAGGCGTTGAT
Organism: Cephus spinipes; assembly: GCA_963971525.1. NCBI lineage: Eukaryota > Metazoa > Arthropoda > Insecta > Hymenoptera > Cephidae > Cephus > Cephus spinipes. The sequence goes on along the minus strand of OZ020575.1, from coordinate 13,444,277 downwards.
AACCCCGACATGGTCTGTCGTAAGGGTTGGCCGTCGGGTGTAAGACCCGTGATACTACCCGAACTGTCTATAGCAACGATACTGGATAAAGGACACCATGATTTCACACGCTGTAGCGTAACGCTGGGTTTTATCTGCGATCAGCGTTCTAACGATAGCCCTTACGCGCAGCGCATATGTACCAATGAGTGGTTGGCGAAACATGAATGGTGCATGTCCGACGATAGTAATCCCAAATGCCGCATCACGTATCGGCGCCCTATGGCCAAATCAGAGCTAACGATATTGAGGAAAAGGTGGGGCAGACCCACACCGGAAGAACTACCGCGTCGTGCACCTATGCGTCTGGAGTCGCAGGCCTGGTTAGCGGCATTCAATCATCTTGAGAGATTACGCGAAAGTTGCGTCACACTGTGGTGCCTGAGGGCTATGCGTGCATACGAGACAGCGCTACGTACTCTGGAGAAACGATGCAGTTTGACAGAGTTTATTGGGTGCGTTACCCTGACGACGCGGGATGGTCCACCGCTCCTGCACTACAAGGAATGCCGAACAAGCGTGGTCAGCATGCCTCACGGTCTTTACGCGTACCTGGAGGCACTCGACGATGCGTGGGAAACCTATACACCAGTAGTTACAGACCACTCCTGGCCGTCACAACAAACCCCCCACCACTATCCCCTATGAGTCATGGAGCGCGCCGCGCTGTGTCCCCCGCACCGCACTACGGCGCCACCCCCTCGCCCATATGGTCGGCTCTCCCCACCGCGAACCTATGCAGTGTTCCCCCACCACACTGCCCCGGTCCTAAGGCCCAAAACTCTGTAGCAGCGGCGTTGCATGCCCCCCAGGGGCATATCGCGGTCGGTAACTATGCACTGACCACCGGTCGGTAACTTTTTTTTTCTTCTAATTACCCTAAGGAGATAAGTGTACTCTCGGTAAAATAGAACACCGAATTTTGTAAGGCCCATTATGTATATTATAAAGCTGTAGCGCGTGATACATTTTCGATTATTACCGTATTGTTGACGCGAATCTGCTTAAAGTCGTAAAAACGTAGCCTGATTAATTGGTAAGACCTGGTCCCCCGATTCCCAAGCCGCGTGACTTTAAGAATGTTATGCTCAAGACATTCTCCGAACAATGATGTAATCATGGTTCAGATCACCTCTGAAGAATGTCTTTATCTCAGTGAGAACCCCTGCAGGTGTGCGATGGCGTCGTATAACATTCATTTCCAATGATGAACATCGTGCAGAGGAAAAGATATAGGGAGATTGAGGTGTAGGAGACAAAACAAGAAAAAAAGTTTTAAATAAAAATATATTATAAGCATATTGCAGGATACATCAATCATACAGGTTTATTAAGAAAATAAGTGTTATGCATGGTTGTTCTGGTCCTCCATGGTGCTCCGCACGAAGGAGAGGTACTCGTGGTTATACAGGGAGAGCAGCTCCACTAATAATTGGTAAAGTACCGGCGACCACAGGCCTTTCTTCTCCAGAGTCAGTCGAAGATCGCCCAATATGCTGTCCCTGGAGGAGGCGTCATCTCCGCGACGGTCGAGTTCCGCAATCAATGTGTCTTTACAGTTGTTAGCACTGTCGGTAATCGCACGTAGCCTGGTTATTTGCAAGGTTACGCAGCGCAAGACCCTCTGGAGATTGAGGTAGGACACCCTCTTCATCACAACAGTAGGTGTGTAGGCCCTAGCTCTTTTAACACCAGAGCCATCGTTTTCCGTAGACACAGGGATCGCCGGCTTGATAATAATTGCCCGCTCACCGTATGAGTACGTGAAGACTATCTCATGAGTGGTCATGAGAATAGGATTGTTAAAAGCCTCGGGTACCTCCTTGATGTTATCCTCGGCGGTGAAGAACTTGTCGATGACGGGGAAGTGCTCGGTGATGATGGACCATTCGGTAGGTTCGAACTCCACGCCGGAATAATCTTGATTAACGATGCGTATGACAGTTGATAAGCTTCCCGAACGATTTAGAGAGAGGCCGGTAATCACTTGCTTCGAAAACGATCGGTTTAGAACGTACGCAGTGGGCAGCAGTACTTGCTTCTTGTACATGGTTGTAGTAAATGGTATTATACGATCGGTACGAGGGTCTGAGCAGTACTGTCTAAGCCAATATCTAAAAAGCAGGTCATCGAAATATTGGCGAACATTTCCCCCACCACAGCCACCATAGCCACACCCCGTTTTCATAGGATGCAGCGAACAAAGAGCCTATGGCTATGATACTGCTGATATCGCAGAATGTATCAAAGATGACGAAATGCTGATATCCTATAGCGAGTGATTCACGTGAATCACTGTACTGCTGGGTGCATCTGCATCAGCGTTAAGATGATCCTGTGAAAAAAGAAAACATGCAGCTGGGGCACGCGCGAGCAGGCCGCGATGTACAGTCTAAGAAAAGCAGTAGAATCGTTACAGTGAAAAATTTACCGACAGCTACCGTAGAAAAAAGAAATGGATCGCTACGACGACGACGACAACGACTTTTTGAGGCATAGAGATGTGCAGTGGGCGAAGACACGAGCCCTCTATCGGTACGCAAATCCCGAGTACGATCCAAAGAAAGAGGCCGTACGGGAGTGGCTGAGATTTGGGCATTTAACGGGTGTACCGATAGCCTCAATATACATGACGAAACCGGGAGCACTGAACATTGAAGACATAGGCGTTGATAACCCCGACATGGTCTGTCGTAAGGGTTGGCCGTCGGGTGTAAGACCCGTGATACTACCCGAGCTGTCTATAGCAACGATACTGGATAAAGGACACCATGATTTCACACGCTGTAGTGTAACGCTGGGTTTTATCTGCGATCAGCGTTCTAACGATAGCCCTTACGCGCAGCGCATATGTACCAATGAGTGGTTTGCGAAACATGAATGGTGCATGTCCGACGATAGTAGTCCCAAATGCCGCATCACGTATCGGCGCCCTATGGCCAAATCAGAGCTAACGATATTGAGGAAAAGGTGGGGTAGGCCCGCACCGGAAGAACTACCGCGTCGTGCGCCTATGCGTCTGGAGTCGCAGGCCTGGCTAGCGGCATTCAATCATCTTGAGAGATTACGCGAAAGTTGCGTCACACTGTGGTGCCTGAGGGCTATGCGTGCATACGAGACAGCGCTACGTACTCTGGAGAAACGATGCAGTTTGACAGAGTTTATTGGGTGCGTTACTCTGACGACGCGGGATGGTCCACCGCTCCTACACTACAAGGAATGCCGAACAAGCGTGGTCAGCATGCCTCACGGTCTTTACGCGTACCTGGAGGCACTCGACGATGCGTGGGAAACCTATACACCCCACGATGTTTACAACGATGCGGAGGGGGAACACGCCGAAGGATCGAGCAATTTGGCGTACTACGCAATGGACACACGAACAGCATCCCGACGCAACATACGGCATATACGGTGTATGGCAATTTTTCGCGACGAGAGCTGCGAAACACTGCTGCGGGATGACCGTGGCGGAAAAGATATCGGCGTACAGCTTATCGGCGGTGATATCGACGAGTTCGATGCTGTAAAAGATTGGTCTGATCTTTTGGTACCAGTCGATTGTAATTGATAAATATAAATAAAGTAAAAAAAAACCTATGTACACAGCATAGTATGATTCGTATCTCTAACCCTACACTACGACGATGAGATGCTGATGCAACCTCAAACGGTGCGCGTCAGCAGATCGCTGCAGCTTCCGACGCAACACTTCTATACAGGGTTTTTTTTATCCGTATTATGGATACGTAATATTTCGCGATCGGCGAACGAGCGACCAATAATATGTAATTCATTTTTACGATTAAAACGCTTCTATCCGATTTTTGACGAATAACGATTCTATAAGAAAGCCGTGCCATTTTTTGCTGATTCAGATGTATCGCATGGTATTGTTTTGAAATTAATATCGCCATGCCTGTAAGATGTCCGCGGACTGGACGTACCCTGTTTCAGTTCGTATCACGACGTCTTGGCAGATAGTCATCAATCACCAGCTCTAAGCAAAGAAAAAAAAAAAAATGTCATCTTTGGGGAATATTCGCGATTGTATCCTCGATTTCGTCCGGACACGCCGCTTGAATACCCCTAGAAACCCGAGATTATTTTCACCAGTGTGGTGTCGCGAGTTACGATATTTCGGTTTTCGCACGTTAACGCGTAGATTAAAAAGTGTGTTTGCCCATTGTTCTCTGCGTGTGCTAGCGAGGGGTCATGAAAGAGGATACTTCAAGAACGATCCGTACATACTCTCGCTAGCCGCAGAGTGTATCAACAAACGCGGGGTGCGCGATAGCCATATCACCAGGGCTATTATAACCGATCATCTGTTTCACGAAGGTATGTATCTGTCACTTGCCAGCAATAGCGCCTACACAAATTGCTTTTTTTTTAAAAAAAAATAATAAAATCAAATTTTACAAGAATTGACGCGCTTTCATCACGAAGTCGTCCCCGAGGAGGAGAAGCAGTTGCTTCTAGGGTGCCTCGATTGTATAGAGGATGTTTACTCGGAGCCCCGCACCAGCACGGCGACAGTGATGCAACATGATAACGGTAAAACATACTTTTTTTAAAAAAAAAAGATTACGTCTAATTTAGGTTTTATTTAAAAAAAAGTGGCAGGTCCATCGACAGCGCTGAACATACAATCGATGGAGGAAGAAGAAGAAGAAGAGGTCGATACGTGGGGTATGCGTTAAACAGCATCGGAAACAAAAGGAAAACAAATGCAATTTACTTCATAATTTTCTTTACAGATGAGATCATGTCAATAGCATCGGTCGTTAGCGACCATAGTGACCATGACAATGGTGATGAGGATGACCACTCCACCATGTCCAACGCTTCTAACGAGAGCTATCAATGTAATAATTATAAATTTACAGATATCGTTGAAAACTCATCTGTGTGAAAATAAAAAGTAAAAAAAAAAAGTTGTAGATCCGTTGGAGACTGCTGGTTACAATGACCGCAATGCATCGGGTAACGCACGGTCGCTACAGGAGCACGACGACGACGACGACGACGACGACGACGCGGAAGAACCGATACTGTGGGTTCTCAGGAACGGCGTGTACGAGGCAGCGGATGCCGACGAAGCGGTGCTCGATGAGGTCCCGGGCGCCGCGGATACCCTCGAAGAAGAAGGTAGCGTTGAAAGAGATATTCTTTAACATTTAAAGCCTTCTTTGGCGAAACGGCTAACTTTAAAAAAAAAAATGTAGGATATGATGAAAACCTGGTAGGCGTTGTATTCTCATACATCGGGTCGATGTTTAATCCTCGTGAGGAATGAGAAGTCAGTATGAGCCAAATACTCTTTCTTTTTTTCTTGATTAATAAACAAAATAATAAAAAAAAACTCTTTTTCCAAACGTTAGATGCGGGTGCGCAATATCAGACCGGCGGGGGACCCCTTCTTCAGTCGCAGAGTTGCGCAGCCGAAGACACTGACAACGAGGAAGTCAGCGATAGCGATGTGTTACCGCCAGGGCATAGGTTCACCGTGCAATCCGAAACGACGCGTCGCATAAATCGGTTTCGATTAGACGGACGCGAAATAACAATGGCTATCAGGAGGCCGCCCGAAGACCCTGATACGAATACGGTATCATGGTTACACGGAGCAGTCAGAGATATACACGCGTACCTCACAAGCTCGTGTACCGCGCAGGACTATATAGGCCTGACGATCAAATCAGACAGTTTTGCGTGCGGGGCAGCGTGGGTATCGTACAGACCGGCTCGAGAACTTCTCGAAAACGATGTGTGGGGTGTGATATCGTCCGTCGCACAAAGCGCCCAGGCATTCCAGATAGATAGGTCTTTTGTCATCGAGTCGTGTATAGTTGAAGTACCGCGAGGTACGGGCCGCGTGCAATTAGCGCACGAATTTGTAAATAAACAATCTATACTGACCATAACCGATAACCTCTGTCTACCTAGATCGCTCGCTGTGGCTATGGTATACGCTGAACGCGGGGAAGTACGCTCCGGGGAACTGCATAAAAGATGGAACGCAGTACGGCGTCAACGGGGTAAATTTCAAAAACAATTAGCTCTCGAGCTTGTGACAAACGCCCGTGTAGACATACCGCCTGATGGTTGTGGTATTCCGGAAATTGATAAATTTCAAAGGTATCTTGCTCCGGATGGCATAGCCATTGTTGTTTACGAGTTCGATAGTATAGGCAACGGTGAGAAACCAGTGTACGACGGATCGCAGATAGTCGATAGCGCGTACGGTTCAGGAAAACCACGGCAGACTCTCCGCATTCTGTATTATAATAATTCGCAGCATTATCAACCTATTTTAAATATGCGGGGTGCGGTCGGTAGTCGTGGTTTTTGCATACCATGTAACAGGTCTTACACGCGCGAGGCAGAGCATAAGTGCTCCCACAAATGCGCTAGATGTTTCGGAAAACCGCCCTGCGATTCGGCTCTACCCACAATGTATTGTCGCGAGTGCCATAGGTACTTTTTTGGTCAACGTTGTTTCGATAATCACATAAATACGTTGCTTAGTAAACAGAAGGGCAGAGAAAAGAGCGTGTGTCAGACCGTTCGCAGCTGTCCGCAGTGTCTTAGACCTCTTCAAGGAACCTCTCGTAAGCACTCTTGCGATAAGGTGTATTGCAGCGTCTGCAAGAGTGTTAATGACGTTGGACATCGGTGTTACGTCAGACCGGTAAAAAAGGCGCCCGTGGAAAAAAATATTCTGTACATCTTCTACGATTTTGAAACACAGCAGATACAGAAGCTGCCCGGTGACGACGCGGTGCGTATCCACACACCAAACTTGTGTGTCGTTCAGCAAGTGTGTACCGCATGCATAAATGATACAGATCTCGCGAGGGTATGCCCGTCTTGCGGTGTACACGAGTACATCTTCGAAGAGGACCCTGTAAGGCAGTTTGTAGATTTCGCGTGCGATCCTAAAAGAAAATCGTTTCAGAGAGTGATCTGCGTGGCTCATAATGCCAAGGGTTTCGACGCGCAGTTTGTACTACGGTACATCGTGAAGCGTAGAAGAAAAAGCCTAAAGCCGCCGATGCTGCTACTCAGCGGTACGAGTATCATAATGATGAAGACGGGGCGTGTAACATTCATAGACAGTCTTAATTATTTTCATATGCCGCTGAGCGCACTACCGAAAGCCTTCGGCCTCGCGGATGCGGTCGGTTTGAAACAAAAGGGTGTCTTCCCGCATCTGTTCAATACACCTGAGAATCAGCATTATATCGGTCCGTTACCAGCGCTCGAGTTTTATTCGCCCGATACGATGTCGTCGGCTCAGCGTAATCAGTTTTTAGCATGGTACAACGAGCAGTGCTCTGCGGGATACGTATTTAACTTTCGAACCGAGTTTATAGATTACTGTAGATCAGACGTTACCATTCTCAGGCAGGCTTGCGTTTCTTTCCGCGAAATGTTTCTTCAGCATGGCAGCGTTTGCCCTTTCTCGGAGAGCACAACCATAGCCTCGGCGTGTTGGAGAGTTTTTCGGAAAAACTTTTTGCGGGACGAACAGATAGCTATTTTGCCATCGGGTGGGTACCGATACGGTGACAAACAATCGCGTAAGGCTGTCTTATGGCTTCTCTCGCTGGAGCATCGTTTGGGCTGTGTCATAGTTCACGCAGGGCGCACTCGGGAGTATCGTCTACCGGATGGTACACCCGTCGACGGTTACTACCTGGACACCGACACAGGCCTACGACACGTATTCCAGTTTCAGGGTTGTTTCTGGCATGGTTGCCCAAAATGCTATCGTATAAACAGAGATAGTCATTTACACACGGGTGGATCCATGGACGCGCGCTTCGAGAGAACGCAGGCTACGAGCGATAAGATTCGATATCTCGGTTACGAGCTGACAGAAATTTGGGAGTGCGAATTCGACCGCTGGATAAAAGATTCTGAACAGGCCGCTTTATATAGATCGCTAAATGAGAACCCGCTGGTATCGCAGGCACCGCTCGAACCCCGCGATGCTTTCTTCGGTGGCCGTACAGGAAATACCGTCAGTTTTTACGAAGTCGAGGGGTCTGAGAGGATACATTACGTAGATGTGTGCTCGCTCTACCCCTTCATTTCGAAAACGGGGAAATTCCCTGTAGGTCACCCTACAGTGTACGTGGGCGATGACTGTCGTGAATTAACGGGTGATCGCAACAACATCGATAACGTGGAGGGTTTGATTAAGTGTGTGGTGTTACCACCGCGAGATCTGTATCATTCCGTGTTACCGGTACGCATGCACGGTAAACTGCTGTTCGCCTTGTGTCGTTCCTGTGCAGAGGCCATGCTACAGGGGCCATGTCCTCACGAGAATCCCGCGGATAGAGTATTCGAAGGGACCTGGGTCGTGGACGAGGTCAGCCGCGCCGTACGTAAAGGGTATCAAATAACGACGATACACGAAATATGGCAGTATGAGATTACTCAGTACGATCCGACGACACGGACGGGCGGTCACTTTGCCGATTACATAAACACGTTCCTAAAGATTAAGCAGGAAGCTAGCGGCTGGCCGCGAGAGTGTGGCGACGACGACGAGGCCAAAAAACTGTATATAGAGGAGTACGATCGGGTCGAGGGTATTCGTCTGGACCCTGGAAATATAAAATCAAATCCCGGTCTGCGGTCAGTCGCAAAATTATGTTTGAATTCGTTTTGGGGCAAGTTTGGGCAACGCGAAAATCTGCCAAAGACTGAAATTGTGACGACTCGTCAAAAGCTCGTGAGTCTGCTTACGTGTCCGGAGGTCGAGATTACAGGTATTCTGCCCGTAGATGACGAGCTGCTTTACGTCGGTACGCGTAGTACGAACGACGCGCTGATACCCACGGCATACACAAACGTTGTTATAGCCGCGTATACCACGGCTCAGGCGCGTCTGAAATTGTACGACTACCTCGAGAAATTAGATAGACGCGTTCTGTATTACGACACCGACTCGTGTATATACGTATCTGGTGGACGGCACGCCGATAACGCTTACGAGCCGCCACTCGGCAGTCTTTTGGGCGATTTAACGGATGAGTTGGAGTCATACGGTGTTGGTAGCTATATCACGTCTTTTGTCTCGGGAGGCCCGAAATTTTATGCGTACCGAGTGCATAAGCCAGACGGTTCTTACGCTGAGGTCTGTAAGGTCAAAGGTATCACGATCGACTACGCGACGAGCCTAGCCATTAATTACAACTGGATACGCTCCTATGTAACGGGAGAGACCAGCGAGCCTGTCGTTTTACACTATGACGCGATACGGCGTACACCGTTTCACGACGTAGTGACGCGTCTGGAATCAAAAACGTGTAAACCGACAGAGCTTCAAAAGCGGCGACGCGACGGTCGTTTCGGTTCTTTGCCCTACGGATTTATGTAATTAATATTACAAACAAAACCTGTATAAATGTATATACATCGCCTGTACAATAATAATAATAAAACATATTTATCTGAAAAAAACAAAAAAAAAACCTCTTTATCGATTTATTCCCGAAGACTCCATCAACCCGACCATGTTATTTATTTTTTCAGCGACTCTTCAAACATGCTAGCCGTGCATTATGGCTAGCTATGCGGTTGACACACATACATACTGACTATTAGCTCACAGGTGCACGATGAGCTCACCCGGACGAGGGGCTAGCAACGTCACCGATAAGAGCTAGCAAGCGCGCGCGACGTCACGAGCCTCACGCGTGTCGCGCGCCCGCAGCGGCCGGGCCCCGCGATGGAAGGGGGAGTGTGTAAAATCCAGTAGTCTCTTTAACAGTATATTCGTAAAGGACACCACCAAATAGACTCATTTGGCATAATGGACACGCGGTGGAAGCACCCCTGGACGTCGATGGTCTGTGGGCCAACGGGGTGCGGGAAGACGTTTTTCGTAAAGAAATTCCTACGGTTCATCGATGACATGAGTGACGTGCGATTTGCGCGCGTTCTCTTTCACTATGCAGAGTGGCAGGAGGGGTACAGGGAGTACGGGAGCGCTATAGAGTTTCACGAGGGACTGCCGCAAAACACAGATTACGGCAACGACCCACGCCCGAAACTCGTCATCATCGACGATCTTATGAGGGAATCGTCCAATAACACGGTGGTCGACCTTTTTACCAAAGGCAGCCATCATAAGAATATCAGCGTGATCTTCATTACGCAGAATCTCTTTCATCAGGGGCCCGGGCAGCGCGATATCTCGTTGAACGCCAACTACATCGTTGTGTTTAAAAATCCGCGCGACAGAGCGCAGATACAGCATCTGGCGAGACAGGTGTTTCCTGAAAATCCGCGCTTCGTGCAGGAAGTCTACCGCGATGCCACCGCCGAACCGCACGGCTATTTACTACTCGATTTGAAGCAATCGACGCCCGATAACTGCCGCTTTCGCACGTGCGTGTTTCCTTCGGACCCGTTCCACTATGTGTACGTACCGCGAAAGGGTATAAAGGGCGGGTACGCCGATCGAGACATACCAGTCATTCGGTTGTAATGGTATCCAGCGCACGCTGCTCTATAGGGCGGAAGCACGCCACAGTGTTGAAGGCTATTTGCCACCTGGACAGCAAACAACGTAGCGCCTTGTTACGAGTGGCCGACTCACGCCTCGTCAACTGCATATGCGAATGCGCTCTGAATATCCTTCGCGGTAACGTACCTCTCAAACCGACTCAGAAACGGCACTTACGAAAACACGCACCGCTGCTGAGACGTTTATCCAGACCTGGTTCGGCAGTCAAAACTAGAAAACGCCTTATCGTTCAGAGCGGCGGTTTTCTACCTCTTCTGTTAGCACCCATACTGGGCACCGTCATATCAAAACTCATAGGGGGAAGCGGATAGGATATACGCCGCGCAGAGCGAGATGGAGCATGCGAGAAAGATGGTTCTCATTCCTCATGAGAGCGTGAATACCGTGCACCAGCAGTACCACCGTACAGCGCCTCATACGCATCAGTACAGTCAGGAGGGCATTGACACCGTTAACACCGTACAAACTCCTGGGACCCCCTTAAGCAGATTAGACGCGTCGATGAAGGAGATCCTACACTCGCCGAATTTCATCGACGAGCGCGAAAAGTGGAAGATGTACAATCAGGTGCTGCAGCGTTATCTACACTTTATCGAGGACCTGCGAAATAACGTCGACGAGGATAGGCGCGCCGATAGCGATAACAAGAAAAAAAATAACAATTCTGCGGAGGATAACGCCCGGAACCAGACCACCGATGCCGACGACGACGACATCATTGCCAGTGTACCCCAAAAGTACAGGACTAAGGCGCGGCTCTTACTAGGCAGACTGCGTGGCGCTGGCTCACCACACATTTCGTGGAGTAAGCAGGGCGTTACGCGTATCGGTGGAACCGTCGTGCAGGACGCCAACATCGTTGATTTAATCAATGACGCTATGCGCGAGAGAAAAACGGCGAGACCGGCGGGGAGTCGGCAGTTTGCGCGGTTCCTCCGTACTGCTGGTATACCGCGCGAATTTATTGGTAATCAGCGTCTATGGACAGAGGGGAGCAACACGACGCCTCTCAGTAATCAGCCACGGCGTCGTGTAACAATCGTACCGCGCCCAATCGACACGACTCAGAGCTCGTCCACGGAGGAGGAATTTGGCGAGGCGTTTCAGGAAGTGTTTAGAGACTCGGGGGAAGCAGAAGAGGTCGTGGGGAAAAGACATACACGATCCGTGTCGGCTAGTACAGCCAACGATACCGAGAAAAAGAAAAGATTAGAATGGTTAAGGCTACCGTGAAACAGAAGAAGAAGAAGAAGTCGGGTGATGACAGCCTTCTGAGGCGTCTTTATTACACACCAGCAGAGCCGTCTTCGTATGCCGGTATCGGTAACCTCGAGCGAGCGGTTAAGGGTAGGGTAAAGCGAGATTCCGTCGTACATTGGTTAGAGGCGCAAGACGCGTATACGCTGCATAAGCCTGTACGTCGTACGTTTCAGCGCCGCTCTTACGCCGTCAGCAATATCGACGATGTTTGGGAGGCCGATCTCGTGGACCTTCGCTCGTTGAAGGAGTACAACGATGGTTACACGTATATACTTGTAATAATCGATGTACTCAGCAAATACGCTTGGGTCGAACCTTTACGCGATAAGTCCGGTGCAACGGTAGCAGCGGCATTCCGAAGGGTTTTGACACGTAGTAGGAATAGGATACCCGTGTATCTACAGACAGACAAAGGTTTACCAATGGCGTACTGCAGCGTCTGCTCGAGGAGCACGGCATAGGATTCCGCGTAGCGCGCAGCCCCGACGTAAAGGCAGCTGTCGTCGAACGCTACAACCGTACTCTGAAGGAGCGTATGTGGCGTTACTTTACACATAGAAACACGCGGCGGTACATAGATATTCTTCAGAGCCTCGTGGAATCGTACAATAGGACACGCCACTCTGCGATAAGAATGCGTCCAGTCGACGTAACCATGTATAATGCCGCTACGGCCCGTATGAACCTATCCATGCGATACGCCACAGCGAGCCCGCGTATCCCTAAATACGGTGTCGGCGACCTGGTACGCATCAGTAGCGCTAGGAACCCTTTTGCGAAAGGTTACGAGGGGGGTTGGACTCGAGAGATTTTTAAAATCGTACGCCTAGGTACAACGAGAGAACCACCCGTCTACATCTTAGAAGATCTAGCCGGCGAGGAGATTGACGGTATTTTTTACGAGGAGGAGCTCGTTCGAGTCCGCAAGGACCTCGCAAAGGACACGTTTCTCGTTGATCGTGTGATAAAACGAAGCGGTCGTGGGAAAGCCCAAAAAGTACTGGTCAGCTGGGTCGGCTACCCCGAGAAATTTAATTCGTGGATACCGGCATCCCACTTAAAGAACAATGAAGGACCAATTTTATCTCGTTCTACCCAGTAACAGCAGTATGTCGTACTATCCCGAAAATAAAACTACCAGTTTTACCACGCATCTACCTCATCAGATCGATTTACACGGGGCATGGGCTGTTGCTCTGGTCGAAATACAGATCCCTATGACCTTTCTTCACGTGCCCGCAGCGCTAAAAGACTGGGAGCACGTGGGCATTGTCACCACACGCACCAAACCGCGGAAGAACCACAAAGAACCGATAGTGGGTCTTATGATGACGGGTTCTAACGTGGCGCACGGTATTTACGATGACGTAAAGACACTCGTTGACGAAATAAACGCTACCAGGGCTATGAAGGGCCGTCTGCAATTAGAGCTCTGTAGAGGCGGTTACGCTAGCGTATCGCTCGTCTCTACCGATAACGATCTAGACGACCCACACGAACTGAGACTCTGCCGCTCTCTGGCGCGCATCCTAGGTTTTCCTGAATCGGTCGTGGTATCGAAAGCACAGCCCGTTGTGATGGCCGATCAGCCGATTAGCCTGATCAACGCCCTACCTAAGATGCTTTTTGTTTACACCGATGTCTGCGAGCCGTATATCACCGGAGACGTCCAAACACCCTTGCTTCGTGTGGTTCCCCTGCAAACGGATAACAAATACGCGTACGCGGCCATGAAAGTACTCTCGTTTTCACCGTTAAAGTATATACCGCTGCTCCGCACGACTTTTCAAACGATCGACATAGATATAAGAGATCAACTAGGCGAACCTATACCATTCGAATCAGGGACGCTCTCCGTAACACTACACTTTAAACGGCTAGACTGATGGCTCATTACACCGACTACTACGAGTCGCAGATCGGTGGGGGATATTCAACGAAATTTCGGGTATTCGCGGGGTCGCCTTATCAGCGAGGACATGGTATTGGTAGCTTTCTCGGTGGTCTGTTTCGGCGTGTGTTACCCTTGCTATCGAGAGGAGCCCGAGCCGTCGGTAAGGAGGCGGTGCGCGCGGGCATGAATATTTTGACGGACGTCAGCGAGCGCGGTGCTCCGCTGAAACAGGCGTTTCGCACCAGGGCCACCGAATCGGGTATGAATCTTAAACGTAAGGCGGAGGCGAAAATTGACGAGCTCATGAAAGGATCGGGCTATAAAGCTGTAAAACGACCACGCGGCGCCCACTCTATCATCGGCGTCGCTGGAAGGAGCATCGCCTCAAGAACTGCTAACAAGCGTAAAAGACGTACGGGGAAGAAGGCTGCTCCGCGTCGAAAAAAAAGTAGTAAAAAAATAAAGTCAAAAACCAAGAAGCCCAAAAATCGTCGTAGGATCGCTAGTAAGAAAGTAAAGCGGAGTGTGCTGGATATCTTCTCCTAAACGCTACCTCTATCATGGCCTTTCTACACGCACACTCCTGTGAGTGTATGAAATCGGAGCTCGAGCTCTTTACACTGCCACCGACACAGACCACTATAGAGAGCGCGCAGTGGGTACACTACAAGCCCATCTCATCGCTGACCGATGACTCGCCCATTGAATTTGTCGTGCCGGGTAACGGCGACGAGTACCTCGATCTAGCACACACCATGCTGAGTTTACGCGTACAGCTACGATCCAAGGATGCGTTAGCCCCTGACGCTCTGAGCAAAGCAGCCCCTGTTAACAATCTGCTACACTCGCTGTTCAATCAGGTGGACGTGTTTCTTAATCAGAAACTCGTATCACCGCCTAATAACGCGTACGCTTACAGGGCATACATAGAGACGCTATTAAATTATGGGCCAGCCGCCAAGGGGTCCCACCTCTCGAGCGTGCTCTGGTACGACGACACGCCCGGTCATATGGACGATACAGCGGGCAAGAATATGGGTCTCGTGAATAGGCAGGCGTTCGTCGGTAAAGACAAGACGGTCGATCTGATCGGTCATTTACACTGCGATGTGTTTAACCAGGAAAAATTTTTATTAAATGGTGTTGAGCTCCGTTTACGCCTCGTACGCACGAGAGACGGTTTCTCCCTCATGGATCCAAAGAGCGAGTGTTCTTTACATATAACGGAGGCTACGCTCCTCGTTAGACGCGCCAAAATAAGCCCCGGTATTCTAATTGCGCATTCTAAAATGCTATCAAAGACAACTGCAAAGTATCCGCTTACGCGTGTAGAGGTCAAGGCGCTGACGATGCATGCCGGTTTGCACGGTGGCACTATGGACAATGTGATTCTCGGCCAATTACCTAAGCGTATTATAATAGGTTTCGTCGATAACAAGGCATTCAATGGCAACTATCAACTCAACCCGTTCAATTTTAAAAACTATCGTATTAATTTCTTATCGCTGTACGTCGACGGTGTTCAAGTACCCTCGAAAGCACTGCAGACCGATTTCGGTAAAGCCGGTCTTTACGTGGACGCGTATCATACCCTCTTCAGTGGCACGGGTATACACTTCCTCAACGAGGGTAATTCGATATCAAGGAACGCTTACGCAGACGGCTACTGCCTGTTCGTTTTCGATCTCACACCCGATCTCTCGGCAAATAGCAACACCCACTGGAACCTGATCAAGCACGGTAGTGTACGAATTGAGGTACGCTTCGACGATCCGCTGGCCACCACCGTGAACTGTATCGTATACGCCGAGTACGATAACGTTCTGGAGATCGACGCCTCGCGTCAGATCGTCGTAGATTACGGCGGCTAAACAATCGAAGAAAATACATAGGTCAGCAATTTGGGGTATGCGTCATCGTCTTTTTGTGCACTCGGTATCGCCTGTGATCGGCAGCATCGCCGTTAGTTTCTCGTTGAACGCCTTCGAGTTAGCACCGCAGCGATGGATTTCGTGATCGAGATTGAGTACTTCAAAGACTCCGAGGGACGTCTGGCGCCGAAGGAGATCGGCGTCGTGGCTGTGGAAAGAAAATACATAGGCCACTGGATCGTTTCACCACCCTGCGATTTCAACGAATTACCACCGACGATCAGAAGCGAGAACAACACCATGACCCGCTATCGACACGGTCTAGAGTGGTTCGACGGTGGTGTAACGTACAAACAGCTATACAACAATCTCCGAAATATTGCCGGTATTTCGCGGAGCATATACACACGAGGTCCGGAGAGCGTACTTTTTCTGCAGACCGTTATGGCAAGGGAGGTTATAAATTTGGATGAAACTCCCGATAACTCACCATACGAGGACTTCCCACCGAATCGTGACCACTACGAGTGTATCGTTCACGCGTGTAAGGAGAGCCGGGGATCATTCACCTGCGCTCTGAACAACGCATTGCGTCTTGAATTCTGGCTTCGAAATAACGGACCGCATATATGAACACGCTAGACCTTTACCTTGGCCTTCGCGGTATATCGGAGCATACGACGGGTGTCTACGCAGCTGATAGAATACCCCGAAGCTGGTCGAAACCCGCTGCGATTATCGCCAACACGGACGACCATACGAAGCCAGGAGCACATTGGGTTGCCATGTACGTGGACGCTGACGGAGACGGCTACTACTTTGACAGCTACGGATTACCACCGCTGAATCATCACCACGCATCGAGGCTCCGACGGAACTGTCGATCCTTCCGATGGAACACCCAGCAGCTTCAGAGCGAGACGTCAACGGTGTGCGGCCAATTCTGTATGATGTTTCTACACTACCTCTCCTCCGGCTTCGGAATGCATGCCTTCCAGAATGTGTTTAGTGCTGATTTGCGGAAAAACGATAGAATTGCCCGAGAGTACTACGACGCTTTTGTACGAAAGAAGCGTTTGGCTGATCGCCAGTATGCACACGATAATAAGGTCTATGGTGGCGGTGGCGGTGGTAGGATACAATATTCCCGGTGTAAATCCGGATACATGTGTTAAGGCTTCCCTTTTTCTTTATTGCATTTATGTTACTAATAATAAGGCGACGCTGTATGTATATTTAATATATATAATAGTAATATATACATCTAATATAATAGTAATAATATATATATATGTAAGCAAAAAAAAAAAAAGTTATAAATATATATGTATAAATAATTAAAATATATATATAATAATAGTAGAGATAGTGATTGTATATTTAATAAAATATATATATATGTAAGCAATTATTTACTAAGCCGGGAAGTGATAAATATATATGTATAATAGGTGTAGTTACAGACGCACGGCTACCACCTCATCACCGCCCTGGGCTATGACCACGGCCCTGTGGTCCACATAGTAGTTAATGCAAGCAATGCAGTCTAGTGGATTATACGCATGCAGGACGCTCCGTTCGCAGCGCATGCACACCCCGCTGCCTATCTGTATGGTGCGATCCACCAATAAATAATGGAGCACTGCAGGGGTGTACTCTACTCCGATTTCGGGGCCCTGCATGCGCATGCAGCAGTAACATAGTTTCACAGGGCCGTGGACATATAAGCACCCATAAAAACATTGCCCACCGTGGAGGGGGGCGAAAAACCCATTTCGCGGTGGGCGAATGCCGTCAAGTAGGGGCCCCTCAAATGGCCCCTCCATCCCGAAGGGCGGTGTGTCTGGTCTCATCGGTGGCATGGTCTGTAAAAATTTCAGTTCCTTTTAATAAATTTTTTTAAAGCAAATAAAAACGTATAGGCTTATTACACTTACCGTTCCAATAGCAGTAATAGCTGTCCGGTAGGCGTGGTGTTGCTATCGTCCTTGTTGGCCTGCCGTGCAGCGTCTAGAAGTAGGGTAAAAGGTGGAAAATTTACGATACATTTTTAAAATCAAATAAAAGCGTGTACTAGCTTAACGCTGTTATACATACCAGTTTCTTTTTTTTATAACTTCACTTTCCCACTTTCACTTATGCTTTTAATTACTTTTATGCTTTTTTTTTAATTGTACCTATCGCGTGCTGTCACAGTACTGACAAGATGCTGCGAAGATGGTTCACAGGTCACCGTCTTTTTCCCCGCCATGACCATAAATTTTTGCATAGTTGCAAATAAGAAATACCCGTAGTAGGGGTTTACGCTGGCCTGGATAGGGCTGGTCAAGACAGGGGTACCCCCACGTCAGTCGTATTTGCGCATCGCTCGCTAGATTGAGCGAAAGAGGGGCACCAGCATTCCAAGCGCAGCTACGTTGTATGTGGAGGGTTCATCCCGAGAAAAATATTAGGGGCGGGGGTAGGCTGGAGGGATTCAGCCGCCTCGCCTCGACTCATCCTGTCGACTCAGAGTTAGAACATAAAAAGTAACGATGGTGCGCGGCCATACCGAAGTGCATTTGATAGTGAGTGTAGTGTCATCTAAGTTTCTATTAATATTTAAAAGAAGTTTCATTATATAACGTATTGTTTTATTTATTAAAGCTCAAAGGCTACATCTGTATCCGTCAGATGCTGGAGAAGAGGAGCCAGCGGTGTACTCGGAGGGGAGCCCTCAACGGCTGGCTCCTCTTTGAATACGACAACTGGGACGAGGAGGATATTTTTGGCTTGAGGCAGCTCTTTGGGCTGCCTCCAATCACCGATTACAATAGGTGCGTATTAACCATTCCTATATATGGAACAACATGTATGTGAGTGTCACACATGAATAGCAATATTATTTATTTTATTTTTTGCAGGGACTCCGACTACGATAGTGACGATGACTATTAGACTATTAGCCTATTAGTTTTCTGTTTTTATTTTTTTATATTTTAGATTAATAAGTTTTTTAATTTTTGTATATCTGTATCTTTTTTTATATTTATGTTCTTTTAATAATAATATGCAATATTTTAAAATTTTTATATTTTGTGTTTTAATATTTTATATTAATTAAGTGTACCTCTCCTTCGTGCGTAGCGCCACGGCTGCCCCCGGAATGGTCGTGCTTAAGGACTTACTCTCTTAATAAATATGTACAGGTTTCTTACAATATACAATATATATTTTAAAATATCTATTTTTTTCTTCTTTTCTGTTTCCTTCACCTCCATCTCCCATATCTTGTCAATAACGTTAACGGGTGGGAGGGAATAATACGGGTGGGAGCTTTATAATATGCATAATGGGCCTTACAAAATTCGGTGTTCTATTTTACCGAGGGTACACTTATCTCCTTAGGGTAATTAGAAGAAAAAAAAGTTACCGACCGGTGGTCAGTGCGTCATTACCGACCGCGATATGCCCCTGGGGGGCATGCAACGCCGCTGCTACAGAGTTTTGGGCCTTAGGACCGGGGCAGCGTGGTGGGGGAACACTGCATACGTTCGCGGTGGGGAGAGCCGACCATATGGGCGAGGGGGTGGCGCCGTAGTACGGTGCGGGGGACACAGCGCGGCGCGCTCCATGACTCATAGGGGACAGTGGTGGGGGTTTGTTGTGACGGCCAGGAGTGGTCTGTAACTACTTACACCCCATGATGCTTACAACGATGCGGAGAGGGAACACGCCGAAGGATCGAGCAATTTGACGTACTACGCAATGGACACACGAACAGCATCCCGACGCAACATACGGCATATACGGTGTATGGCAATTTTTCGCGACGAGAGCTGCGAAACACTGCTGCGGGATGACCGTGGCGGAAAAGATATCGGCGTACAGCTTATTGGTGGTGATATCGACGAGTTCGATGCTGTAAAAGATTGGTATGATCTTTTGGTACCAGTCGATTGTAATTGATAAATATAAATAAAGTAAAAAAATACCTATGTACACGGCGTAGTATGATTCGTATCTCTAACCCTACACTACGACGATGAGATGCTGATGCAACCTCAAACGGTGCGCGTCAGCAGATCGCTGCAGCTTCCGACGCAACACCTCTATACAGGGTTTTTTTTTTATCCGTATTATGGATACGTAATATTTCGCGATCGGCGAACGAGCGATCAATAACATGTAATTCATTTTTACGATTAAAACGTTTCTATCCGATTTTTGACGAATAACGCTTCAATAAGAAAGTCGTGCCATTTTTTGCTGATTCAGATGTATCGCATGGTATTGTTTTGAAATTAATATCGCCGTGACTGTAAGACGTCCGCGGACTGGACGTACCCTGTTTTAGTTCGTATCACGACGTCTTGGCAGATAGACTGATAACTTACATCAATCACCGGCTTTAAGCAAAGAAAAAAAAATGTCATCTTTGGGGAATATTCGCGATTGTATCCTCGATTTCGTCAGGACACGTCGTTTGAATAACCCTAGAAACCCGAGATTATTCTCACCGGAGTGGTGTCGCGAGTTAAGATATTTCGGTTTTCGCACGTTAACGCGTAGATTAAAAAGTGTGTTTGCCCATTGTTCTCTGCGCGTGCTAGCGAGGGGTCATGAAAGAGGATACTTCAAGAACGATCCGTACATACTCTCGCTAGCCGCAGAGTGTATCAACAAACGCGGAGTGCGCGATAGCCATATCACCAGGGCTATTATAACCGATCATCTGTTTCACGAAGGTATGTATCTGTCGCTTGCCAGCAATAGCGCCTACACAAATTGCCTTTTTAAAAAAAAAAATAAATCAATTTTACAAGAATTGACGCGCTTTCATCACGAAGTCGTCCCCGAGGAGGAGGAGCAGTTGCTTCTAGGATGCCTCGATTGTATAGAGGATGTTGACTCGGAGCCCCGCACCAGCACGGCGACAGTGATGCAGCGTGCTAACGGTAAAACATACTTTTAAAAAAAAAAGATTACGGCTAATTTACGTTTTATTTAAAAAAAAAGTGGCAGGTCCATCGACAGCGCTGGATATACAGTCGATGGAGGAAGAAGAAGAAGAGGCCGAAGAATCGTTCCACGCTACGTGGGGTATGCGTTAAAACAGCATCGGAAACAAAAGGGGAAAAAAAATGCAATCTGCTTCATAATTTTCTTTACAGATGAGATCATGTCAATAGCATCGGCCGTTAGCGACCACAGTGACCATGACAATGGTGATGAGGATGACCACTCCACAATATCCAGCGCTTCTAACGAGAGCTATCAATGTAATAATTATAAATTTACAGATATCATTGAAAACTCATCTGTGTGAAAATAAAAAGTAAAAAAAAAAAAGTTGTAGATCCGTTGGAGGCTGCTGGTTACAATGACCGCATTGCACAGGGTAACGCACGGCCGCTGCAGGAGCACGACGACGACGACGACGACGTGGAAGAACCGATGCTGTGGGTTCTCAGGAACGGCGTGTACGAGGCAGCGGATGCCCACGAAGCGGCCGATGTATTAGCGGTGCTCGATGAGGCCCCGGGCGCCGCGGATACCCTCGAAGAAGGTAGCGTTGAAAGAGATATTCTTTAACATTTAAAGCCTTCTTTGGCGAAACTGCTAACTTTAAAAAATGTAGGATATGATGAAAACCTGGTAGGCGCTGTATTCTCATACATCGGGTCGATGTTTAATCCTCGTGAGGAATGAGAAGTCAGTATGAGCCAAATACTCTTTCTTTTTTTCTTGATTAATAAAAAAATAATAAAAAACTCTTTTTCCAAACGCTAGATGCGGGCGCGCAATATCAGATCGGCGGGGGACCCCTTCTTCGGTCACAGATTGATGACAACGAAGACGCAGACAACGAGGGAGTGAGCGATAACGACGTGTTACCACCAGGGCATAGGTTTACCGTACAAGCCGAAACGACGCGTCGCATAAATCGGTTCCGATTAGACGGTCGCGAAATAACAATGGCTATCCGGAGGCCGCCCGAAGACCCTGATACAAATACGATATCATGGTTACACGGGGCAGTCAGAGATATACACGCGTACCTCACAAGCTCGTGTACCGCGCGGGACTATATAGGTCTAACGATCAAATCCGACAGTTTTGCGTGTGGGGCAGCATGGGTGTCGTACAGATTGGCTCGAGAACTTCTCGAAAACGATGTGTGGGGTGTGATATCGTCCGTCGCACAAAGCGCCCAGGCATTCCAGATAGATAGGTCTTTTGTCATCGAGTCGTGTATAGTCGAAGTACCGCGGGGTACGGGGCGCGTGCAATTAGCGCACGAATTTGTAAACAAAAACTCTATACTTACCATAATAAACACCGATAATCTCTGTCTACCTAGATCGCTCGCTGCGGCGATGGTGCACGCTGAACGTGGGGAGGTGCGCTCTGGGGCGTTGCATGAGCGATGGAACGCAGTACGGCGTCAACGGGGTAAATTTCAAAAACAATTAGCTCTCGAGCTTGTGACAAGCGCCCGTGTAGACATACCGCCTGATGGTTGCGGTATTCCGGAAATTGATAAATTTCAAAGGCACCTTGCTCAGGATGGTATAGCCATTGTTGTTTACGAGTTTGACAATATAGGCAGCGGCGAGAAACCACTGTACGACGGATCGCAGATAGTCGATAGCGCGTACGGTTCAGGGAAACCACGGCAAACGCTCCGCATTCTGTATTATAATAATTCGCGGCATTATCAACCTATTTTAAATATGCGGGGTGCGGTCGGTAGTCGTGGTTTTTGCGTACCATGTAACAAATCTTACACGTACGAGGCAGAGCATAAGTGTTCCCACAAATGCGCTAGATGTTTCGGAAAACCGCCCTGCGATTCGGCTCTCCCCACATTGTATTGTCGCGAGTGCCATAGGTACTTTTTTGGTCAAATCTGTTTCGATAATCATATAAACACGCTGATTAGTAAACAGAAGGGTAAAGAAAAGAGCGTGTGCCAGGCCGTTCGCAGCTGTCCGCAGTGTCTTAGACCTCTTCAAGGAACCTCTCGTAAGCACTCTTGCGATAAGATGTATTGCAGCGTCTGCAAGAGTGTTAATGACGTTGGACATCGTTGTTACGTCAGACCGGTAAAAAAGACTACCGCTGAAAAAAATATTCTGTACATCTTCTACGATTTTGAAACACAGCAGATACAGAAGCTGCCCGGTGACGACGCGGTGCGTATCCACACACCAAACTTGTGCGTCGTTCAGCAGGTGTGTACAGCGTGCATGAATGATACAGATCTCGCGAGGGTATGCCCGTCTTGCGGTGTACACGAGTACATCTTCGAAGAGGACCCTGTAAGGCAGTTTGTAGATTTCGCGTGCGACCCTAAAAGAAAATCGTTTCAGCGTGTGATCTGCGTGGCGCATAATGCCAAGGGTTTCGACGCGCAGTTTGTACTACGGTACATCGTGAAGCGTAGAAGAAAAAGTCTAAAGCCGCCGATGCTGCTACTCAGCGGTACGAGCATCATAATGATGAAGACGGGCCGTGTAACTTTCATAGACAGTCTTAATTATTTTCATATGCCGCTGAGTGCACTACCGAAAGCCTTCGGCCTCGCGGATGCGGCTGGTTTGAATCAAAAGGGTGTCTTCCCGCATCTGTTCAATACATCTGAGAATCAGCAGTATATCGGCCCGTTACCAGCGCTCGAGTTTTATTCGCCCGATACGATGTCGTCGGTTCAACGTAATCAGTTTTTAGCATGGTACAACGAGCAGTGCTCTGCGGGATACGTGTTTAACTTTCGAACCGAGTTTATAGATTACTGTAGATCAGACGTTACCATTCTCAGGCAGGCTTGCGTTTCTTTCCGCGAAATGTTTCTTCAACATGGCAGCGTTTGCCCTTTCTCGGAGAGCACCACCATAGCCTCGGCGTGTTCGAGAGGTTTTCGGAAAAACTTTTTGCGGGACGAGCAGATAGCTATTTTACCACCGGGTGGGTACCGATACGGTGACAAACAATCGCGTAAGGCTGTCTTATGGCTTCTTTCGCTGGAGCATCGTTTGGGCTGTGCCATAGTTCACGCAGGGCGCACTCGGGAGTATCATCTACCGGATGGTACACCCGTCGACGGTTACTACCTGGACGCCACCACAGGTTCGCGACACGTATTCCAGTTTCAGGGTTGTTTCTGGCACGGTTGCCCAAAATGCTATCGTATAAACAGAGATAGTCATTTACACACGGGTGGATCCATGGACGCGCGCTTCGAGAGAACGCAGGCTACGAGCGATAAGATTCGGTATTTAGGTTACGAGCTGACGGAAATTTGGGAGTGCGAATTCGACCGCTGGATAAAAGATTCTGAACAGGCCGCTTTATATAGATCGCTGAATGAGAACCCGCTGGTATCGCAAGCACCGCTCGAACCCCGCGATGCTTTCTTCGGTGGCCGTACAGGAAATACCGTCAGTTTTTACGAAGTCGAGGGGTCTGAGAGGATACATTACGTAGATGTGTGCTCGCTCTACCCCTTCATTTCGAAAACGGGGAAATTCCCTGTAGGTCACCCTACGGTGTACGTGGGCGATGACTGTCGTGAATTAACGGGTGATCGCAACAACATCGATAACGTGGAGGGTTTGATTAAGTGTGTGGTGTTACCACCGCGAGATCTGTATCATCCCGTGTTACCGGTACGCATGCACGGTAAACTGCTCTTCGCCTTGTGTCGTTCCTGTGCAGAGGCCATGCTACAGGGGTCGTGTCCTCACGAGAATCCCGCGGATAGAGTATTCGAAGGGACCTGGGTCGTGGACGAGGTCAAGCGCGCCGTACGTAAGGGGTATGAAATAACGCTGATACACGAAATATGGCAGTATGAGATTACCCAGTACGATCCGACGACACGGACGGGCGGTCACTTTGCCGATTACATAAACACGTTCCTAAAGATTAAGCAGGAAGCTAGCGGCTGGCCGCGCGAGTGTGGCGACGACGACGAGGCCAAAAAACTGTATATAGAGGAGTACGATCGGGTCGAGGGTATTCGTCTGGACCCTGGAAATATAAAATCAAATTCCGGTCTGCGGTCAGTCGCAAAATTATGTTTGAATTCCTTTTGGAGCAAGTTTGGGCAACGCGAAAATCTGCCAAAGACGGAAATTGTAACGACTCGTCAAAAGCTCGTGAGTCTGCTTACGTGTCCGGAGGTCGAGATTACAGGTATTCTGCCCGTAGATGACGAGCTGCTTTACGTCGGTACGCGTAGTACGAACGACGCGTTGATACCCACAGCGTACACAAACGTTGTTATAGCTGCGTATACCACGGCTCAAGCTCGCCTTAAGCTATACGACTATCTCGAGAAATTAGATCGGCGTGTACTATATTACGACACCGACTCGTGTATATACGTATCAGGTGGACGGCACGCCGATAACGCTTACGAGCCGCCGCTCGGCAGTCTTTTGGGCGATTTAACGGATGAGCTGGAGTCGTACGGTGTTGGTAGCTATATCACGTCTTTTGTCTCGGGAGGCCCGAAATTTTATGCGTACCGAGTGCGTAAGCCAGACGGTTCTTACGCTGAGGTCTGTAAGGTCAAAGGTATCACGATCGACTACGCGACGAGTCTGGCCATTAATTACAACTGGATACGTTCTTATGTAACGGGAGAGACCAGCGAGCCTGTCGTTTTACACTATGACGCGATACGGCGTACACCGTTTCACGACGTAGTGACGCGTCTGGAATCAAAAACGTGTAAACCGACAGAGCTTCAAAACCGGCGACGCGACGGTCGTTTCGGTTCTTTGCCCTACGGATTTATGTAATTAATATTACAAACAAAACCTGTATAAATGTATATACATCGCCTGTACAATAATAATAATAAAACATATTTATCTGAAAAAACAAAAAAAAACCTCTTTATCGATTTATTCCCGAAGACTCCATCAACAGGGCCATGTTATTTATTTTTTCAGCGACTCTTCAAACATGCTAGCCGTGCATTATGGCTAGCTATGCGGTTGACACACATACATACTGACTATTAGCTCACAGGTGCACGATGAGCTCACCCGGACGAGGGGCTAGCAACATCACCGATAAGAGCTAGCAAGCGCGCGCGACGTCACGAGCCTCACGCGTGTCGCGCGCCCGCCGCGGCCGGGCCCCGCAATGGAAGGGGGAGCGTGTAAAATTCAGCAGACTCTGTAACAGTATATTCGTAAAGGACACCACCAAATAGCCTCATTTGGCATAATGGACACGCGGTGGAAGCACCCCTGGACGTCGATGGTCTGTGGGCCAACGGGGTGCGGGAAGACGTTCTTCGTAAAGAAATTCCTACGGTTCATCGATGACATGAGCGACGTGCGATTTGCGCGTGTTCTCTTTCACTATGCAGAGTGGCAGGAGGGGTACAGGGAGTACGGGAGCACTATAGAGTTTCACGAGGGACTGCCGCAAAACACAGATTACGGCAACGACCCACGCCCGAAACTCGTCACCATCGACGATCTCATGAGGGAATCGTCCAATAACACGGTGGTCGACCTTTTTACCAAAGGCAGCCATCATAAGAATATCAGCGTGATCTTCATTACGCAGAATCTCTTTCATCAGGGGCCCGGGCAGCGCGATATCTCGTTGAACGCCAACTACATCGTTGTGTTTAAAAATCCGCGCGACAGAGCGCAGATACAGCATCTGGCGAGACAGGTGTTTCCTGAAAATCCGCGCTTCGTGCAGGAAGTCTACCGCGATGCCACCGCCGAACCGCACGGTTATTTACTACTCGATTTGAAGCAATCGACGCCCGATAACTGCCGCTTTCGCACGAGCGTGTTTCCTTCGGACCCGTTCCACTACGTGTACGTGCCGCGAAAGGGTATAAAGGGTGGGTACGCCGATCGAGACGTACCAGTCATTCGGTTGTAATGGTATCCAGCGCACGCTGCTCTATAGGGCGGAAGCACGCCACAGTGTTAAAGGCTATTTGCCACCTGGACAGTAAACAACGCAGCGCCTTGTTACGAGCGGCCGACCCACGCCTCGTCAACTGTATATGCGAATGCGCTCTGAACATCCTTCGCGGTAACGTACCTCTCAAGCCGACTCAGAAACGGCACTTACGAAAACACGCACCGCTGCTGAGACGTTTATCCAGACCGGGTTCGGCAGTCAAAACTAGAAAGCGCCTTATCGTTCAGAGCGGCGGTTTTTTACCTCTTCTGTTAGCACCCATACTGGGTACCGTCATATCAAAACTCATAGGGGGAAGCGGGTAGGATATACGCCGAGATGGAGCATGCGAAAAAGATGGTTCTCATTCCTCATGAGAGCGTGAATACCGTGCACCAGCAGTACCACCGTGCAGCGCCTCATACGCATCAGTACAGTCAGGAGGGCATTGACACCGTTAACACCGTACAAACCCCTGGGACCCCCTTAAGCAGATTAGACGCGTCGATGAAGGAGATCCTACACTCGCCGAATTTCATTGACGAGCGCGAAAAGTGGAAGATGTACAATCAGGTGCTGCAGCGTTATCTACACTTTATCGAGGACCTGCGCAATAACGTCGACGAGGATAGGCGCACCGATAGCGATAACAAGAAGAAAAATAACAATTCTGCGGAGGATAACGCCCGGAACCAGACCACCGATGCTGACGACGACGACATCATTGCCAGTGTACCCCAAAAGTACAGGACTAAGGCGCGGCTCTTACTAGGCAGACTGCGTGGCGCTGGCTCACCACACATTTCGTGGAGTAAGCAGGGCGTTACGCGTATCGGTGGAACCGTCGTGCAGGATGCCAACATCGTTGATTTAATCAATGACGCTATGCGCGAGAGAAAAACGGCGAGACCGGCGGGGAGTCGGCAGTTTGCGCGGTTCCTCCGTACTGCTGGTATACCGCGCGAATTTATTGGCAATCAGCGTCTATGGACGGAGGGGAGCAACACGACGCCTCTCAGTAATCAGCCACGGCGTCGTGTAACAATCGTACCGCGCCCAATCGACACGACTCAGAGCTCGTCCACGGAGGAGGAGGAAGTGTTTAGAGACTCGGGGGAAGCAGAAGAGGTCGTGGGGAAAAGACATACACGATCCGTGTCGGCTAGTACAGCCAACGATACCGAGAAAAAGAAAAGATTAGAATGGTTAAGGCTGCCGTGAAACAGAAGAAGAAGGCGGGTGATGACAGGCTTCTGAGGCGTCTTTATTACACACCAGCAGAGCCGTCTTCGTACGCCGGTATCGGTAACCTCGAGCGATCGGTTAAGGGTAGGGTAAAGCGAGATTCCGTCGTACATTGGTTAGAGGCGCAGGACGCGTATACGCTGCATAAGCCCGTGCGTCGTACGTTTCAGCGCCGCTCTTACGCCGTCAGCAATATCGACGATGTTTGGGAGGCCGATCTCGTGGACCATCGCTCGTTGAAGGAGTACAACGATGGTTACACGTATATACTTGTAATAATCGATGTACTCAGCAAATACGCTTGGGTCGAGCCTTTACGCGATAAGTCCGGTGCAACGGTAGCAGCGGCATTCCGGAGGGTTTTGACACGTAGTAAGAATAGGATACCCGTGTACCTACAGACAGACAAAGGTAAAGAGTTTACCAATGGCGTATTGCAGCGTCTGCTCGAGGAGCTCGGCATAGGATTCCGCGTAGCGCGCAGCCCCGACGTAAAGGCAGCTGTCGTCGAACGCTACAACCGTACTCTGAAGGAGCGTATGTGGCGTTACTTTACACATAGAAACACGCGGCGGTACATAGATATTCTTCAGAGCCTCGTGGAATCGTACAACAGGACACGTCACTCTGCGATAAGAATGCGTCCAGTCGACGTAACCATGTATAATGCCGCTACGGCCCGTATGAACCTGTCCATGCGATACGCCACAGCGAGCCCGCGTACCCCTAAATACGGTGTCGGTGACTTGGTACGCATCAGTAGCGCTAGGAACCCTTTCGCGAAAGGTTACGAGGGGGGTTGGACTCGAGAGATTTTTAAAATCGTACGCCTAGGTACAACGAGAGAACCACCCGTCTACATCTTAGAAGATCTCGCCGGCGAGGAGATTGACGGTATTTTTTACGAGGAGGAGCTCGTTCGAGTTCGCAAGGACCTCGCAAAGGACACGTTTCTCGTCGATCGTGTGATAAAACGAAGCGGTCGTGGGAAAGCCCAAAAAGTACTGGTCAGCTGGGTCGGCTACCCCGAGAAATTTAATTCGTGGATACCGGCATCCCACTTAAAGAACAATGAAGGACCAATTTTATCTCGTTCTGCCCAGTAACAGCAGTATGTCGTACTATCCCGAAAATAAAACTACCAGTTTTACCACGCATCTACCGCATCAGATCGATTTACACGGGGCATGGGCTGTTGCTCTGGTCGAAATACAGATCCCTATGACCTTTCTTCACGTGCCCGCAGCGCTAAAAGACTGGGAGCACGTGGGCATTGTCACCACACGCACCAAACCGCGGAAGAACCACAAAGAACCGATAGTGGGTCTTATGATGACGGGTTCTAACGTGGCGCACGGTGTTTATGACGACGTAAAGACACTCGTTGACGAAATAAACGCTACCAGGGCTATGAAGGGCCGTCTGCAATTAGAGCTCTGTAGAGGCGGTTACGCTAGCGTATCGCTCGTCTCTACCGATAACGATCTAGACGACCCACACGAACTGAGACTCTGCCGGTCTCTGGCGCGCATCTTAGGTTTTCCCGAATCGGTCGTGGTATCGAAAGCACAGCCCGTTGTGATGGCCGATCAGCCGATTAGCCTGATCAACGCCCTACCTAAGATGCTTTTTGTTTACACCGATGTCTGCGAGCCGTATATCACCGGAGACGTCCAAACACCCTTGCTTCGTGTGGTTCCCCTACAAACGGATAACAAATACGCTTACGCAGCCATGAAAGTGCTCTCGTTTTCACCGTTAAAGTATATACCGCTGCTCCGCACGACTTTTCAAACGATCGACATCGATATAAGAGATCAACTAGGCGAACCTATACCATTCGAATCAGGGACGCTCTCCGTAACACTACACTTTAAACGGCTAGACTGATGGCTCATTACACCGACTACTACGAGTCGCAGATCGGTGGGGGATATTCCACGAAATTTCGGGTATTCGCGGGGTCGCCTTATCAGCGAGGACATGGTATTGGTAGCTTTCTCGGTGGTCTGTTTCGGCGTGTGTTACCTTTGCTATCGAGAGGAGCCCGAGCCGTCGGTAAGGAGGCGGTGCGCGCGGGCATGAATATCTTGACGGACGTCAGCGAGCGCGGTGCTCCGCTGAAACAGGCGTTTCGCACCAGGGCCACCGAATCGGGTATGAATCTTAAACGTAAGGCGGAGGCGAAAAGTGACGAGCTCATGAAAGGATCGGGCTATAAAGCTGTAAAACGACCACGCGGCGCCCACTCTATCATCGGCGTCGCTGGAAGGAGCATCGCCTCAAGAACTGCTAACAAGCGTAAAAGACGTACGGGGAAGAAGGCTGCTCCGCGTCGAAAAAAAAGTAGTAAAAAAATAAAGTCAAAAACCAAGAAACCCAAAAATCGTCGTAGGATCGCTAGTAAGAAAGTAAAGCGGAGTGTGCTGGATATCTTCTCCTAAACGCTACCTCTATCATGGCCTTTCTACACGCACACTCCTGTGAGTGTATGAAATCGGAGCTCGAGTTCTTTACACTGCCACCGACACAGACCACTATAGAGAGCGCGCAGTGGGTACACTACAAGCCCATCTCATCGCTGACCGATGACTCGCCCATTGAATTTGTCGTGCCGGGTAACGGCGACGAGTACCTCGATCTAGCACACACCATGCTGAGTTTACGCGTGCAGCTACGATCCAAGGATGCGCTAGCCCCTGACGCTCTGAGCAAAGCAGCCCCTGTTAACAATCTGCTACACTCGCTGTTCAATCAGGTGGACGTGTTTCTTAATCAGAAACTCGTATCACCGCCTAATAACGCGTACGCTTACAGGGCCTACATAGAGACGTTATTAAATTATGGGCCAGCCGCCAAGGGGTCCCACCTCTCGAGCGTGCTCTGGTACGACGACACGCCCGGTCATATGGATGATACAGCGGGCAAGAATATGGGTCTCGTGAATAGGCAGGCGTTCGTCGGTAAAGACAAGACGGTCGATCTGATTGGGCATTTGCATTGCGATGTGTTTAACCAGGAAAAATTTTTATTAAATGGTGTTGAGCTCCGTTT
Organism: Cephus spinipes; assembly: GCA_963971525.1. Lineage (NCBI taxonomy): Eukaryota > Metazoa > Arthropoda > Insecta > Hymenoptera > Cephidae > Cephus > Cephus spinipes. The sequence continues at coordinate 13,413,439 of OZ020575.1, read as the reverse complement.
ACGTCTCGTACGCACGAGAGACGGTTTCTCCCTCATGGATCCAAAGAGCGCGTGTTCTTTACATATAACGGAGGCCACGCTCCTCGTTAGACGCGCCAAAATAAGCCCCGGTATTCTAATTGCTCATTCTAAAATGCTATCAAAGACAACTGCAAAGTATCCGCTTACGCGTGTAGAGGTCAAGGCGCTGACGATGCATGCCGGCTTGCACGGTGGTACTATGGACAACGTGATTCTCGGCCAATTACCTAAGCGTATTATAATAGGCTTCGTCGATAACAAGGCCTTCAATGGCAACTATCAACTCAACCCGTTCAATTTTAAAAACTATCGTATTAATTTCCTATCGCTGTACGTCGACGGTGTTCAAGTACCCTCGAAAGCATTGCAGACAGATTTCGGCAAAGCCGGCCTTTACGTGGACGCGTATCATACCCTCTTCAGTGGCACGGGTATACACTTCCTCAACGAGGGTAATTCTATATCAAGGAGTGCTTACGCAGACGGCTACTGCCTGTTCGTTTTCGATCTTACACCCGATCTCTCGGCAAATAGCAACACCCACTGGAACCTGATCAAGCACGGTAGTGTACGAATTGAGGTACGCTTCGACGATCCGCTGGCCACCACCGTGAACTGTATCGTATACGCCGAGTACGATAACGTTCTGGAGATCGACGCCTCGCGTCAGATCGTCGTAGATTACGGCGGCTAAACAATCGAAGAAAATACATAGGTCAGCAGTTTAGGGTATGCGTCATCGCTTTTTTTGTGCACTCGGTATCGCCTGTGATCGGCAGCATCGCCGTTAGTTTCTCGTTGAACGCCTTCGAGTTAGCACCGCAGCGATGGATTTCGTGATCGAGATTGAGTACTTCAAAGACTCCGAGGGACGTCTGGCGCCGAAGGAGATCGGCGTCGTGGCTGTGGAAAGAAAATACATAGGCCACTGGATCGTTTCACCGCCCTGCGATTTCAACGAATTACCACCGGCGATCAGAAGTGAGAACAACACCATGACCCGCTATCGACACGGTCTAGAGTGGTTCGACGGTGGTGTGACGTACAAACAGCTATACAACAATCTCCGAAATATTGCCGCTATTTCGCGGAGCATATACACGCGAGGTCCGGAGAGCGTACTTTTTCTGCAGACCGTTATGGCAAGGGAAGTTATAAATTTGGATGAAACCCCCGATAACTCACCATACGAGGACTTCCCACCGAATCGTGACCATTACGAGTGTATCGTTCACGCCTGTAAGGAGAGCCGGGGATCGTTCACCTGCGCTCTGAACAACACCTTACGCCTTGAATTCTGGCTTCGAAATAACGGACCGCATATATGAACACGCTAGACCTTTACCTTGGCCTTCGCGGTATATCGGAGCATACGACGGGTGTCTACGCAGCTGATAGAATACCCCGAAGCTGGTCGAAACCCGCTGCGATTATCGCCAACACGGACGATCATACGAAGCCAGGAGCACATTGGGTTGCCATGTACGTGGACGCTGACGGAGACGGCTACTACTTTGACAGCTACGGATTACCACCGCTGAATCATCACCACGCATCGAGACTCCGACGGAACTGTCGATCCTTCCGATGGAACACCCAGCAGCTTCAGAGCGAGACGTCAACGGTGTGCGGCCAATTCTGTATGATGTTTCTACACTACCTCTCCTCAGGCTTCGGGATGCATGCCTTCCAGAATGTGTTTAGTGCTGATTTGCGGAAAAACGATAGAATTGCCCGAGAGTACTACGACGCTTTTGTGCGAAAGAAGCGTTTGGCTGATCGCCAGTATGCGCACGATAATAAGGTCTATGGTGGCGGTGGCGGTGGTAGGATACAATATTCCAGGTGTAAATCTGGATACACGTGTTAAGATCTGTTTCATGAAAAAAAAAAGGTGCGTGGTCTGGGTATTTAATTATATAAATTAAAGATATAATTTAGCTAATTTTTTTTATTATGGATTGTATATTAATATAATAACGATAATATATATATATAACGTAAATAATAATAATAGGCATAGAGTATATGAGGCGTTTCGCGTCAACTCTCCCAGCGCGGCGCGCGAGCACCAAATCATCCTATTTCTAACTCGTGTTAGCGCTACTATAATGTGACTAAAAAAATTCTTTAATAATAGTTTTCGATGTATTTTTTCCTCAGCTTTTCAATGGTGTAGGCAGTTTTTCCAAAAATTTTCATTTTCACCTTGAAAAATTATAAAACGTCTTATATCTTGAAAAGTATATTTTTAATATTTTTTTTAATGATTCAGATCGAAAGCTGAGTAAATTTTACATAGAAAAACATGTTTTCCAGAGAGTGCTCAACTTGTTATCATTAAGAAATACAACGCGTAAAAGTAGACGCAACGCCGCGCCGCTCGGCGGTCCGGCGTGCATTACGGCGCGTGGGCCTGATCTGCCTGGTTACCTGGTAACCATTCGATTTTTATCAATTTTAATTTATCGAAGTAATCATTTTATAAATGTTCATACTTTCTTTGCTTTTTTTTTAGTTTTCCTAGCTTTTGACGTGGGATTGCTTTTTTTCAGTGTCTTCGATTTTGCATTTGATTTTTTCTGTGTGTTAGTTGACGCTTTTAGTACAGCTACCGGTATTTTTTCTTTTCTCTGTCTAACAGTTTGTTTTGGAAAGATTTGATACTCAGGACTTAAAGATGTTTTCTTCAGCATCAATTTACTTTGATCTATTGGAATAATAGCATGAAATTGTAAAGTTCCTGGTATAGATTTTGCCTCATCCAACCTAGGTTTTAATTCTAAAGCAGTCTTTTCATAAGACTCTTTACTGCTATAAAAAACTTACGTTTCTTTGCAATAACTTTTAGCCCAGTTGTAGAGCTCTTCTGGCGTTAAAATTCGATTATTCGAAGAAAGCTGTAGACTAGCTCGTTTTGCACCTCTTTTTAAATTCGCGCCTATGCCATCACATGCACCTTTGCCGTGTGCAGTGGCATAAAAATGCCATTCAGCTGGAATTCCAAAATCTCTCTCATGGAAAAGAAGATTTTGGAAATTACTTTTGTTTTTAAAGTGCTGACCTGCTCCATCTGTTAAATAATAGATTTTTTTAACTGTGAAATTAGATTTCAGATCTGATATTATAAGTTTTTGATACTCATAAACCGAAACAGTATCATGGTTTAAGTTATCGGATATAACAGCCATGCTTACATGTTTAAGCTTATCTTCTTTGTAATAGACCACAACTGTAAAAACAGAGGCTTGGTTGTTATTCCAGTGGAACGATTGTGTAGAATTTTGTATTACAAACGCGTAGTTTTCTGCAAAATCGCAACACACTAGGAATTCTCCTTCTTGGAGATTCTTTTTTAGGTCATTCACAAAAAGTGATTGTTTCTTTGCGAAAAAATCGTGACTTTTGAATTTTATTAATTTTTCGCCCAGTATGTCCTTAAATTCGTGAACATTTACTGTTTTCGAAGCTATTGTACAGCGGTCGGTTTGAAACCATGATTCATACTGTATTTCGAAAATATTACTTTTATTAAAACATTCAAGTAAATGTTCTCGCAATATAGACATATTGGGACAATCCAAACAGTCACCTAAATGACATTTATCATGTGCATTACTACACACAATTGCATTGATGCAGTCATGGTAGTTTTTGAGAGGCAATTCAGTATTTTTTGTTAAACTCTCTAGATCAATAGCGTCTAGCATAAGCTTGACGTTTTCGTGATGTACACACACGCATACTTTATATGTACCACTACTTCCAGCTAGAACACAATGCGTTGGTCTCAATTGTGTGAATTTAGTAAAGCCAATTTTAACATGTTCATGTTCTTTTTTAAATAAACAATAAATTTCATTTAAATCACCAAGCAGTAATCTTTTTTGAACATGTTTTCTTTCACCGTTGTCCTGCTTAACAGATAAGCAGTCTTTTAAACCTGGCATAATTCGACTTATATCATCACTTTCATAAAAACTTTTTACTAAATTTACAGTTTCAGCTGGAAATAGTTTGCCACGTTTCTTATCAGGTATTGAGAAAATTCCGCTCTTAGCGACTAACTCTTTCGCTTCTCGAGCTTCCCATTCACTGCAACCGAACTCTCTAATTAAGTCATTACGAGACCAAAACTCAGGGGCAAGAGTAAGTAATTGAATTCTATCTTGTTTAGTTATGGAATCTGAAAATTTTTTTTTTATTTGATCGAGAACTGCTACACCTGCTTTGTGATATTCATCGTTACACTCTATTTTAGCTCTTTTTGCATCAAAAGGAGGTAAATCCTTTTTCAGTTTGTAAATTTGCCGTCGACAGCTGGAACAGATTTTTGCTTTCTCTGGGACGAGGGGATATGAATTTCTTAAAGTTACTGGAAAGTCAAACAAATCTTTCGATGAAGGATGATTACTTTTATTCAAAGGATTTATGCAATTCAATTTCCACGCTGAATCCATTGTAGTTGCTACAATAAACCGAAGAAATGATTAAACAGATAATCACAGATGGCTCAATCTTCGAGTACACGAAGAATACAATCAAATCAAAGTTTGACGCCGTTGAAATGAATTTTGTAAAATTCCTTAAAGTAAATACGACAAAGAGTCACCGCCCTTATGTGCATTCATGGTAACAGTTCATTTGCAGGTAAACAATTCCGATAGGAAAGCCACCTAACGAGTGAAAAGTGAAATGCGCGGCGCTCCGGGTCGCGCGCCGTAATGCACGCCGGACCGCCGAGCGGCGCGGCGTTGCGTCTACTTTTACGCGTTGTATTTCTTAATGATAACAAGTTGAGCACTCTCTGGAAAACATGTTTTTCTATGTAAAATTTACTCAGCTTTCGATCTAAATCATTAAAAAAAATATTAAAAATATACTTTTCAAGATATAAGACGTTTTATAATTTTTCAAGGTGAAAATGAAAATTTTTGGAAAAACTGCCTACACCATTGAAAAGCTGAGGAAAAAATACATCGAAAACTATTATTAAAGAATTTTTTTAGTCACATTATAGTAGCGCTAACACGAGTTAGAAATAGGATGATTTGGTGCTCGCGCGCCGCGCTGGGAGAGTTGACGCGAAACGCCTCATATACAGTAATCCGCAATTGAAGTGGAACACTTTAATTTTTTTACATATCTGTGAAAGTGTGACGGATTTCGAAAAACCAAAGACATATTTTTTAGGAAATTTCCTTCCCGTTCGAATGGTTAAGGTTTTATCCCGATCGGATACAAAATGGCCGAATGGCAGGGGTTGAAGTGAAAAAGTGCATTTTGGAACTTTTTGAAAAATTCGAGATCTAGTAGTTCCGGAAGGAAATTTATATTTCTAATTAGGGCACGAGAGAGAGCATCCTTCGGCATTAAAAAAACACCCCCATTGAACCCCTGTAGGATCACTCTAGGGGGAGTTACACCCCCTTGAAGTGAAAACACTTAAATGGCCATAACTTTCAAACGCGCCGGCCAATCTGGTCCAGTTTTTGCATGATATCATCTTTAATGATACTGCAGATTCTCACAAAATAACTGTTCTCGGAGATGATCCCGTGATGGAGATCTCGAGCTTTCGCAAGCGCATCCGAAGCTTCCCCGCCATTTTTCATTAGGAAAGCGATGAAATAGAAGTTTCATTTTTATCCACGTTGTAGCTGAGGTTTCAACGATTAAAACGCGCTTTTAAACATCCAAATACGAGTACGCTAAGGGGTTAAATTATCTGTTTGAAAAAACGCCTAAATTTTGCGAGTCCCGCTCGAGGCGCTCGGGGGACAGATGCTTTGCGCGCGTGGAGGCTAGTAGTCCCCCGAGTACCTCGAGCGGAACTCGCAAAATTTAGGCGTTTTTTCAAACGGATCATTTAACCCCTTAGCGTACTCGTATTTGGATGTTTAAAAGCGCGTTTTAATCGTTGAAACCTCAGCTACAACGTGGATAAAAATGAAACTTCTATTTCATCGCTTTCCTAATGAAAAATGGCGGGGAAGCTTCGGGTGCGCTTGCGAAAGCTCGAGATCTCCATCACGGGATCATCTCCGAGAACAGTAATTTTGTGAGAATCTGCAGTATCATTAAAGATGATATCATGCAAAAACTGGACCAGATTGGCCGGCGCGTTTGAAAGTTATGGCCATTTAAGTGTTTTCACTTCAAGGGGGTGTAACTCCCCCTAGAGTGATCCTACAGGGGTTCAATGGGGGTGTTTTTTTAATGCCGAAGGATGCTCTCTCTCGTGCCCTAATTAGAAATATAAATTTCCTTCCGGAACTACTAGATCTCGAATTTTTCAAAAAGTTCCAAAATGCACTTTTTCACTCCAACCCCTGCCATTTGGCCATTTTGTATCCGATCGGGATAAAACCTTAACCATTCGAACGGGAAGGAAATTTCCTAAAAAATATGTCTTTGGTTTTTCGAAATCCGTCATACTTTCACAGATATGTAAAAAAATTAAAGTGTTCCACTTCAATTGCGGATTACTGTATATATATATGTAAGCAGTTCATAATAATAACAACAACGATATATATATGTAGCGTAAATAATGCTAAGCTAGGTTAGATATATATATAAGTAATGTAAGCAATTAATAATAATATGTATGTAGGAAAATATATATATATATATAATATAAACCTATACTACTATTATTCAAGAAATTAGGTTAACCTGCCCATACCCAAGCCGAACCAGGGTGTCTCTAGTGGCCTCATAGAGCAGGACACACCCTGGGCATGCGCCGAGTGCGTGCTCGAGTAACACACTCCGCGCACAGGTTGTGCACCGCGCCAAATTGAAGACCATTGTAGTGTCAAGCAACAAATAGTGCAAGCTGTGGGGAGTGTATAACGCTTGCATGGCTGGTGGTAGCTCACTCACACACCCGGCGCATAGCTCATCCCAGCGGTATGTATAGATGTAACCGTAAAGACAGCGGCCCTCATGCAGGGCGTCATAGAACGGGTCCCCCGGGGTAGGAGGAGGCGGTGAATTCCGACCGGCCTCCTCCTCCCCAAACACGTTGTCGTTCCGCTCAAAAGCTGATCGTGGCGCCATTTCTAGAAACAAGTGTGAAAAAACGAGATTAAAACAAATGATTACAAAAAAAAAACACATATACATATATATGCATAGCTCACAATTTATATTCGGGGTGGGGGAGGAACTTCTGCAAGACCCTGCCTCAATAGCACCTCCCGGTTATCGCAGAAGTATGCGATGCATGCTATACAGTCACCGGGTGCATACGCGCGCAGCACACACCGAGCACAGCGTACACAGATGCCCGCACGCAGATGTATTGCGGGGTCAATCTGTAGGTAATGTATTACATGGGGCGTAAACTGAGGCCTGTGCTCGGCGGGTTGCTCACGCATGCACCCGTAGCATAACCCCGACCCCGCACCCCGCATGTAAACACACCCGAACAAGCACTGCCCTTCGTGAAAGGGGGCAAAGAACGCATTACGGGGCGGCGGTATTCCGTCAAGCAGCGGCCCCTCAAATGGTCCTTCGCCCTCCTCGGGCGGCGTATCCGGGCGCCTTGGGGCCATAATCTGTAATATTTAAGTTTTTTAAAATAAATATGTTTAAATCAAATAAAAACCGATACAGACTTAAAATTATTATTACCCTTGCTGATCTAGTAACAGTACCCGTACTGCGGTGCTAGCTGCGGTGCTGTTGCTGGTGCTGCCGGTCAATGTCTACAAATAAACGTGAAAAGCGATAGAAAAGCAATACTTTTTTAATCTAATAAAATCGGGTACTATCTTAAAGCTGGTATACATACCACTTTCTTCATTTCAAATACACCGCACAAATAGCCGTACTCCGCGGTCCGTCTGGTTATTTGTCTAAAAAATAAAAATTACCACATATAATTTTTAATCAGATAAAAAACGCGGGTGCCTGATTCAACTTAACACAGTTATACATACCACTTTTTTTTTAAAAACTCCCACTATTTCGGTTTCACTTCTTTTTTTTAATTAAACTTTTTTTAGCGCTATTTCAGCTACTGCTTGTCACCAAGGTAATGACAGGATGCTGCGAGGACGGCTCACAGGTAACCATCTTTTTCCCCACCATTGCCCTTATTTTTTTGCATGGTTGCAAACAAGAGATACATGTAGCAGTTTACGCTGCTAAGACAATGGTACCCCCCCACGCCTGATGTATTTGGCGCATCGTTCGCTAGATGATCCAAAAGAAGGATACAGGATTCACCCCAAGCAAAATGTTAGGGGTTGGGTATCAGCCCCATCGGTAGTTAAAAGTATCGAAAAATGAGCGGCAATGCATACGGTACCTCTATATTATAAGGTTATCATTTACAAGAAATTCGTTTCTACGAAGTACAAGTGGGGGTAAGCTGGAGCGATTCAGCAGCCTCGACTCGACTCATCCTGTTGCCTCAGAGTTAGATCATAAAAAGTAACGATGGTGCGAGGACAGAACGACGCTCATTTCATAGTGAGTGTAGTGTACTCTAAGTTGCTATTAATACACAAGCTTAATATTTAAAAGAAGTTTCATTATATAACGTGCTGTTTATTTATTAAAGCTCAAAGGATACATATGCATAAGGCGGATGCTGGAGAAGAGGAGCCAGCGTTGCGTCCGGAGGGGAGCCCTCAACGGCTGGCTCCTCTTCGAATACGATAATTGGGACGAGGAGGATATTTTCAATTTGCGGACACTGTTTGGGCTGATGCCCATTACCAATTATAATAGGTGCGTATTAACCGATGCAATATACTGACCACCACGTATGCATGTGTGTGTGTGTGTGTGTGTGTGTGTGTGTGTGTGTGTGTGTGTGTCATACATGAGTAGTAATATTATTATTTTTTTTTGCAGGGACTCAGACTACGACACAGGCGACGAGTGTTGATTTTTTTTTTTTTAATATTTTTATATTCAAATAAATTTTTTATATATTTAAATTAGGTAAGCTGCGTTTCATTTCAAAACTCCTTATGTACCACCAATGTTTCTTACAATATACGTCATATATTCAAAAATGCCTATTTCTTCTTTTTTTGTTTCCTTCACCTCCATCTCCCCATATCTTGCCAATCATGGTAACGGTCGGCAGGAAATCAAAACATTAAGCGTATTCCTCTACACAGGGCTCCGGTTCATCGAAAATGTATTCACGCGCTACAGCTTTATAATATACATAAGGGGCCTTAAAAAATACGGTGTTCTATTTTACCGAGGGTACACTTATCTCCTTAGGGTAATTAAAAAAAAGTTACCGACCGGTGGTCAATGCGTCATTACCGACCGCGACAGGCCCCCTGGGGCCATGCAACGCCGCTGCTACCGAGTTTTGGGCCTTAGGACCAGGCCCGCGCGGTGGGGGGAGTGCCGCGTAGGGGGGCAGTGGGGAGAACAGCCTACGTGGGCAAGGGGGTGGCGCCGTAGTGCGGTGCGGGGGACACAGCGCGGCGCGCTCCATGACTCATAGGGGACAGTGGTGGGGGTTTGTTGTGACGGCCAATAGTGGCCTGTAACTACTCGTGTATATATCCGTAGAAGCACAGACCGTTGTTTAGAGCCTCATAGAACATGTCGTCCGGCCTGGGCGATGGAGTGTCCCTGCCACCACGACCCACGCTGTCGTCACCTCCTTCAGGCGCCATTCGTGGTGCCATTTCTAGAAACAGGTGTGAAAAAACAAGATTAAGACAAATGATTACAAAAAAAAAAAAAACACACACACACACATATACATATATATTGCGACGTAAAACTACCAAAAAAAAACTCCTTACTCGGGCCCCACGTTGGGCGCCAAATTTTGCGACGTACGAAACAAAACTTTCCCCGAAGGATCCAATATATTTTACGCCAGCAAAAACGACCCGCAATGGTCCTCTCTCTCTGCCTCCTATCACCAACACGAATTCACGGGTTGGGCGCCAGGTATCCCTCGCGGGAGTACCACGAGTGCAACGCACTCTCTTTGTCACTAATTAAATTTTACCCAATTCGGAATCGGCCGGGTTACACTAAAACTAAACACTAATATAACGGACACGAGGACCACGCCAACAACCTAAGACGGGCCTCTCGCTCTCAAAGGTATCACCAAAATTCTAACGGATCCGGGGGCGACGCCAACGGTCCTAAGACGCGCCTCCCGTTCACAAAGTCACTAACCTAATCTCACTACGAGATGCACCAAAGGACAACGGCCGATCCGTAAGATGTCCACTAAGCAGCGGAGGAGAGAGAGTCGCTAAACAAAAGTCACCAAATGCCCTGTCCGGTGGCTAGCTAGACGGAAGCGTCGTGGCGTTCAGGCAGGGAACAGAGGTATAGCAATTGAAAGTAGGAAAAGCACAAATAATAAGTTAACGCACCAGAGCTATATTTTAAAACAAGCCATCAAAAGCAATTAGAAAAGGTAGCCAAAAGACCATAAGCAAGAAATATGCGGCAGAATAAAGCAACAACCCAGAGCGGTGCAAAGCCAATCAATTCAAAAGAACAAAAGTCTTATGCTAAATTTACAAAGCCAAGAAAATGATTCTATATAAACCAAAGTGAAGTTAATTTAAGGAAATTACTATGACATATATGCGGAAAGAAAAGCGTAAGTAGAGATAAGCAAGCAATAGAATTATAAGCAAACGCAGGAACATAAGTAAGAAAATCTACTAAATAATTACATCGATTTAGCGTAGAAAGGATGACTCTATATAATTCAAAAACGCAAAATCTACTGATTCTTAGGATACAAAGTTCGCCAGATTAAATAACACGCTCTAATGAATTTACTGAAATGCGGAAAGATTACACTAAAGAATTGACTTAAACTAACGCGGAAAGATTAACGCAAAAGACGCTAATAAGGCGGAACGATTACACGAACATCAATCGGACAGATCATATTATCCAGCAGTCTCAGAAATTCGCAATACTAAGCGTACAAAGATCTACGGCTTTTCGCCTAAAGTAGCACGGCGGCTATCGCGCGGTAGACGGCGCACGCGTGAGCGGCGAGCTCCGCGAGTTCGTAGGCGCGGGCGAAGCGTGTAATCGCGGGGAGCGGTGAGGCTCGTGACGCGCTCGCGGCACAGGGCCGTCCCTAGTAATTCGATGTTGGATTACTTTTCTGAGAACTAACCAAGTACTCTGATATTTTCACAAACGGCGCTAAATAAATAACACGAATAACGGGCGTGCCCGAACACATGAATAACTAAGAATCACGAACAAAGATTCCGACGTACTCGTCACTACAATTCTCTAGCTGTTAAAGAGCTTTACGCGAATAGGAAAGAGTCCATCGCAAAACGCGGAGAGTCGAAGAGTAACAGAAAAGCACGCGACAAGTATACGATACAGCAGAGATAACACCAAGAAATCACATAAATAGCGAGAGCATAAAATATAATAATTATCACTAAAAGCATCCTATGGTTGCCGGTTTCAAACCCTTTTAAGTACAATAAATTTATTCTAAAATACTAAGTGTAATTATTAATCGACCGTGTTCAGAAGGAACGGCAAAACGGCCGGCGAAAACACACGCGGTCGCCGCGAGGTCGAGCGTGTATCCCGCGAACAAAGGATTTGCAAGATTCTACTAGGCCAGAGGGGCGCTCAATATTCTTCAATTAAATAATCCGGAAAATCTATCAGCAATAAACGGTAACCAGAAGATGCGAGACATTAATAAATTATACTATGAAATATCGCCAAAAAGCGCAGCGTTACAGAAATACTCAACCATATAAGAAAACTTATTTTCCAGACAGATTCCAGTATAGAGCTTACGTTAGGGCCTCATGCGGCAAAAATCCAACAAACATTAAATTATCGAAGTATCACTAATTCGCAAATCCCAGCACTATCGTCCTTTTTGCTAGCCCGATGCGGAAAGACATTCACATCGGGACTCTCAAATTCGGAGATACGTCCGCTGAGGCAGAAGGCCTAGGCGGTACTTTTTCACTAACACAAAGAGATTATTTCGCCAATTTTATAATGGTAGTCAAGGGTCTCACCAAATCTAGTAGCGGCAAAGTACGTATTTTAGGGTATCAAGAGCCAGACGGGCCTCCTTCCTTCCCTCCTTCCTTCCTTCTAGATCTTTATCTTTTCCGTTATTAGTGCTACTCTCTTTCTTCTTTTGCCTACTCTCACTACTTTCCCTAGACAACCACTCGCTAATAAGCTCCAAACGTAAGTGAAGTACTCGTTTAATTTTCACTCAGCTCGAGACCTCTTGACCCCCACTATTTACATTATTTCGGCGCTGGCGGAACCGTGACAATACATCGAACTTCAAACGTATTAATTCCTTAAGGGGATTTTTGGCGGTGAGGATCATCGCTAGTCACGAAAATGACCGAAGCTGTCGGCGGCACGTTCGGGAGTCTTCGGGTGCTGCGGTCCGTTTGTAGGCCAGGGAGCGCGGGAGTCCGCGGTGCTGGCTGCTCTCCCTCCCTGTCTCCGGCGGTACATCGGCATGAGCCCGCCGTAGATATTCTCGCGGCCTCGCGGCAGGACGAGGAGGACACGTCAACTCCTGGTCGGCGGCGAGGGCGGCGTCGATCGTAGGGCGTCCCAGCTGGACGGCCGGCAGACGAAAGCTTGAGCCCCATCCCGGGTACTCTGGACTCGCTGGGTTCCGTAGGTGCAGCATCCACTCCTCGTGCAGCGGCGGCAGTCGGTCCACAAGGGTCACCAAAATCAGCGCCTCTTTCCTCCCTTCCCCCGTTGTTCGTCATCGGTCCACCAGCTCGTACACCAATTCGGCTCACCAAAGCATCATATAATATCCAACGAAAGGAAAAGAAAAGAAAGCAAGCAGTATGCAAATAAAACCAAGCAAAGAAACATTAAAGCGGACGACAGGCTGGTGACTTAATACTAAAGGAATCTGTGCGTCTTAACCTAGGACTAACGTTTGGAGCGTAACACAGTTAAATCCTATATCCCTACACTTGCGGGTCGTTTGTGGCGTGGATTGTCAAAAATTCACGTCACAATATATATAGCTCACAATTTATATTCGGAGTGGGGGAGGAACTTCTGCAGCCCCCCGCCTTAATAGATCCTCCCGGTTATCGCAGAAGTATGCGATGCAGGCTATACAGTCACCGGGTGCATACGCGTGCAGCACACACCGAGCACAGCGCACACAGATACCCGTACGCAGATGTATTGCAGGGTCAATCTTTAAGTGGTGAATTACGCGTGGCATAAACTGCGGTCTGTGCTCGGCGGGCTGCTCACGCATGCACCCGTAGCATAACCCCTCCCCCACGTTCCGTACGTAAACGCACCCGAACAAACACTGCCCTTCGTGGAAGGGGGCGAAGAACGCATTTAGGGGTGGCGGTATCCCATCAAGGAGCGGCCCCTCAAACGGTCCTTCTGCCCCCTCGGGCGGCGTATCCGGGCGCCTTGGTGCCATAATCTGTAATATTTAAGTTTTTAATAATAAAATATGTTTAAGGCAAACCCTGTAGACTTAAAATTATTACACTTACCGGTCTAGTTAGTTTTATGTCGGATATCTGATGTCCGGTCTCTATCTGATATAGTAGCGTCTGACATAGTTGATAGGTTGATGTCTGTCTAGAAGTAAAGGAAAAGATAACGGCTATAAAACACTTTTTTTTTAAAATCAAATAATATACTAAATAAATATACACGCTGTTATACGTACCACTCTTTGTTTTTTTTTATACCCTATAGGCTGTGTGTCTACCCTATAGACGACAGGCTGACGGCTCGTCTAGAAATAAACGAAAAGATAACATATACAAAAAACTTTTTTTTTTTTAAATCAAATATTTATTTTTTTTATATTTATTTATTTATTTATTGAAACCAGTAAAAAAATTACAACTGCAGGAAGGCTAAAATGATTTAGCTCCCAGTAGTAACTCCTATAGAGGTAAAACAAAGTTTACCTGTACATAGGCCTGGCTAACTTATAATCTAAGAAAAGAAAAACTTAAAACTAACTTAAAACTAGAATAACATTTGTTTATATATGTTCAATAGAATATGTTTGTCATAACAAAAAATAGTAATTAACGAGATTTTTAACGTTCATAAAATCGATCAATTAGATAGAACAATTTATATATTTGCTATAATCCAACTTTTAAGTTTATTTTTTATCACTTGTTTGCTATTCGCTAATAATTTTAATTCATTTGGGAGATCATTAAAGATTCGTATGGCTGTCACGTGCCGTGCCTTTAGATTCTGGATCTCGCATACACATAGATACGATACGATGCAACAGAGAAATCACGCCGACTGCAGCAAAATGGGAGGAAGCTAGCTTCCGGTCTTATCGCACCAAGAACGTGCCTAAACGTGTGAACCGAAAATTCCAGGATTCACGCGAGCGGGTAAAAACCGCTGAATTAGTAAGATTTGCCCCTACCTGTCCACCTACTTTCAGCAGAAAGTAGGATAGATCAGGGAAGGCAAATCAGTCTCCAGATACACACCAGAGCGCATAGTTCGGGCTGGAATAGCTCCTCACAAATTGCATCGCGCGGCGGCTATCATTCTCACGGGAGTTCCGCGTACTATTTAATTATCGCCGTTGTAAGTCGATAAGTCGTATCGAGCCCTACGAGTTGCACGCGTAGCGTATCAGTCAATGTGAGTTTAGATATTAGTATTCTGATTTTTGCCACGAACAATACTGTCGTGTAGTTTAAGTGATTACCAAAGTGAAGGATCTCGAGTCGTGTAAAGAAGAATAGCGAACATCCAGAGAGCGTGGGCGTCTAACGTTGCACGCCGCATGAACGTATGAGAGTGAGTACTTAAGAGTGAGTGTGGGCACGGCATTACGAGACCATTGTAAACTTAGCTGTAAGACCATTCGGCACTTTCTTTATTTTCTATTTTAATAACTAGCACTTAAGCAAAATTGGGTTGTAACAATATATTCGAATCATTTCATTGGGGTTACTGCATCTTTGATTTAGAAAGACCATACACCAATTCCTCCACCTAGCGGCAATCCAAAAGACCGGGCCTGTATAGGACGGCAGTCAAGAGCTTACCCAAAACAAAAATAAATATAAACTTCTACGCATAGCGTGGGAGATTAACTTTGCTAGACGTGTAACAACGCCCTGCACGTCACAAGTTAATTGGTGTCAGAAGTGGGATACTTCTTGACTACCTCTGAGGATTGAAAACGGAATTGGTGGATGTTCGAGATTGTAGCTATCTTTTAAAATTAACGGGGATTTAGAATCTAAATAGGTAACCTCCTTTCTTCTTTTTAAACCTCGCCGCAAGGAATTTTGATCATTATGGCGACCGACCCAGACATATCTACGCGATTGCTTAATAATGTGACTGAGATGATGAGCAGCATGACGCTACAGAAACGGTTGGGGCTAGTTCCCAAATATGATGGGAAGAATATGGCTCTCAGGCATTATTTACAAGACATACAGAATGGTGCATCGTTACTACCACCAGGCACGGAGAGCGAATACGTTAAAGCTGCTATAGGGAACCTACAGGGTGATATCAGGAATATCGTTTACGGCGAACAGATAAACACCGTCGCGGATTATATCAAATATCTAAAGAGCCGTCTTGCCACTGGCAAAACATATGATTATTACACGGATGCTCTCTCGCGGATAAGGATGAAACAGGGCCAGCTGGTCGGTGAATTTTACGATAAGATACGGATCCTCCTTAGCGGAGGACGGTCTGCATATCGGGCGCAACATAACGTTGACCCACCGGAAGGAGAAAAGGATCCGTTAAGACAGTTAGCTCTGACCGCGTTTATAGACGGATTACCGACAAAAATGAGTGATGCCGTAGACGCAAAGGAACCGGCGACGTTGGAGGAGGCCTTTCACATAGCCCAAAGATTTGCCGATAGAGACGAACGTCGGAAACGCCGCGAAATCAGTCCAAGTCGTGTCCTGTATACGAGGGAAGGCGGTAACTCTGCTCGCCCCTCTTATTACGATCGTCCCTCACACGCGGAACAGAATACGCGCTCTTCTTATCACACCAGCGATTCTCGGCCGACATACCGAGACGAGGGTGAATATCGCTACGCACGCGAATCGCGGTCACAATATCGGGACGATGACCGACCATACGATCGGCGAAGGTACGATGCGAATCGTTATTATGGCTCGCGTACCCCATCGCCTGTGTATCGGAGTTCCCGGCGGGAATACACGGTTCGGCAGGAATCGCCTGATCCCGACTTTCCACCAAGACCGACGGGAATTTTGAAGCACCGTCCGAGAAGTGGGGACTATACCCGAGAGAGTGAACGTCACGGTCGACCCAGCAGCGAATGCTGTCATTGTTCTAAAGCACGAGTTGATCGTTCGTCTAGTCCGGGTGATCGCCAGTCTTTAAACTACCAGGAGGCTCGTCGCCCAAGTCCGACGGCGAGCCAGTCACAAGAATCGCGTCAGGCGAGTCGCTTGGACGAGAAGCAAAACACGGTGAAATTCCTAGAAAAGTCTGCACCGTCCTCTGGACGAGCGCCTCAGTAGAAACACCGGTAGTGGAAATGTCAGCCCCGGAACTCCGTAATCAAGTAGGACGATTTTTCTTGGACACGGGCTCGGACGCCAGCCTTATTAAGCTAAGGGCTATAGACGAAGATCAGGAAATAAATACAGATGAGATAATCAAAGTCTCAGGAATCGCGGAAAAGGAAATACTAACACTTGGTACCGTATTAATTCACTTCACAGACAAGCCGACAAAGTTCAATGTCATGTACGATTTACCATTGGCAGCCGATGCTATAATTGGGAAACCATACTTTCGCGAGGAAAAGGCGGAGATTTCGTTCAACCACAATACTATGGTTACTCAAAGTGACCCCATCCGACCAAAACCGTTCGTTGATACCAACCCTCACATAACCAATCGCATATTAACGGCGAAATCCAACCGAGTCTTCCGAATACGAGCGCGCACCCGACAGCAAGTAACGTTAGAAGTAGTAAATCGGGATTTAAAAGAAGGCTACCTGGCTCGTGTGGCGGCACCGGAAGGGCTGTTTCTGGGCGAAGCCCTAGTCACCCAGAACAATGGCCACTGCCACGTGATGGCAATTAATACCTTGAACGAGGATATAGAAATCCAGCCAGGAGCACAGGAATTGGTGCCATTTACCTACTGTAGTCCCGACGAGAAATCTGAGCTCGAAGATACCGAGTCAACGGACGTGGACGCTGTTCCCCCGGCAGATCGCGTAAACGCCATATTAGCTGCATTGCGATTAGATCATCTCAACGAAGAGGAACAGAGACACGTTCGCGAACTTATCGAGGAATACCCGGGTCGATTCAAGCTTCAAGGCGATAAGTTACAGTGCACAGATCGCGTATATCATAAAATTCCAACTGTCGACGACCTGCCGATAAACACCAGACAGTACAGATTCCCGGTAATTCATAGGGATGAGGTCGAACAACAAGTACTGACGAAACTACGCGATGGAATAATAATTCCTTCGCAATCTCCGTATAATTCGCCAGTGTGGATAGTGCCTAAGAAACCTGATTCACAGGGCCGTCCGCGCATGCGAATGGTGATAGACTTTCGCAAACTTAATGAAAAAACGGTATCTGACGCTTATCCCCTGCCCAATATACTAGAGATATTGGACCAGTTGGGCCAGGCGCAGTATTTTTCAACGTTCGACTTAGCCAGCGGATTTCAACAAATTCCCATGGACTGCGGGGATCGAGCAAAAACCGCTTTCTCTACTTTAAATGGGCATTACGAATATGCTAGGATGCCCGAGGGGTTGAAAAATGCGCCTGCTACGTTTCAGCGATTAATGGATAACGTGCTGAGAGGACTGCAAGGCACAGAATTGTTTGTTTACCTGGATGACGTCGTGGTCTTCGCAAAATCCTTGACAGAACACAAGATCAAGGTTCGACGCCTCATGAGACGCCTTGAAGAAGCTAATCTCACCTTGCAACCTGACAAATGCGAATTTCTTCGTCGAGAGGTTGCTTATCTCGGACACATAGTGGGCCGTGACGGGCTGAGAATGGATCCAAAGAAATTAAGAGCAGTAGAGAAATTTCCTACCCCGAAGACTCCGAAGAATGTGCGCCAGTTTCTGGGGTTAGCCGGTTACTACCGACGGTTCATACCGAATTTCTCAGCGCGTGCAAAGCCATTATTTGACCTACTAAAGAAGGGGTTAGCATTCTCTTGGGGACCCCCACAGAGGAGCAGTTTCAGGGACCTTCGCAAAGCTTTATGCAAGGAACCAATATTGCAGTACCCGGACTTAGATAAACAATTCATCTTAACAACAGATGCCTCGGACATCGCCATAGGTTCAGTATTATCGCAAGAACATGATGGGCAAGATCTGCCGATAGCTTATCATTCAAGGGTACTAACAAAGGCTGAGAGGAACTATTCCGCTACGGATAAGGAATGCCTGGCGGTTATTGATTCTATAGAGCATTTTAATACCTATCTGTATGGTAGAAGGTTTAAGCTTGTTAGCGATCATGAACCCTTGAAATGGATAGGAGCCATGGATGATCCTGGAAAACGGCTTACGCGGTGGAAATGGAAAATGAGAAGGTACGACTACGAGTTTGTCTATAAGGCCGGGAAATTGAACGTCAACGCGGACGCGCTTTCCCGAAACCCGGTAATTTCAGGGGAATCAAGCTCGGAGTGTTCCGGAAGTGACAGCACGAAAAGAGTACTCCCTATAAACTCGAGTAATGTGCCGACATCAGCACGCGGGGGAAGTAGTATAACTAGAGCAAGGGGTCGGGGTAGACCACCAGGACCCTCAAGACGGCCGGCAGTTACTAAATTTTCGGCAACTCAAAATCTTGGTGGCATTGCTGCTAGGACTCGTTCTCGCACACAATCTACCCCCGCGGTACCCACAATATCTGAAACCGATGAGTCAAGTACTGAGGCATCCGATCCGCCGATACAGAGAATACATCGTAGTACGCTACCCGCACCACTCCTACCGTCGAGGCGTCCGCTAACTCCAACGGAGTTGCCGCCTAAGATCGCTGAACCCGAGGCGTCAGCAAGGCTGAGCGGCCCACTGACCGCCAAGACACCCGACACCGTTGTTATTAATCTGAGTTCTGTTGACGAGGGCTCGGACGATAGTGTATTCGAGGAGCAGGTACTGTCCGGGGAATCCCCTATCAAACCGAGGGGACATACCGGGGAAAATCCACAGCCAACTGTCCCAGAGTTGGAGGCCACTAATTCACCTTCTATGAATGACACGGGCGAATTGGCTGCGCAACTTCAAGAGTCGTTCAGCAAATTTGATGAATCCCTACGCGTTCTGGAGGGGAAATTCCAAGATAAAGGGGCGAGTCCGGTTCAAGATGACGAGAACGTTGAAATCGTATTAGGTACTGTTTCGGATGGAGACTCGATACCGGAGGAAATGCAGGAGAAGTTCGAGGAGTTGGATCCTTTCGATGATGAACTAGAGGATATGGTGCTTGCTAGACGTATTGAGAAGTTAACGAATACTGTTCCGCAGTTATCGGAAACCGAACTCCTGCGACGAGTAAGCCTTTCCAAAAATGACCTCGTTCCCCCTGTCGTTGAGGAACCTGCGCCAACCACAAACCAAGACAGTAAAGTGATACCGGAAAAACAGAACGGAAAAGGGGATAATACACCGTTACGCTCATATCCAGCGGAGAGCGGTGGTGGAAAAGGGTGTTCGAGAGAAGTAAGGTTCTCTTTACCAGCTGCAGGAGTAGTTCCTACCGCACGGTCAACCCCGTTTCCTTTTAACTCCACACCAAGGCAGATATTTACTCCACGACCAAGGCCGGAATAAACAACCTCGTGTAACGAACCATCGGAAACCATAAGATTCAGCGACAATGACCTGTGCGCCGTAGCATCAATTTCGGAAAGCGAGAATGACCAGAAAGACAATCAAAAAGGGGAAGAGGTGAAAGTCAATAACCCCGTCGTTGGAACCCGGGAATGTCTAACTTACAAACCCGATAACTACGTCCATTTTGTATCCGCAGATGGGGAACTCGTTACGCCAATTGGGAAAATACTCTCGGATCTGGGAAGAATTGATGCGGACAGAATTAAACAGGCAAGTCCAAGGGTGGGACAAATTGTTGTCACACCTTGTGGGAAGAATAAGATCTACAGTATAGTCATAAAAACCCGGTACTTCGAAAAAACTGAAGATGAAAACATTTTTAAGGGATTAAGCAACTTGAAGAAGATTTTAGAACGTAACCACGTTGAATCTCTTCGAATATCCCGCGCCGGAGATTATACGGATTCCTTGACCGCAGGTAGACTTGTTGACAAAATTCACGAGATATTTGCGAATTCGGGGGTTGCAGTGACCATTTGTTACGGGAAAATACAAATGCCGAGGCCGGAAGATCGGAATACCATCTTAAGCGAGTTTCATGAGAGCTTGATGGGCGGTCATAGGGGGGTAACAAAGACCTACCGGAAAATCCGAGAACGCTTTTATTGGCCGTCACTTCGTAATGATGTGCAAAACTTTATCAGACGCTGCAAGAGCTGTCAGGAGCAGAAGCTCGTGCGAGTTAAAACTCGTGAACCGATGCTGATTACAGATACGCCTGTGGACGTCTTTGATAAAGTTGCACTGGACACCGTAGGGCCCTTACCCACTACTCCGCATGGAAATAAGCATATACTAACCATGCAAGATCAATTATCGAAGTATTGTTTGACAGAGCCTATTCCGGATTTAAAAGCAGCCACCATTGCAGAGGCAATCACGCGACGGCTCATAAGTCAATTTGGGGCTCCGCGCGCTATATTGACTGACCGGGGAGCCGTATTTACGAGTAGTCTTCTAAGAGAAATTGCGAAGATATTCAAAATCAAACAGCTTACAACGTCTGGATATAGACCTCAAACGAACGGTGCCCTAGAGCGAAGTCACATCATGCTGACGGAGTATATCAAGCATTATATCGGGAAATATGATGATTGGGACAGACTATTGCCCTACGCCGAACTATCTTACAACACCTGTGTGCACGAGGCGACGAATTTCACCCCGTACGAGGTAGTATACGGGAGACTACCGAGACTGCCAAGCCAGTTTCCTACGGAGCCTAAACTCTCCACCTATAATTCCTTTACATCGGAATTGATAAGGCGACTATCGGAAATTCGTGAAATCACAGGGGAAAACATCAACAAGGCGAAAGAAACCTATAAACGGTACTATGATGAAAAGGCCCGGCCATTTACAGGCCGCGTAGGCGACGAGGTTTGGGTGAAAAAGGAGGTCCGGAAGGGTAAGTTTGATGGTCAATACCATGGACCATATACTATAGTAGATGTAACTGATAGAAATAATGTAATATTGAAAATGCCAAATGGTCACCTAATTCGTAAACATGTAGATGCCGTGAAATTGTCATACGAGTGAATGTATTGGAATGTTAGAATGAACATTAGGAATCGATAAGCAAATTCCCAAAATCCTCACATGCAACACACGCTGGCTGGTGAATGAGGGGATCTAGTGACACCGGAAACACCCGAAACCATGGGGACTGCAGTTGGAAGATTTTCTCACGTTTTGCCAAGAGGGGAATCCGCAACCAGGTAATGCTGACCGAAATACGAGGTCCAGTACGTGATGATAACGAAGGAAGTCCACCATAGCGACTACCGAATGTGGGAAAGCAAAGTTTGCAAAAAGGAGTGAACAGAGAGCTCGACTCCCTGCCCTCGAGGATTCAGTCGTCAGTACGCAGACAACTTACACGGAACTCATTAGCCGCTCCGGTCTCCTCATACTTAGATATTTCAATGGTCCGCTACATTCATCTAGCCATTGAAGACAGTAATAATTTAGAATCAGTACCGATCGGTGAAGTGCAACACGAATTAGAATCACCTCAGTTATTACACGGATCTGCAATATTTGAAGTAAACCTAGGCTACGATTTGAACTTCGTTAGAATCAGTGCCGTTGATCCGGGAGTAGTGCTTTTTGACGTGGGTGCCGTACGAATAGAGACAGCAGCAGGGGAGGTACGGTCACTTGCGAGAATACTAATAAACTCTCCTGACGAGCAGCATACTCCGTATTTGTTTCACATTGTAGCAGATTTCCCCGGGAACTCCGCGGGTGTCATCGGGCTATTATCGACATTTACTCCAGCATAACTGGAACGCACTCGCACGTTGCCTTCGGCACATTTCCTTAGTGACTCTAGCGTGAATCCAGCACCTTGACAGCCTTAGTGCGATAACCCGCACAAGCTATATCCTGACGGGAAAATTTCTGAGCGATTACCCGCTCGAATATTCCTGCTCTTCCAATATAAGTCCTTTCGAGTGATGTTCTGAGCGATTACCCGCTCGAACATTACGTATTCCCAAAATACTGAGATTCTGAGCGATTACCCGCTCGAACATTACGTATTCCCAAAATACTGAGATTCTGAGCGATTACCCGCTCGAACCTTACGTATTCCCAAAATACTGAGATTCTGAGCGATTACCCGCTCGAACCTTACGTATTTCCTAATACCAAGATTCTGAGCGATTACCCGCTCGAATGTGTATGATCTAACCCTAGATACTCCCAGTCATCCCTGCATATTCCCCGAACCGACTGCGAGTGCACCGGTAAAAAGGGAGCGGTGTCGATGTCCGACGATAGGGTTAGTTCTGATTATTGTTACCACCATTGAGGGCTAGTAAATCAAGCCAGACTTCCGCTGCTCGTCTCGGGAATTATTACAAAAACTCATGGTACGCCGCGCGGGAGTGAAAAATCGAGAAAAACAGGCGGAAGCTGTAGCCAGTGGTAAAGTGAAACGGTGTGATCATCAGATCAGAGGACCCGAGGGACCAAAGGACCCCTTAATTCAACAAACAGGGATCAGACAGGTGAACGCGATCAGTGGCTCAACAAAAAGCTTCCATATAGCAGCACGCTATAAGGGAAGGCCTGTGGCGATAGTGAACCCAGTGGTGACTGACCAACTATATGTGCATCCGGGCCCTCCAACATCCATTGAACCAGCAATCATTGATCAAGAAGTCCCAGTTGTAACGCTGGAGTAAGAGCTGGAAATGTCCAGCAACAAAAGGGGAAACATGATGGGAATCTGGATACTAGTGTTTTTGAGCCTTGTGTCTCCGGGGGAGGGGAGTCTGAACGACCAGAATTCGCATCAGAACATTGCGATAAAAGATCTTCCTGGATTATATTACGAAAGAGTGACTTCACTACGACTACAACACGTGGATTGGAGAGTAAGTGTATTTATTGAAGTTGAAAAATTCAAGAATGATTTTCCAGAAATAGGCAAGCAATTAGACAATGCACGGGACGCTTGTCAGCAGGTAAACTCACTAGACACTTGCCGCGAACTCTTGCAACATGACCTCCTCCGGGATCAGTTAAAATTGGCCAAAACAACAGTGAGGGAGTTAGAGCATGCAGCGGTCGCGCATGAACTTCCACCTCCCGTAGACCGTGAGCCCTTGCGTACCATGAAAAAACGTTCTGTGCCGCTCGGAATAATTGGATCGATCAGCAAATCACTATTCGGGACCATGAATCAAGAAGACGCGGAATATATCCACTCCCAGATAGACCGACTGTTTGAGGATCAAACCAACTTGACACAACTGATAGGAAAACAAATGCACATCACGGCATCACGGTTGCAACAACTCCATGAGGATCATGTAAGCGAATCCCGAAGAGTGGATAAGCTGTACGACGGATTAGATGGTCTTTGGAAGCAATTACAAACCTTGGACAAGGAAAATGCAAAGATCAGGTTTAATGCGGAACTGACGAGATTTGCGTACCGCGCTCAATTGAAATTAGAACAGTATGTAAAAATTGGTGAGGAATATATCCGAGTGATTTCCGCAGCACGGGATGGGCGATATGATCCCGCCATTCTACGTACAGATCAATTAACAGCAATCTCCCGGGCAATTCAACTTCAAGCTCCTGAGTTTGAGTTTCCATTGCCCGTGGAGTCTTTAAGGGGTGAAATCTTGGCACGTATAGTACGCACTGACCTAGTGTTCCACCAAGGCCGCCTCATTATCGTACTGCACATTCCATTACTCGACAGAACGCGTTATCAGTTATACCACATGCATCCATGGCCGGTGCCTCAGGAAGGAGGTCGGACGGGATCGGCTTACATAACTCCAGCCGCTCCATACATTGCCGTTTCAGAGGACCGTAGAACCTATTTTTTGGCTGATGCGTTATATATCGCGGCATGTGCGCAAGTAATTTCCAAATACATCTGCACCATAGAAGCTCCCGTTTACGAAGTATCTATAACTGGAAGATGCGAAATAGAAATGCTGACTCGACCATCGATAACAGCATATCAGCAGTGCAACGTCCGTGTTACTCCATGGCTTGGACCGTTCTGGAAACACCTGCCATCTCAAGGGGGCTGGCTGTATTCTCTTGCTCAACCGGAAACGGTACACATACTTTGCCCTGGACTAGTTGATACCACAGAGAAATTGAGTGGCGCAGGGGTATTTCACCTAAGTGCGAATTGCGTAGGACGAACGCGTAGTGCAACGCTGACCGGCATTAGGGCTTATGAAAGCCAGCAGCAATATTTCTATGCACCAGAGACCACCCTAAATGTGACCCTGATAGCACCGATACTAAAAGATCTTCCGGACGAGGGGGTACTGCCGCCAGCACCGGACGAATCCGATGGGAAATCCCCACAATGGAAGTATCAACAAGATGGCGAATCATTATTCGATATCGAACGGAAGATCATGGAGATTGGGACGCACAGAAGAAGCAAGCTGCAGCAACAACACTGGACCATCGTTGGATTCTCTCTCCAGGGACTCTTCGTGCTGGTCCTCTGCGGCATTCTTTGTCGGAAAATCATCCGGAACCGAACCTGTCATGGATGGTTAACTCCCCGGAAGAACGACGTTGAAGTAGGAGAAACGGTGCCATTACCACGTAAACGCTTAGGTCACCTTTATCGCATTCGCAACAGCGGAACAAGAACCACCACGATGGGGGCAGGGAAACCCGAGATCGGGTCCCCACCAACAGCTACTGGCACCGGAATTCTTCCGCGCCAGGAGGCTCAGGTCGATTAATCCTAAATTATTTCTCTAGACATACCACTACTCATAAAGTAAAGGATAACACTATGACAGGAGACGACGAACACCAAGAAACCAAACCTCGAGTATTTTAGCCAATAGATGTTTTTATTTTACTATCGTTCCTTCCCACAAAAAGGGGAACCGAATCCGGGGCCTGGTCCGAATCAGCCGCCGGGGGTGAAGAGCCTTCGCAACCCAAGAGGATCGCAATCCGAGTCGTCACTCCAAATGACGGTCGTCTGGATCCTCAGCCACTCTCGACGTTGTCGTATGGCGGTTCGTTCGTTGATGTTGGCCCGCCAAGGGCGACCCCTCCGCCTATTCGGAATCAGGATCCTTCCAGTGTTCTAAGAGCAAAAGGAATAATGATTAAACGAGTCCCCTGGAACTGAGTAGATATCAAGCAACGAACAATGATATGAGCTTACCAGCATCACCCACAACTCCAGCGGCGGGGGGCCTTCGCAAAGGAAGGCGGTATAAATTCCATGCTGCACCACCTGGACGTCCTGAGGCAATGGGATGTCTTCCATGTCCAAGCACAGTGGTAAGACTGAGGAATCAGGGACACGAGTCTCCCTGGGAGGAGACCCTGAGGACCGGAGAAGAACGAATGGGCAAGGAAGGGGTACGGATTTTCCCAGACTGCATCCACGGGAATTTGCAAGGTAGCAGTCCAGGGCATCCTTCTATCAATGAGATAACCCTACTAGAGTGTTAGACCGGGTCCTGTTAGCGTATTCATTAGCTTAAGCCATAGCGTAAGATATTCACTTACCGTAGGAAAATTATATTTATCCTGTAGTTATACACTTGCCAAAATCTTTATGGTCCGTGGCCCTTGGGTATCGGAGCGTCGTTGGATTGCTCGCCAAAGGCGATCGAATCGACGAGGGCGTCGATACTTAAGGGGGGGATGCTGTCACGTGCCGTGCCTTTAGATTCTGGATCTCGCATACACATAGATACGATACGATGCAACAGAGAAATCACGCCGACTGCAGCAAAATGGGAGGAAGCTAGCTTCCGGTCTTATCGCACCAAGAACGTGCCTAAACGTGTGAACCGAAAATTCCAGGATTCACGCGAGCGGGTAAAAACCGCTGAATTAGTAAGATTTGCCCCTACCTGTCCACCTACTTTCAGCAGAAAGTAGGATAGATCAGGGAAGGCAAATCAGTCTCCAGATACACACCAGAGCGCATAGTTCGGGCTGGAATAGCTCCTCACAAATTGCATCGCGCGGCTGCTATCATTCTCACGGGAGTTCCGCGTACTATTTAATTATCGCCGTTGTAAGTCGATAAGTCGTATCGAGCCCTACGAGTTGCACGCGTAGCGTATCAGTCAATGTGAGTTTAGATATTAGTATTCTGATTTTTGCCACGAACAATACTGTCGTGTAGTTTAAGTGATTACCAAAGTGAAGGATCTCGAGTCGTGTAAAGAAGAATAGCGAACATCCAGAGAGCGTGGGCGTCTAACGTTGCACGCCGCATGAACGTATGAGAGTGAGTACTTAAGAGTGAGTGTGGGCACGGCATTACGAGACCATTGTAAACTTAGCTGTAAGACCATTCGGCACTTTCTTTATTTTCTATTTTAATAACTAGCACTTAAGCAAAATTGGGTTGTAACAATATATTCGAATCATTTCATTGGGGTTACTGCATCTTTGATTTAGAAAGACCATACACCAATTCCTCCACCTAGCGGCAATCCAAAAGACCGGGCCTGTATAGGACGGCAGTCAAGAGCTTACCCAAAACAAAAATAAATATAAACTTCTACGCATAGCGTGGGAGATTAACTTTGCTAGACGTGTAACAACGCCCTGCACGTCACATGGCTACTAAGTAACAGTTCTTATTACTTATAGTCTTATTAAATTTAGGTATAGGAATACTTTTGTTTCTTGTATTAGTTTTACTTAGTTTATAACACTCACTTAAGCTGCTGTAATGATATGTTATTGCTTCCAATGCGAAAATTTGTTCAAGATTAAGTGGATAGTTTTTGATGAAACTTTTTTTACTTATTACTTTTAATAGTCGCATTTGCAATCTTTGAAGTTGACCTAGCACATTTTTATAGGCCCCTCCCCATACTAGTATGCCATATGTTGCAACACTATGGAATAGTGCATAATAGAGCATTAGCAGTACATCTGTTTGCATGTATTGAGAGAACTTAGAGAAAACAATTAGTAAATATTTTGTTTTGTTGACAATGTTTCCAATGTGTTTGTCCCATTTCATATTATAGTCAACATGTAGTCCTAAGTATTTGTAAGTATTAAGTCTTTTAATTTCCTGGTTTTCGATCTTAATAGATAAGCCTGAAGGGACACTATCTCGGTAGTTTCCAAAAGTAATATAAACTGTCTTATTAATATTTAGAGTTAGTTTGTTAATCGCTAACCAGTTTGCCACTTGTTTTAAATAGTTATTCATTGTTTTTTCTGCTAAGTCCCATGTGTTTTCTGTAGATACAATCGCAGTGTCATCGGCATATGAAACTAGGTAAGAATCATTTAATAGATCATTAATATACAGGAGGAAAAGTAGTGGCCCTAAAATTGTTCCCTGTGGAACACCAGTTGTGACATTACGATACTCACTTCTAACTTTGTTTATTCTTACTTTTTGTTTACGGTTCGAGAGGTAACTTTTGAAGAGATCAAGCGATCCACCTCTAATTCCGTACCTGTCTAATTTTTGTAGTAAAATTTCGTGATCAACTGTATCAAACGCCTTGGCTAGGTCTAAGAATGTAACAATTGTAGGTTTACTTTTATCAAGATTATTATAAATTATGTTGGTGACGTAATTTAACGCATCTTTAGTACCATGGTTTTTTACGAATCCAAATTGATTTTTTGACAAGATATTATATTTGTTTATAAAGTCATATAATCTACTGTGTATAATTTTTTCAAATACTTTAGCTATGTTCGATATCAACGAGATCGGTCTGTAATTGTTAATTACATGCTTAATGCCTGCTTTTAAGATAGGTACAATCTCTGCCTTTTTCAGGTCATCCGGCCAAATGGATTTCTCAATACATAGGTTAAAAATATGAGTTAATGGTTCAAGAATATAGTCAGATATAATTTTTAGAGTTTTTACATTAATACCATCGACACCACCAGCTTTCTCTGTCATTTTATTTATAATAATCCGGATTTCTTCAGTATAAGTCGGGCGAATGAAGATCGAGTCATTGTTTTCAAGTATATTCGAATTGTTTGGATCTTTAGGTGTTTTGATTTTCTTACTTAAATTCGGTCCGATTTCACAGAAAAATTCATTAAATTTATTTGCTATTTCTATTGGATTATTGATTTTATTATTATCTTCATCTAGAATGAAGTCTATCTCATCATTTTTATTCGCATTTTTTCCTAATTTAGTATTAATTAATTTCCAAAGTTGTTTCGTATTGTTACTATTCTTTAGGAAGTTATTGCGCTCATGTCTATATTTTGTTTCTTTTATTAGTTTGTCCAGAGTTTTACAGTACTTTTTGTATTGTATTTTAAGTTGTTCGTTTTCAGGTTCATTTTTCCATAATTTATATAGTTTTTCTTTTTTCCTACAGGATACCAGTATGGCACTAGTAATCCATTGTTTTCTAGGCTTATGATTTTTATTTTTATTATTATCCTGTTTATAACGAGCAGACTCAGAACAACTGGTAATCGTACTAATAAAAGAATTAATTGCTTTGTTAGGATCATCTTCCCTGATTACATGGTCCCAGTTTATTTCCTGTACCAATTTTTTAAATTTTCTATAATTGATTTTATGAGGGTTTATTTGATTCTCTATTGTAGGAAGTTCTCTATCAATTGTCATAAAAAGGGGTAAGTGATCAGTAAAAGTGTTCTCAATTTTGTAAGTTTTATATTTAAAAGACTCATTTTTTGTGAAAAAGTTATCAATGCAAGTTCCCTCGTTAGGATTTATATCAGACGGTCTAGTGATGCCAATGAAGCCCGGTATGTAATTACGTTCTAAGAGATTAAATAAAAATTCTTGATTAAGTACTTCATTCTCATTTAAGTCGATATTAAAATCTCCTATGATTAGGTGATTTTTACATCTCATTTTCATATTTAGGTAATTTTTTAAATTTAGTATAAATTCGGTTTTCGTTATGTCATGTGATCTATATAAGGCAGAGATCGTAATATTCATGTTATCTAATTTTATCGTAGAACATAATATGCTTAATCTACCCAGTACCAGTGTTTCAGTAGTTTCATTAATATTTTCTAACATATATACAACTACCCCGTCCGATTTGTTTAATTTACTATTATTATAAAACATTTTGTAACGTGGTAGTTTGTAGACTAGCGGGCATGTTAAGTTCCACGTCTCTGTACATACAATGACTGATGGTTTTACTAGCAAGCTCTCAATAAGATATTCTAATTTATGTAGATTGGCATTAAGGCTTCTAATATTCACGCTTAATATTAGGTTGTCATTAATTTTCAGATTATTATTGAGAGCTTGTGTGTCACAGCAATTTGTTTCATTAATAATTATATTAGATATATCAATATCGTTATTCATAAAATTTTATTTTTAGATTGTTACTAGTCTACTGTGTTGTCGTTTGATGATGACGCCAGTGATTCTCTGTTTTTGCTGAATAATCTGAGCGTCGGCAAATTAGATTCCTTGAGGCGCTGCTTTTTTCCGTAGTTCCCTACATTATCAAAGTACCTCGGTACATTCGGGTTAATTTCGTACTTTGTATCATACTAAATAAATATATACGCTATTATACATACCACTTTTTAAAAAATACGCGCTGCGTATGTGCTCTCTACTTTTACTTCGCTATCACTATCACTTCACTCGTCGCTTCTTTTTTTTTTACTCTTGCTGTATGGGCCCTTGTCACCACGGTAATGACAGGATGCTGCGAGGGCGGCTCACAGGTAACCATCTTTTTCCCCACCATGGCCCTTATTTTTTGCATAGTTGCACATAAGAGATATCCGTAGTAGGGGTTTACGCTGGCCGAGACTTCATATGGCTGGTCAAGACAGTGGTACCCCCTCTACGCCAGCCGTATTTGCGCATCCTTCGCTACATTGAGCGAAAGAAGGGCACCATCATTCCAACAGTTACGTGGTATGTGGAGGATTCACCCCAAGCAAAGTATTAGGGGTTGGATAGCCACCCGTCACTAGCTAAAGGTATCGAAAAAACGCATCGCCAATACGGGCGATACTTGTATAATATAAGGTATTTCTTAAAAAAAAAAGAACCGTGTTCTATTTTACCACGGGGACACTCTTAGGGTAATTAAAAAAAAGTTACCGACGGGCGGTCAATGCATAATTACCGACCGTGGTACGCCCCCCTGGGGCTATGCAACGCTGCTGCTGGGGGTTTCGGGACCGTCGAGAAGTTAGCGCGGGAAAATAAAAATTTGTATGTTTATAATGCTTAAAAAATTGCTCCTTAAATGCTCCATATGTTTCCGTAATTGCTCCACCGCTACTATGCAGTGATTAATAAATATTCATTAAAACAGAAAATTTTTATTTTTATTGAAATTCCAAATAACCGAGCAGATTTTCATATGAGTTTCTTGATGAATTAATTGCTCCCGATTTGCTCCCAATTGCTCCACAATTAGTTTTTTATTTAATTAAAATATCTTTAAATAATAAGTAAAATTTGATTTTCACTTAGCTCGATGGCAAACGTGAACATTATGATTGGTTTGCGAACACACCTATGACAACTCCGTTCTCAGATCAGCCGAGAGTGCGCGAACATCGTTGCCTCGGTTCATTTTCGAACACACTTGGTCAATTCAGGATTGGTCAATTCCTTTAGATCAGTATTAACTAAAGCGGTTTAAGACCACCTCCGTGAACTTGGCCGGCACATTTTGACTTTTTTAACTTTTTCTTTTGCAGATCGTTTGTAGGTATTTGTTGGATTAATTAAAACATTTTTTGGTTAACGGTTTATTAAAAAAATCAAAAATAAAAAAGTACGTGAAGTTGGCCGTAATTTTTTAATTTTTTCATCTATCTTTGTTTTTCACGTGGCCAATCGATGCGGAATCGTTTGTAGGTCACAAATAATCCAATTAGTATATTTGTTGGATCGTTATTTCAATAAAATAAGCAAAAAACGTATTCGGTGCATTGTACGCAGCGGTCATATGACCACGGGAAGTTGGCCGTAATTTTTTTATTTTTTCATCTATCTTTGTTTTTATCGTGGCCAATCGATGTGGAATCGTTTGTTAGTCCCGAATAAACTAATAAAAACATTTGTTAGGTTAAGTTAGGTTAGATTAGCTAAGAATTCCAATGCTGTCACACCCCAAGTTATTAGTTTTTTTTTTAAAAAACATTAGCTAGCAGTTTTGACCTCTTAATTATATTTCCGGCTATCTTCACATCGCATATTCCATGCGTTACCCCCACTCCCGGCCAGCGAGACGGTAGATAGTTTTTCGCTATTTTAAGCAAAATCGTCATCTAATAAATGTTTTAATTAGTTTATTCGGTACCTACAAACGATTCCGCATCGATTGGCCACGTGAAAAACAAAGATAGATGAAAAAATAAAAAAATTACGGCCAACTTCACGTACTTTTTTATTTTTGATTTTTTTAATAAACCGTTAACCAACAAATGTTTTAATTAATCCAACAAATACCTACAAACGATCTACAAACGATCTGCAAAAGAAAAAGTTAAAAAAGTCAAAATGTGCCGGCCAAGTTCACGGAGGTGGTCTTAAACCGCTTTAGTTAATATTGATCTAAAGGAATTGACCAATCCTGAATTGACCAAGTGTGTTCGAAAATGAACCGAGGCAACGATGTTCGCGCACTCTCGGCTGATCTGAGAACGGAGTTGTCATAGGTGTGTTCGCAAACCAATCATAATGTTCACGTTTGCCATCGAGCTAAGTGAAAATCAAATTTTACTTATTATTTAAAGATACTTTAATTAAATAAAAAACTAATTGTGGAGCAATTGGGAGCAAATCGGGAGCAATTAATTCATCAAGAAACTCATATGAAAGTCTGCTCGGTTATTTGGAATTTCAATAAAAATAAAAATTTTCTGTTTTAATGAATATTTATTAATCACTGCATAGTAGCGGTGGAGCAATTACGGAAACATATGGAGCATTTAAGGAGCAATTTTTTAAGCATTATAAACATACAAATTTTTATTTTCCCGCGCTAACTTCCCGACGGTGGTTTCGGGCCTTAGGACCAGGGCCGCGTGGTGGGGGGAAGTGCCGCGTAGGGTGGCGGTGGGGAGAACAGACTACACGGGCGAGGGGGTGGCGCCGTAGTGCGGTGCGGGGGACACAGCGCGGCGCGCTCCATGACTCATAGGGGACAGTGGTGGGGGTTTGTTGTGACGGCCAATAGTGGCCTGTAACTACTGACGAGGACGACGACGACGAGGACGACGACGACGAGGACGACGACGACGAGGACGACGACGACGAGGACGACGACGACGACGACGAGGACGAGGACGACGACGAGGACGAGGACGACGACGAGGACGACGACGAGGACGAGGACGACGACGAGGACGAGGACGACGACGACGACGAGGACGACGACGACGACGACGACGAGGACGACGACGACGACGAGGACGACGACGACGACGAGGACGACGACGACGACGAGGACGAGGACGACGACGACGACGACGACGAGGACGACGACGACGACGAGGACGACGACGACGACGAGGACGACGACGACGACGACGAGGACGACGACGACGACGACGAGGACGACGACGACGACGACGAGGACGACGACGACGACGACGAGGACGACGACGACGACGAGGACGAGGACGACGACGAGGACGAGGACGACGACGAGGACGACGACGAGGACGAGGACGAGGACGACGACGAGGATGACGACGACGACGAGGACGAGGACGACGACGAGGACGAGGACGACGACGACGACGAGGACGAGGACGACGACGAGGACGAGGACGACGACGACGACGAGGACGAGGACGACGACGACGACGAGGACGAGGACGACGACGACGACGAGGACGACGACGAGGACGAGGACGACGACGAGGACGAGGACGACGACGAGGACGAGGACGACGACGACAACGAGGACGACGACGACGAGGACGACGACGACGAGGACGACGACGACGAGGACGACGATGACGAGGACGACGACGACGAGGACGACGACGACGAGGACGACGACGAGGACGACGACGACGACGACGACGACGACGACGACGACGAGGACGACGACGACGAGGACGACGACGACGAGGACGACGACGACGAGGACGACGACGACGAGGACGTCGACGACGAGGACGACGACGACGAGGACGACGACGACGACGAGGACGACGACGACGAGGACGACGACGACGAGGACGAGGACGACGACGAGGACGAGGACGACGACGAGGACGAGGACGACGACGAGGACGACGACGAGGACGAGGACGAGGACGACGACGAGGATGACGACGACGACGAGGACGAGGACGACGACGAGGACGAGGACGACGACGAGGACGAGGACGACGACGACGACGAGGACGACGACGAGGACGAGGACGACGACGAGGACGACGACGACGACGACGAGGACGAGGACGACGACGACGACGAGGACGACGACGAGGACGAGGACGACGACGACGACGAGGACGACGACGACGACGACGAGGACGAGGACGAGGACGAGGACGAGGACGAGGACGATGACGAGGACGACGACGACAACGAGGACGACGACGAGGACGAGGACGACGACGACGACGAGGACGACGACGAGGACGAGGACGATGACGAGGACGAGGACGACGACGAGGACGAGGACGAGGACGACGACGAGGACGACGACGACGACGAGGACGACGACGACGACGACGACGACGACGAGGACGACGACGACGAGGACGACGACGACGAGGACGACGACGACGAGGACGACGACGACGAGGACGACGACGACGAGGACGACGACGATGAGGACGACGACGACGAGGACGACGCCGACGAGGACGACGACGGCGAGGACGACGACGACGACGACGAGGACGACGACGACGACGAGGACGACGACGACGAGGACGACGACGACGAGGACGACGACGACGACGAGGATGACGACGACGAGGACGACGACGACGAGGACGAGGACGACGACGAGGACGAGGACGACGACGAGGACGAGGACGACGACGAGGACGACGACGAGGACGAGGACGAGGACGACGACGAGGATGACGACGACGACGAGGACGAGGACGACGACGAGGACGAGGACGACGACGAGGACGAGGACGACGACGACGACGAGGACGACGACGAGGACGAGGACGACGACGACGACGAGGACGACGACGACGACGACGAGGACGAGGACGACGACGACGACGAGGACGACGACGAGGACGAGGACGACGACGACGACGAGGACGACGACGACGACGACGAGGACGAGGACGAGGACGAGGACGAGGACGAGGACGATGACGAGGACGAGGACGACGACGACAACGAGGACGACGACGAGGACGAGGACGACGACGACGACGAGGACGACGACGAGGACGAGGACGAGGACGAGGACGACGACGAGGACGACGACGAGGACGACGACGACGACGAGGACGACGACGACGACGACGACGACGACGAGGACGACGACGACGAGGACGACGACGACGAGAACGACGACGACGAGGACGACGACGACGAGGACGACGACGACGAGGACGACGACGATGAGGACGACGACGACGAGGACGACGCCGACGAGGACGACGACGACGAGGACGACGACGACGACGACGAGGACGACGACGACGACGAGGACGACGACGACGAGGACGACGACGACGAGGACGACGACGACGAGGACGACGACGACGAGGACGACGACGACGAGGACGACGACGACGAGGACGACGACGACGAGGACGACGACGACGAGGACGACGACGAGGACGACGACGACGACGACGACGACGACGACGAGGACGACGACGACGAGGACGACGACGACGACGACGACGACGACGAGGACG
Source organism: Cephus spinipes (assembly GCA_963971525.1). Classification (NCBI taxonomy): domain Eukaryota; kingdom Metazoa; phylum Arthropoda; class Insecta; order Hymenoptera; family Cephidae; genus Cephus; species Cephus spinipes. Next base: position 13,378,125 of record OZ020575.1, on the reverse strand, counting down.
ACGACGACGACGACGACGACGACGAGGACGACGACGACGAGGACGACGACGACGAGGACGACGACGACGAGGACGAGGACGACGACGAGGACGAGGACGACGAGGACGACGACGACGAGGACGACGACGACGAGGACGACGAGGACGACGACGAGGACGACGACGACGACGACGACGACGACGAGGACGACGAGGACGACGACGACGAGGACGACAACGACGAGGACGACGACGACGACGAGGACGACGACGACGACGACGAGGACGACGACGACGAGGACGAGGACGACGACGACGACGAGGACGACGACGAGGAC